>JAGFBZ010000754.1:0-222935 GCA_018398805.1 Hirundichthys speculiger
TTGTACATGAATAAAACACAAATTGGTTTAAACCAGTGGTTCCCAAGTGGGGGGGCCCGCCCCCCAGGGGGGGCGAGGAGCCATTGCAGGGGGGGAGTGGGGCATGGATGGGATAAATGAATAGTCAGTCAGTAATTACACTGCAAGCGTAACATGGAGAAGTTTTGATGGGGGCGCGGGGCTCCCACGTAAAGCAAATCAGAGGATGAAGCATCGCAAAGTGCTTCCAAAGCAAGAACATCCAAGGCAAAGACAAGGAAATATGATGACTCATATCTTGATTCGGCTTCACCTGTACAACGGTGGGTGACGAGGAGAGAGCGCAGGTGTTCTCTGTCTTAAAGTGCTAGCTTGCGACAGCTTGAAGCCGAATAAGCTGAGCGACACTTGGAGACAAATCATCCAGAGCACAAAGGCAAGCCAGTTGAATTTTTCAGACAAAAAACTGTAAACTGCCGTGCTCAACACTCCATCTTTACTAAAGCTGATCCGTGCCGGCAAAATGCTCAACTCGCCTATATAAGTTGCTACGAGTGGCGCAGTGTAAAAAGCCGCACACAATAGCGGAGGAATAATACTTCCCTGTGCTATGGAATGGTATCAACTATGCTTGATGACTCTGCAGCCAGCAAATTAAGAGCTATTCCTGTCCAACAACACCATCGGCAGGCGCATTTATGGCATGATAGGTTTTTCTGCTGTAGCCTCAATCAAGACAAAATACAGATCAAAGCTGGACATTGAAAAATGAAACTCAGAGTGGCAATCTCAAACTGCTACCCAGATTGAGAAGATCTGCAGCATGAAGCAGGCCCACACCAGTCACTGAAAAGATGTACAAAAAATATTTAGTTTGGTTTTTTTTTTCCTTCTCAGGGAGTTAGTCATGTTTTAAAGCCCAATTTTGCACAAAGGCAATGTTTGAAAACCGAATTGATAACAATGATGAATGTTAAAAAAGAAACCTTTTACACAGTAAGGTGCTTGAAAACAGTTTTAAACCTAAAATAATTAGATTGCAACTGTAGTTATGGCAGTTTACTTTTATTTGTTCAAAAAAGTTTGAGATTGTATGAATAAATGGCAATGCATTGAAAAACAAAATATGTGTATGTGTGTCCTGTTTATCCTTTTTTCTTGTCTATTGTAGATAGATAGATAGATAGATAGAGATAGATTTATTGATCCGAGGGAAATTCAGGGCATCCAGTAGCAGTTACAACAGACGGGACACAAGACGTGTTTACAATACACACCCACGTCCCCCCCTCCCCTATCTATACAATAATCCCCCAAACAAGATTCAGCTGCACAAGACAAAGGAGCAGGTTAGCATTAAATGTCAAAAACAATAAGGTAAAACCAGGAGTGAAATAGGGTGATTGCCATTTAAGTACCCAACTATTGAGGAGCAGATTAGCAAGATTAGCATTAAGTGTTGTGAGTGAAACTTGACCTAGTTAGGGTGAAAGAAGTGAGAAAATGAGTCCAGGGTTCACTCTGTCCTTCTTGATGTGCTTCAGACGGTTGTCTGTTGGGGGGGTGGGGGTGGGCGCAATTTATTACTTATTTTATTTTATTATTTTACTTATTTTTCTTATTGATATCAAATGATATCACACACATAACGGAGAGGGACAACAGAGCAGAAGAATCCAGGATGGCAGAAACGAAAAGGAGTGCAATTTGGCTCTATTTGAATCATGAAAACGAAACAACGGCAAGTTTTGTAGTTTGTAAAAAGTCCGTAAAATACAGTGGAAACACCAAAGATTTATACATGCACATGAAAAACAATGCGCTTGAAAAGCAGAAACGGAGAGAAGAGGAGAGACATCCTCCATCCCTGACTCTGACAGACCTTCAACCCTGAAACAGAAGTCACTGGCAGACGCTTTTCAGTCCAACAGAGGATCCAGATCAGAGTGGTCATCTTCAGCATCAATTCAGATTAACTTTTAAAGTATGTTAATTAAATCGTGTTACTGGAGCCAACTAAAAAAATATATATAATTAAGTACTTGTAAGAAATGTGTTATCTAAGATAAAATAGAATTAAGATAATCCTTTATTTATCCCACAACAGGGAAATTTATATAGTTAAAGCAACAGGAAAGTGCACACAGTGCAAACAAAATTACACAAGTAAGTACACTGTATTGGCCCGAATACAGGACGACTGATTAAAAGACAACCCCTATGTTTCACATATCACTTTGGAAAAAAAAAATATGATAAAGACAATAAGGTTATTCATAAAACAACTACTTATTGAACAACTATTATAGAAAAAAGTCACACTGAGATAACATTTTACTGTATTGTTAAACATTTAAATGGTTCAACCTTTTTTAGGAAGTATGGCATCGTACTTAAGGTAAGGTACGTGTCAGGTTTCCATGTTATTTAGGATTAAGGTATAGTACTATTCAATAAACTGTATTCTCTTAAAATCTGAGACTATGACTCAGTGAATAAGCAACAAGCATGTAGTTCAATAACTGTATTAATGATATAAATAAACTGCATAAACATCAAAGTCCAGGTATGTTCAATTTCAAGAACAACAATAATAATTCAGTCTTTAAAAAACAAATTCTGAACTCCAAAACGTTCAAACTTTGAACGTTTTGGAGTTCAGAATTTGTTCTGAAAGGAAGAAAATTCCTTATTTTTGTATTTTTCTGAAGAACAATTCTATTTTGTATTGTGGTTTTTTCCTTTTATTCCTTAAAAAATATTTATTTCCTAATGTTAAGAAAAACTTTGCTTATTACTGTTCCATTGTTTCAAAACAAAAATGTTAATTGTGACAATAAAGTATTTTGCTGTCACCTATAAAGTTTGCTGAAATTCTATTGTAGGTTTTAACAAATAGGTCAGCAATTTCATGACAGATAGAGCTTAATATGAAAAAGTATCGGTATCGACGATACTGGCCCTGTATTTACTTGGTATCGGATCGATACCAAAAGCCCAGCTCTAGCTACGAGATGCTCCCTCCGACTTTCACTGCCGCGCGTTGCCAGATCTGCGCTGTGTGCCCGGTGCATCATTGATGGATTAACGTATGCAGGTAAAAGGGGAGACGGGGAAAATTATACACAAGTCACAATGCTGAAATACAAGCCTCAAAACCCGCAAACACGTCTTCAGATTTTTTTTTTTAAAGCGAGCTCACAAAAAAAAAAAAAATCCCTTATAAAAAGCGGAACTGGCAACCCACCAAGTGTTCTGGAAACCAGAATCTCTGATCGCAAGTTCTGTTCTAAATAGCTTTGACAGGTCGTCTTGTTATCAGGAAAACTATGACCTATCTCATAAAAGTCATGGGTTTATTGATTAATAAAACAATATTTAATTATTCAGAACTGAAAATCGTGAAAAGGGTTTGTTGCTTTTGATGTGGCGTGATCATATGGCATCCGCTCCGAGCTATGTGCCGGGGCTCAGACCCGGAGAGCTCCGGCCCAAATTAAACCTGAGTTCTAACGGATGTTCGATCATTTCCCTCAAAATACGATGAGTTTGAGTCTCTGGTATGATAATCCTACATTTCCCACCTGGCAACGCTGAGCAGCAGAAACAAAACCTGAACACGAACCTTTAGACCAGCAGAGGAGGAGCCCGCTTCGGTCCCGTCGGTGGACTGCAGAGAGTCCTGGTCCTGGTTCTGGTCCCGCTCCTGCCCCTTACCCATAGTTGAGATAGTTTCTTTTCAATCCACGAACTTGTTCTTGTTGCTAAAGTAAAACAAGCTACAATGACCCGGAAGAGCTCCTGAATGTTACGTCATGCTTCCTGTTGTTCTGAAGCAGCCTCCAGGTCAAAAATTCCCAGAGTGTGGGCCGCAGCCCTCTGGTGGGCCGTCGTGGTACTGCAGGTGGTCCGTGACAAAAATGTTTTAAATCCTCGATCTTTTTTTAAATATGTTTTTAATCACTGTAAAAAAAATATTCATGAGAAAAAAAAAACAGTTAAGTATTAATAAAACAAACCAGTTAACTCATTGACTGCCAGACAGAGAGCTTCATACTGCCAGTGTTTTGGAGCATTTTCACTGATTTTCTAAGACCCATAGAATATTGTGTTCTATGACTCTGTGAACACTGAAACCGGGAAAAAAAAGTTTGTTTCTACCTTCTTCCAATCTTAGGTTATCAGCAGTAGAACAAGGGGAAGTTTCACCAAAATCATCCATTTCTGACCAAACAATAGAGAAAACGAGCTTTTTGTGAAGAGAGAGCACAAAACAATGAGTTAACACAAATATTTGTTGTTTTACTGACACATCAAACATTTGAGCAGTGGTTTCCTTCTATAGAACCAAAGAAAAAAAAAGGCAGAAGGTTTTTGATGGCAAAAATAATGATTTATTTACACATATAGAACATTATATAACACATTTTGACATCTTCATGCCAGACAGAATCTTCCCCACGACACCTGGATGCACAACCTATAAATGACAGAAATATATTCAATCAGCATAAATATATTTTTGATATTGCCCCCCCCCCCTTTTTTTTTTTTTTTTACACTCACCTTTCTTTGTTGCGCTGCCAAACAGGTGTAGAAGCGGGATCTTTGCTGGGTGCCGGAGCTGAAAATCTTTTCAAGAAAATATACAATTTTTATATCAAGATTTCAAAAGGCTCTAACTTGAAAGCAGTTTGAGATAAAGGTATGCTGTCAATGAGATAATATCTTCAGATCATCTCCACAATAACCAATGGGCTCATCGAAAATTTTGGGCTCCGCTTTTGATACCCTTCCTCTTCTCTAAGAACTCTCAGCGCCACCATCATCATCACCACCGGGATTTCTTGGTGCGCCATCAGCGGCGTTTTTCCTCCCTCGCTGAACTGTTTCATCCCCGCCACATTTTTCCATATTATGTTCCGTGTTATGAGACCATCTGACACCTGGAACCTGCTTGGCGAATCACAGAATGTTTTTACTGCGGCAACGCTGAAGCGAAGCATCCGCTATACTGTCTGATGATGTGGATTACAGCGCGGACTCTCCATCACTACTAACGTTAGTTTCTGCTTCACTGGACGACTGCGTGTCTTTTTCTTCGGAATCGGAGTTAGCCAGAACCTGACAAAGTACTCTTGTGGACGGTAAACTGGCCTCTCAGCATCGTGAGTACAGTAAATGAAAAAAAGCGTGGCCGAACTCCGCCTGGACTTGCTTGGTGGTCCGCGGCTTTCACTCCTCTCCTTCGCTCCGATCCTCCTCCATGATCTCTATCACCTCCATCATCTTTTTTCCGTTCACTCGTCGAACTACCGACACCGACACTCTGTTCGAGTGTGAGCTGCTTGTACTCCTTCTTGCTACCACGCTGCGCCATCTTCTCAGACAAATCTGCATCGCGGCAGACTTTATAGGAAGTGTGGACGCTGCCCTCTGGAGGATCTAAACACTATCTACGATGCTTAGAACTCTGATATTCACTGAGAAGCTCCGCCAGCTGCGTTCACTGCCATTGACGTCTATAGACGTCAATGGCAGTGAACACAAAAACACACAAAATCAGGTACCAGGCTTCCTGTGCGTCTGGCAGCAGCTCCCAAACGGCTCTCTGTCCCCCGCCCCTTTCCTCTGTCCAGAAAAAACCGCCGGCTCGCCTTGCCTGCGTTCAAGACCACTCAGAAATAACGTGTTTCTGTCATGTTTTTTTTTTCTTCCTAAATCATAGTCAGACGCCAGAGATCCAGCACAGTGCCGGAATACTTTAAGCTCTGTGTGTGCAGCGGCCCGGCGTCTGCAGCGGCCCGGCGTCTGCAGCGGCCTTGCTCCAGCCTCGCTAGTGATTGTTTTCTGTGCTACACCGTCTCTTCTGTCTCTGGGGGTGTCTCTTAGGTGCATTGTGTTCAGAGCTTGACACTGACACCGGCCAAATGCTGGTAAAATTTGGCTGTGGCTAGTAACAATTTCTGTCTCACAAGCAACTTTGGCTGGTAACTTATTCTTTGATATGACACATCACAATAGTTGTACCAATTGTTTGTATTTAAAAGGTAAATGCAAGAATATTGTGAAGAAGAAAAAAAAAAACTGTGGCTATTGTAATGTATTTGGTTAATACAGGTTATGTGATACGAGAGCTCCCCCTGTTGTTACAAGTTGTTAGTACAGTTCAGCGCCACTGCTCATGTGCAATAGACCCATGTATGCTCCCGCTGGAGTTTTTCAGTAAACAAACCGGCGTCCACACCGAAGCATTTTGTCCGTCTCATTCTTAAGGTGCATACTACGAACCCAATATATTACAGTGGTGACGAGGATGGGATCTTCTAGCACAAAGAAAGGATCCCTGTGGCAAGTTTGAGGAACAAAATGAAACGTAGACTGTGAAAGATAAACTGAGAAGACTACACGAAAAAAAAAAAAAACAATGGCTGCGTTCCAAATAGGCATTATCGGCTAATTCAAGGAAGGACAGTCTGGAGGAAGACAAAAAGGTCAATGTGTTCTTGTCAGTGATTGGAACTGATGCTTACAGACTTTTGAAGAATTTACTAAGCCCAAACAAACCCAGCACAAAGACGTACAAGCAGCTCTGTGAATCACTAGGGAACCATTACAAGCCAAAACCGCTCATCATTGTGGAACGATTTAAGTTCCAAAAGAGAAACCAACATGACAGCGAGTCTAATGCTGATTATATGGTTGCACTGAAGCAACTATCTTCAACCTGTGATTTTGGGGCACATCTCGATGACGCACTACGTGACCGTTTTGTTTCTGGATTAAAGTCTGAAGAAGTACAAAGGAGACTGTTATCCATGGCAGGACTTACGTTCAAAATGGCATGTGACACAGCTTTGGCCATGGAGAGGGCAGCACGCAATGCACAAGAATTTTCGGGACACATGAAAGACACAGGAACAGTAAACAAAGTGCACATAGAACAAACTAAGGGTGGATGGAAATCTCGGGGCAACAGTGCCCAACAGAGTTTCAAACCAGCACCTAGAAATGATGATGGCCGAGAGCACCAGCAAGCGCCTTGCTACAGATGTGGGGGTAAGCATTCTGCACACTTATGCAGATTCAAGCAGGAAAAGTGTCACAATTGTGCTAAAATTCATCACATCTCAAGTATTGGTAGGAATAAAAAGACACACTATGTTCAGCAGGAAGCACATGAAAATGATGATAATGATGGTGAAGACACAGTGCTAGGAGTGTGCTCTGTGTTTACGGCTTCTAGTTATAAGCGTGGCATTAAAGTGCATGTGACAGTGGAAGGAAGGGGTCTGGATATGCTACTAAACACTGGAGCAGATGCAACATTAGTGTCTGAGGTTTTCTATGAAGAGTGCCTATCTCACCTACCCCTTGAAAAATGCCGCCAGAGGTTGTCTACCTTTACTGGGGAACAAATTCCCATACTAGGGCAAGTAAATGTGAATGCAAGATATGAGCAGCAGACCGCAACGTTACCTCTGGTGATCGTGAAGGGGGACCGAGCAGCGCTATTAGGGCGTGACTGGTTGGACAAAATCAGATTGAACTGGAGTGAAATTTTCTCCATTAAGGCAGCAGATGGTGCTAGTGTGCCAGATGTGGAGGCTGTGCTACAGAGGCACAAAGCGGTGTTTGAAGATGGCCCCAGCATCATTAAAGAGTTCAAAGCCTCTATTCGAGTGAAGTCAGATGCACAGCCCATTTGTAGAAAGGCCAGACCGGTGCCTTATTCCATCCGGGAACCAGTGGAAAGGGAGTTGAACAGATTGGAAGTGATGGGCATAATTTCCAAAACCGACAGAAGTGAATGGGCATCGCCAATTGTCATAGTCCCAAAAGCTGACAAGTCTATTCGGATATGTGGCGATTACAAAGTTACCATAAACCAGAGTGTGGAGGAGGAAAGCTACCCACTGCCAAATACAGAAGATCTGTTCGCAACATTGGCTGGAGGAAAACTATTCACAAAATTAGATTTGTCACATGCCAACTACAACTGGATAAAGATTCAGAAAAATACCTCACTGTAAACACTCACCATGGGCTATATGTCTACCACCGCCTCTCTTATGGGGTGTCTAGTGCACCATCCATCTTCCAGGGAGTGATGGATCAAATACAGCAGGGCCTCGACCATGTGACCTGTTTTCTTGATGACATTCTAATTACAGCAGGGTCAAGGGAAGAACACAAAACTGGAGGAGGTCCTGAGTCGTCTGGAGAAGTATGGTGTTTGAGTGAAACGGTCCAAGTGCAAGTTAATGGAAAGCAGAGTGGAGTACCTAGGCCACATAGTAGACAGTGAAGGGCTCCATCCCACCAACGAGAAAGTGGAAGCTATAGTGAATGCTCCAAGCCCCACAAACGTGTCGGAGCTGCGCTCGTTTCTGGGGCTCTTAAATTACTATGGTCGTTTCCTGAAGAGTCTGTCCACCCTGTTACAGCCCCTGCATGCATTACTCAAAAAGGAGAGTCTTTGGAAATGGACACCCGAATGCGAGGAGGCGTTCATAAGGACTAAGAGACTGTTGTTAGAAAGCAAGGTTGTTGTACACTACAACACCAAGAAGCCAGTGAGACTGGCCTGTGACGCGTCCCCTTACGGTGTGGGAGCGGTGATCTAACATATCATGGAAGATGGCAAAGAAAAACCAATTGCTTTTGCGTCACGCACCTTATCGGAGGCAGAGAGCAAGTATGCTCAAATAGAGAAAGAAGCCCTATCCATCATTTTCGGAGTAAGAAAGTTCCATAAATATCTCTATGGGAGGAAGTTTATCCTTACTACTGACCACAAGCCACTTTTAACGATCCTGGGCCCGAAGTCCGCAATTCCCACTTTGGCTGCACTGAGAATGCAAAGGTGGGTACTAATACTCATGGCCTACAACTATGACATTGAATATCGAAAATCGGCAGACCATGCAAACGCGAATGCCTTGTCCAGGCTGCCGAGGCCACACAGAGACAAAACGGCTGAAGAAAGCAGCATCTTCTACTTCTCAATAGTGGATGACCTGCCAGTGCAGGCCAGAGACATAGCTCACAGCACACAGAAGGATCCAGTACTGAGCAAAGTCAGAGAGCTCACGTTAAATGGGTGGCCCAACAGCGTTGATGATGAGACTCTCAGACCTTACTTTATCCGTAGAAATGAACTGTCTGAAGAGCAAGGATGCGTGCTGTGGGGAATGAGGGTCATTGTGCCACCCACACATAGGGTGAAACTGCTCAGTGACCTACACACCGGACATCCGGGTATCTGCCGCATGAAAGCACTGGCCAGATCGTATGTGTGGTGGCCCCACTTGGACGGCGACATTGAGGCAACAGTACTGAGCTGTGGGGCGTGCCAATCAGTCAGGAAACTGCCAGCGGCGGCTCCGTTGTACTCTTGGAGGTGGCCGGAATGGGTTTGGCAGAGAGTGCACATAGACTTTTGTGAGAAAGACAAACAGTACTTCTTAGTGCTGGTGGACAGTCACTCTAAATGGCTCGAGGTCATGCCTATGAAAACTACGACATCGGTGAAGACTATTGATGTGCTACGCAACCTGTTTGCTTCTCAAGGTCTGCCGGAAGAGGTGGTAAGCGACAATGGTCCCCAGTTCACTTCCTGTGAGTTCAAACTGTTCCTGAGGAGCAATGGTATCAGGCAGACGCTTGTGCCAGCTTATCATCCCGCTTCGAATGGCGCCGCGGAAAGGTCTGTGCAGACAGTCAAGGCTGCACTACTGAAACAGGTTCTTGGGGAGGGGTCTCCACAGTTGACATTGCGACACAGGTTGGCCAATTTCCTGTTGATGTATTGGAGCACACCCCACGCAGTGACGGGGGTTTCACCAGCAGAGCTGTTCTTGAAACGCCAACTGAGGACCAGGTTCAGCCTGCTTAAACCAAGCCTGGCGAGAACGGTTGAGGAAAAACAGCTCAAACAGAAGGTTCACCATGACAAGACCACGACTGAATTGAGACACCTGTTCCCGGGTGATTTGGTTCGTGTGAGAAACTTTCGTGAAGGGAAGGAAAAGTGGTTGAGAGCCACAGTGGTGAAGCGTCTTGGACCAGTCACATACCTGATCAACGATGGGTCCAGAGAGCGTTCTGTTCATATCGATCACCTCTTACACACTAAGGAAGCTGACATGCAGCATACAAACCCCAGCGACTACACAACACACCACAGAGACTTTAAGGAACCATTCACCAGCCCAATCTCTACTCTGCCTTGGTGGGACTCTGAGTCTACTCCTGGGCTGACACACGCACCGCGGACGAGTCCTGAAACACCTTTGAGGACAGTGGCCAGCAGTGACAGCTCTACTCAGCCACTGCAGAGCCCCGTCGAGCCCAGCTCTCCGCAGCGGTTCTCCGTTAAGCCCAGCACTCCGCAGCAGAGCTCCGTCGAGCCCAGGTCTCCGGTTACGCGTCGCTACCCGGACCGGGTGCGCATGAAGCCACGCAAGTACAATGATTAGTTAGGGACTCCAAGTCAAGGGCAGAATAATCTCTTATTGGCTTGGGGTACCAAGGGGGAGCAGTCTACCTCCCCCTTGCAGTTAGTCTGTTTTTTTTTTTTGTTTTTGGCTTGAAGACATTCTGTTCTCAGTTTAAACCAAGTCCACGTTATTGACAGTTGTGGCGGAGTATGGATCTAGCTGTTATTGTTATGGTTTGGCATCCGCACAAACAATTTCATTGGTGAAGTTAAGCTGTTTGACAGTATTTCGCTGTTGTTTACTTGTGTTACTGGTAAAGGAAAAAAAATTTAAGGGGGTTTTCATTTCAAGGGAAGGACTGTAATGTATTTGCTTAATACAGGTTATGTGATACGAGAGCTCCCCCTGTTGTTACAAGTTGTTAGTACAGTTCAGCGCCACTGCGCATGTGCAATAGACCCATGTATGCTCCCGCTGGAGTTTTTCAGTAAACAAACCGGCATCCACATCGAAGCATTTTGTCAGTCTCATTCTTAAGGTGTATACTAGAGGTGCGCGGATGACGTATATTTTAACCCACAACCGCTTCTTAAAATCTCTATCCGCCCGCTATCCATTTGCAGGAACGTTTTTTCACCAATTTTCAAAACCGAACCGACCCGCCATCCTTTTTAATAATATGTAAAATATTTTTTCTTATTATTATTTGAGTGCTTCAACCGCAACCCGCCCAAATTTAATTAAAGTATTATTTTTTGACGAGTCATCCGCCCGATATGCGGATTATCCGCTCCGCCCGCGGGTGCGCGGTTCATCCGCGCATCTCTAGTGTATACTACGAACCCAATATATTACAGCTATCATAAAGACTAAATGGCTAATGACTGAGGAAAAACACTAGCCACAGTGGCTGGTGAGCCAAAAAGTTAGCGTCAAGCCCTGATTGTGTTAAACGTGTTTATTTTAGCTGGAACTGGCTTTAACTGGATTAAAGCTGAGCTTCTTCCAGTCGGTGCTTGTGCTGCATGTGTGTTTTGGATGTTTATTTGATTAAAATAACTCCATGGGCCCCTGGTCACCCAGAGGTTATTATGTCAGTTCAAGCTGTTTGACTCGTGGGTTTGGAGAAGACATGTTTTAATAAATCAGACCTTCATCTGTCCTCCATGAAAGTTTTAAAAGTTTATTCAGAAACAGAGGAGCTCTGACCTCATCGTTGTCGCCAAAACTCATTTATTGAAAACTTACAAATAAACTAAAACATCAGCAGCTGTGATGATTTTCAGGCAACAAGGTGAGGCACTAGAGTGATCTCACGCACCACACACACGCACGCACACACACAGATTAAATAAAAAACGTGGCTCCTGCGTCAGGACCTGTCGGAGGTGAAGAGTCTGAAACAGTTAAAACTCAACTTCAGGAGTCTGTCGGCCAATCGCGGCACGGCAGCGGACTGTCCCAGTAAAAACCAGACCACCTGACCCCAGGAGGCCGTCTCCAGCCGTGGTGGCCGCCTCCAGCAACAGCGGCCGCCACGTTGGCCCCCAGAGACGGAGGCGCTGAGTTTCACCATAAAACGATGAGAAAGTAAAACGTTGGCATCTCCGGAGGAGACACAGGAGAAGAGCAGCGTCCAGGTGAGAACCGACCAGTCCTCCTGAGCCGTCACCTGGCTGCCACATCTCAGACAGAGGCCCCGCCCTCCTCACCCCACCGCTGTTGGATCATAGCGCCGTCTCGGTGTCCACGACTCTGCGGCCGTCCTCGTTCTCCACGCTGATCTGGACACTGGTCAGCTTCTCCTGACTGGAAGACAGAACAGTTCAGTGGCCACGTCCTCCAGACATCTCATCATCTCATTTTTAGGACAAAAGACAACATTTTACAATAAAAAGTTGGCAATTTTTTGACCATTCTTGCAACAATTGAATCATAGGCAACTGGACTTAGATTTGTCTTAGAAGACGTTTCGCCTCTTATCCAAGCGGCTTTATCAGTTCTCAACGCATCAGTCTGACTAGTCCGCACTAGTCAGACAAACAGTGGAGTATGCCTCTGGTTTTTAACCTCTGTGGAGGTGTGCACCCACCACTTTCTAAAGACAATACTTCGTTAGTGGAGTTTCGCTGGACCCTTTGTTTGGGTCAGGAGAGTCACACCAGTGAAGGGACAGTCGTTAGGGGTGAGTGGGGCCACTGGTGGACAACAATCGTTAGGCATGAGGTGTGGTTGCCAGTGAACGACTGTCGTTATGCTTCTTTGAGCAACTTGAGTTTAGTTTCGGGCAGTCTTTGTTATTCAGTCTCTTAGGAACAGTAGCGAGTGCTGCATTGTAAATGGGAGATAGATGGAATCTTAAGCCACCTCCCCTGTTTAGAGACAGCTTTTCTATTTTAACGTAGATGGATTCTTTTACTCCTCTCTCAAACCATCTGTCCTCTCTGTCCAAGATTGTCACGTTTTTGTCCTCAAAGGAGTGAGCCTTCTCCTTTATATGAACATAAACCGCAGTTTTTCAGACACCCCGGACACGTAGGGTATGACAATGTTCCTGCGCTTGCTACCATCCTCAGCCCTCTCTGAGATATTGTTCTTGTTGGATCGTTTTGTTCTGTTGAAAGTCCAGCTAGGGTAGCCGCAAGTTTCCAACGCCCTCCTCACATGTTTGTGTTCCTGTTCCTTTGCCTGCGTAGTGGTGGGAACCTTATCACCCCCGTGCTGTAGGGTTCTGATAACTCCCAGTTTGTGTTCCAGCGGGTGATGTGAGTCGAACAGAAGATATTGGTCTGTGTGTGTGGGTTTTCTGTAAACCCCAATGTGGAGGCTCCTGTTATCATCCAAGTGTACATCACAGTCTAAGAAAGGAAGGTGGTTGTCATTAACATCTTCTCTAGTGAACTTGATGTTCTTGTCCACTGAGTTGATGTGCTCAGTAAAAGCCTCTAGTTCCTGGGATTTGATTTTCACCCACGTGTCATCCACATATCTGAACCAGTGGCTTGGCGATGTACCCTTGTACGAGCTCAGTGCCTTTTGTTCTACTCTTTCCATATATACAGTCATGAAAAAAATTATTAGACCACCCTTGTTTTCTTCAGTTTCTTGTTCATTTTCAATGCCTGGTACAACTAAAGGTACATTTGTTTGGACAAACATAACAATAACCTCAAAGATTGCTCATAAGAGTTTTATTTAAGAGCTGATATCTTACCATTTTCCATGGTTTTCTTGATTATAACCTAAATCACTTAAGTTTGTACATCAATAGTTATGGCGTTGTACTGCCAAAAACACTGCTTTTATGCATTCAGTGTTTTCTTGTCACATGATGATGTTTAGTGGTACCAGGTATTAAAATGAACAAGAACAGTGAAGAAAAAATGGTGGTCTAATAATTTTTTTCCATGACTGTAGGTTTGCCACAATGGGGGATACTGGTGACCCCATAGCACAGCCATGTTTCTGTCTGTAAAAATTGCCGTTAAACTGAAAGTATGTGGTGTTAAGGCACAACTCCAGTAACTGGCAAATTTGTTCTGTATTGAGATTTGTTCTGTCCGGTAATGTACTGTCCTGTGTAAGATGATGCTTCACCGTTTCCACTGCTTCCTTGATTGGGATGCAAGTGAATAAGGATGTTACATCATATGATACCATGGTTTCATCCAGTTCCAGCCTTACACCCTGGATGGATTTTGTCTGCAAATTCATGCGAGTTGTGTATGTGGTGTGGTGTGTTACCCACCAGAGGAGCTAAAATGTTAGCTACATGCTTTGCAATATTGTATGTTACCGAGTTTATGCTACTGACGATGGGTCTGAGTGGGACCCCTTCTTTATGGATCTTGGGGAGTCCATATAGACATGGAATGGTGTCTTGTGGGTAGAGTTTGAGGTACTGAGGCCGGTCAACCGCTCCATCATTTTGTAATGTTTGTAGGCATTGTATCACCTTCTTTTTGTACCCGCTGGATGGGTCTCGCTTCAGGATTTCATAGGTGTTAGCATCACTGAGTAGTGTGGAGACTTTATCATGGTAGTCAGTTGTATTTAGGATAACTGTGCATCGTCCTTTATCAGCTGGAAGGATTGTGATGTTTTTGTCTTTGCTCAGAGCCACTACAGCTTTTCTTTCTTGAGCAGTGAGGTTCGAGGATGGGGTTTTGGCACTGGACAAACTTGCCGAAACTTTGAGTCTGAGCTGCTCTGCTTCAGTCTCATTTAGATTGTTTTTCCTTATAGCTGACTCTGTCGCCGTGATGAGTTCAACTATAGGAATCTGTTCCGGTGTTACAGCAAAGTTTAGTCTCTTGGCTAAGACCCCTTTCTCGGGTTGGGTAAGTTCCCGGTCTGACAAGTTTTTTACCCATCTGTCTTGTAGTGCACCTTGTGTGTTATGCTCCGTTGTTTGACACTCATTGCCTGTTTTTATTTTCTTCAGTTTCTTGTTCTGGAGGTGTAGGAATTTCTTTATATGTCTTTCTTTGGTTTTTGAATGTTGGGATAGTTGAGCTTTCTTGGTGAAGTCTACAACTCTTTCAAACAATGCCCCCGGTAGGTCTGTTTTGAGTTTTTGGAGAAGGTGGTCAGTTTTCTCCTTCAGCCTTGCTATGGTGAGATGGATCTTCCTGATCCTTTCATTTAGGAGCTGTTTTTCAGCTTTCTCTAGTATCACGCTGGCCTTGTGCCGCCTCACAGTGGACCGTAGCTGAATACTAGGTGGTATGAGACTGCTTTGTCTGCACCTTAGATTAAACCGGAGATGGTTTCTGTGATCCGCAACCTTCCGAGCCAACTTTTCATACTCTCTCACTGTTTTGAGGGTAGCCAACCCAACATTTTTTGACCAAATTCCAGTCTCGTCTTCACAATATAAGTGGTGACGATTTAAAATTTATTTAAGCTAAAACTCAGAGTCAAGGACAGACAGGCGCCGTCGTGTCCTGACACCAAGTCAGCCGACATCAGGCCTGGAATTCAGAAACAGGATCATTGTAGACCATCATAGACCAGTTCTAGACCAGAACTGGTCAGGAGACCTGACATCACAGGATGGTAACCAGGATCAACCATTTTGATTTCTGCTGGTTCTCTCCTCGGCCTGCTCTGGGTTCTTCATCCTAAAACCGACGGTTACATCCTGTTTTTACCTGCTGCAGCGTTTCAGGGCCTTGCTGCCTTCAGAGCTCTTGGAGACAGACTTCCAGATGCCACTTTTGGCCATTTCATCTGAGATGTTGACTTCTGACGGGTCCGAGCTGCGACACACAATCACAAACACCGGTTACTCTGCGTCGCTGTGTGTGAATCTCTGTGTTTCTGTCACTCACCGTCCTTTCAGGCTCTTGATCGGGAACTTCAGCACGTCTCCTTGGTCGTATGGCGGGTCGTCGTCCACCTCCTCCAACATCCGCTCAGCATCCTGAAAACACAGCACCCATCTGTGACTCGTAGGTGGCCCATCTGTGACCTGTAGGTGGCCCATCTGTGACTTGTAAGTGGCCCTTCTGTGACTCATCTATAACTCGTAGCTGGCCCATCTGTGACTCGTAGGTGGCCCATCTGTGACTCGTAGGTGGCCCATCTGTGACTCGTAGGTGGTCCATCTGTGACTCGTAGGTGGCCCATCTGTGACTCGTAGGTGGCCCATCTGTGACTCGTAGGTGGCCCATCTGTGACTCGTAGGTGGCCCATCTGTGACTGTAGGTGGCCCATCTGTGACCTGTAGGTGGCTCATCTGTGACTTGTAAGTGGCCCTTCTGTGACTCATCTATGACTCGTAGGTGGTCCATCGGTGACTCGTAGGTGGCCCATCTGTGACTCGTAGGTGGCCCTTCTGTGACTCATCTGACTCGTAGGTGGTCCATCTGTGACTCGTAGGTGGCCCATCTGTGACTCGTAGGTGGCCCATCTGTGACTCGTAGGTGGCCCATCTGTGACTCGTAGGTGGCCCATCTGTGACCTGTAGGTGGCCCTTCTGTGACTCATCTATGACTCGTAGGTGGCCCATCTGTGACTCGTAGGTGGCTCATCTGTGACTCGTAGGTGGCCCATCTGTGACTCATCTATGACTCGTAGGTGGCCCATCTGTGACTCGTAGGTGGCCCATCTGTGACTCGTAGGTGGCCCATCTGTGACTCGTAGGTGACTTATCTGTGACTCGGTGACTCAAATGTGACCCATCTGTGACTCAAATGCAAGTCTGAATTTCAAATTCAGATTTAGTTACTGATAAACTTAGCTAATCTACAGGGGAAAAAGTACAGAAATTTAAGTGAAAAAAAAACATTTACAACTTAAAAAAAGAACTGAAATATTGTGAAGATTTGACTTTATTCTGTTTTGGCTTATAAATCTGTACATCAAACTACGAGAAAAAGACTGAAATCCTTTATAGATTCACAATTTGGAAAAAAAAGTGAAATTCTTTTGATACGAATTAAAACATTTACAAGACAAACTAAGTCTCTGAAATGGTGAGGAGCAGATGTGGTGACCTCAGAACATCTCACTGTAGTGGATATAAACAGAACTGGCATTAATGCTGATTGACAGCTGTCACTCAGAGATCAGCGTCTGGTTCACACACTGGTGGACCAGTTTGTGGTCCAGTGAAAACCAGTTCAAGACCATGAACCACTAACCCTCATGAACTCATGGAATCACGTTCAGGACCCTTTTCTTCCCTTCCGTCTTCTGTCTCGTCCCAACCCTGGCGTCCACCCCAGCAGTCCCAGAACCTGTTTGTAGGAGTCTCACCTCCTTCTCCCTCTTCTTCTTGTCGTCGTCTCTCTTCTTCTTGCTCTCTGGAATCAGGTCATCCAGCCAGCTCAGCTCTCTCTTGGTGAAGCAGAAATCCAGAAGCTTCCGGATGAAGACCAGGGCCAGAACCTGCAGAGACGACGAGGATAAAGGTGAGCGGCGCAGGACGGAGGCGTTGGAGCGCCAGTCAGCCGCCGGTGAGTCTCACCATCATGGGGAAGACGACGGCGGCGGCCGAGGCCTTGATGGCCCAGAGGACGATGAGGCAGGAGAGCTGCACGGCCGTGAACACGTGGACCTTCCACAGCGGGACGTAGCGCAGGTAGATCAGGTCCGGCTGGTGTTTGGCCGGCATGCCGAATAGCTTGATCCGGTCAAAGAGCTGAAAGATGGAGAAGACGTCAAACACACGGTAACTCAGAGGTCAGCGGGACGGACGGATAGGACGGACGGACGGACCTGGATGCCTTTGAGCGAGGACACGCCCATGTAGAGGAAGACTCCGTAGAGGACGGGCATGGGGATGAACTGCAGGAAAAAGATCAGCGTCTCAGTCTCAGACAAGTTCAACTCAGGAAACCTGAAACCTGACTGCTGAAGTTGGTTTCCTGTTGGACAATCAGCAGAAGTTCTTCTGAAAAAGCTTCCAGGTCACATGACCCAGCGAGACTACACCAAAGCGTCTCGCCTCTAGCAGACGGTCACGGTCACGTGTCTGTTGGGTCTTTATTGGCTCAAGTGTGACTGCAGCTCCAGAGAAAAACAAGATGCAGCTCTCTTAACTGCATCTGAGGGTTTCTTCTACCTTATATGGAAACTTTTATTTTATTATTTTCATTGTGAACAGGCTCGCTTTAAAAAAAAAAAGAGCTCAAAAATGCAGTAAAACCAAGAACTAAAACGCATCAAGATATAAAAATAAATAAAAATAATTCACTAATTTAAATTGTAGAGTTACTGGTCAGCTTTGGTTTGGACTCTCCAGGTCACCTGATCCAGAACCTCAGGGACCTTCTGCTGAACATCCACCCTCAGACCAACTTCACCAGGGTTCACACGTGCACCTTGAGCACAGACGTCATGAAGACGGAGCAGCCCATCAGGACGAAGATCATGAAGCCCGTCACCCTCTGCTCCCTGATGCCCAGGAACTTGGGCTGCTCCCCGGGCGCCGCGCAGCCCGACTCCACCTTCAGGCTGTTGACGTGGGAGATGGAGAGCACGGTGGCCGCCACGAACCAGGGCAGGCCCATGACAGAGCACACGCCCAGCATCAGCGCCACCACCAGCAGGTCCAGGTGGTAGCCGCAGCCCTTCTGCAGCGACAACACAGACACAGACGGTGAAGCATGTCCGCCGCCCAGGGGGCGACCACGACCCGGCACCGCTAACGACCCGGCGCTGCTCGGGCTCACCTTCAGCTTGTTCTCCTTCCTGTTGACGATGACGGCGGTGATCTGCTGGTCCATGAAGATGAGGATGGTGCAGAGCAGAGCAGGCACGGCGGCGGCCAGCAGCGTCCACCAGGGGTTGGGTCCCAGCGGGGAGATGAACCAGCCGCGAGTGTTGGAGGTGGGCTGAGAAGAACCAGAACCACACATCAACCAGAACACCAGGTTCCCCCTGGAGCAGGTGACAACAGCACCACCTGCAGGTGGACTCCAGCTGGTTTAAGAAGGTGAGAACTTTGGCCCAAAAGTTGTCATTCTTAAATTACTGATTTCTACGACACAAAGTCAGGATTTGATGGCAGAAATTTGAGATCTTTAATAAAATGTTGTGATTAAAGGACATGAAGTCGCAGTTATATGAAATTCACAATTCTATTCTCATGTTATGTCAAAAAGCACTACTTAACTCACTTAGGAGTTAAGTGCTCCTAAACTGGAGGAGCACTACTCCTCCAGTTTAGGAGTAATTTTCTTGTTATGACCGCCTTTGTTGTAACTGTGGTGTGATATTGCAATAAAGAGAATTTAAAAAAAAGATTCTGTTAAATTAATGATGTTTCAAGAAAAATGTGCAACTACAATAAAAAGTTTTTCTAGAAAGTCTCAATTTTGTAAATTTCATAATTTTACAGCAAAAATTCAGGATTTAATGTTAAAAAGATTGTGAAATTTGAGATTTTTCTAACAAATTTTGCTGTTCATGAAGTTTCAACTTTGAGATTTATGATTTGACAGAAAACATTTATTGACTAAGACTGAAAACGTTCAAATCTACAAAAGTCACATTTTTATGGTCAAAACTTTTTTTAATTTCACCATTTTATGACAAAAAGTTTAAATTCACAATATTGTAAGACAATTCAGGATTTAAGAACAAAAAGTTGGATTTACTTAAACTTTTACTACATAAAGTCAGAATATTAGTTTTCATGAGAAAACTTTATATTCAGTTAAACAGTTGACACTTTGTGACATTTAAGATTTTTAACAAATTTAAGAACATCAAATTTAAGAAAGTCGCAATTATATAAAATTCACAATTCAACAAAATGTTGCTGTTTTACAGAAAAGCTGAGATTTTTAAGAATTTAAAATATCATGACAAAAGTTGACCAAAGTTGAAAACAAAAGTCACAATTTCATTTTAAAAAGTTGTGAGTTTTGTCTCGTAATGTTCGTTTTAACTTCTGACTGATGACAGCTGGACACGTTGAAGATTCTTCTACGGTGACACACTTTATCAAATAATATCATACAGCTACAGTAATACGACAATCTACAATCATACAGTCAGATTTAGCAAAACAAATCATTTTTATAAAAACACATTTACTCACATTTGTCATAAAAGTGACATTCTGCTGTGAAAATCACTAATGTAACAAATCCTTGACTTTTCAACTTGTTGTAGTAAAATATTGACTTTTGTAAAATCACTTTTATTTTACTTTACTTTTATTTTATGTAAAATAAAAGTGATTTTACAAAAGTCAATATTTTACTACAAAAAGTTGAAAAGCCATAATGATAATAAAATTGTGAATCTCAAATAATTGCCATTTTGTGTGGTGAACATGGAGAATTGTGAGACTGGTGTAAATCAGCAGTTCAGGATGATGACCAACCATAGCTCACCCTGAACTGGTCATGGAGCTGCTCTCAAACCAGTTTGATCTGCTGCTGCAGAAGAAGAGAGGACCTGATGGTCCTGACCCGACCCTCAGGTTCATCTCTGCTTCCAGCTCGTTCAGTCTCAGGTTCATTGCTGCTTCGTGTTTCCAGTCATGTTCAGCTGAAAACTAGGGATGGGCATAATTAATCAATTAATCGATGATTGATCATTAAGAATTTGGTCGAAGACATTCATTTTCGTCGATGAACCGAATGGTTTTTTTTTTTTTAAATGATCCGAATGTAGGTTATCAGTGCACGTCCTCAAACAATGCGATGTATTTCACTGTGCCACCGATAGAAATTTGGCAGCAGGGGGCAACATTTCACCATCACCCTACCCTGGCTGGCCTCAGTTGTTACATGCGAACTTCTGTAGGTCATCGCTAATCATGAAGCGGTCGCGGCAAAGTGTGGCGTGGGACCATTTTCGTTTAGAAAATGACCAAGTGTACTGCAATCACTGCAATGTGAATTACAAATACAATTAATCGACAACGACAATGATGTATCACTTGAACATCGCGCATCCAAGCCTTGTAAAGGACGGTGGAGGCGGTTCATCATCAGCCTAGCCTAGCCTAGCCTAGCCTAGCCTAGCCTCAACTCGGTGTTAGCATAGACCAGGAGCTGCAGCGGACATCGAGCACACAACAAGCGCATCTTTTTAAGAAACAAAAAGCCTGTAATACTGGCGCCTTGATATAAATTGTCCTTGTTAAGTAGTCTCCTCAATATCTCTTCTTTTATTATCGTTGTTTTTTTAAAGAAAAGAAACAGGAAATGTCACGTTATTCTCGATCACAAACATCCGGGTCACTGAACACATCTGGGCATGCGCGGGCCATAGCAACCAGGCCAAAGGGGAAAACAAACGCCACGCCGATATCGAGAATATTTGTGAAAGTTTTCAATATAAAAATGTTAATGATTCATCGATTATTAATCATTAATTCTCCCGACGATCGACGAATAAATCTCGACCAAATGCCCATCCCTACTGAAAACGTCTCCAAACTCGGTCACATGGCTCTGACTCGTGTCCGTCTGATGCAGGACCAGAGACCCGAACCCTGAACCCTGCAGGAGATTACAGACTGAGCAGAGCAGGTTCTTACCTCGAAGCGGTCGGGCACGTTCAGCTTCGGTGAAGGAACTCCCACCAGATAATCCACCAGCACCATGATCATGATGGTCAGGAAGACGGCAAAGTCGCTGATGGTGGACCGGACCTGCAGGCCAATGACAGCACACCAGCTGTCATTCAAGAACCGTGCGGAGAGAAAGGTCTGAGTAGAGGAGGTGAGACAGACGCACCCTGGTGGGGAAGTATCTCTTGGTCTTGAACTGTTTGAGGAAGGAGGAGAGGAAGAAGGTGGTGAAGAAGAGGATGACGGACCAGAAGAGGACGTCAGGGACGTAAGGACCGTTGAGGCTGCAGGCTGAGCCCACAAACTCCCCCTTCAGCTCCAGACAGTCCTGCAGGCAGACAGACACATGGACAGAAGGTCAGCGCTGCAGGTCTTCTGACGTCCACCAGAGGCTGCTGTTTCACCGTTCAGACCCAGAAGGAACCCAGTCACACCTCTGCCGTCAGCTGCTCCCAGTCCGTGGATTCTGGAGTGATGTTCCTGCTGCTCCACGTCTGCAGGACGTCGGCTGAGGCGTTGGAGGGTCGAGAGCACCGACACCTGGAACATTCAGAGACAGCTGTGAGCTCCAGGAGGAGAGCCTGCAGAGGAGCCACACTGCTTCTCCTCAGCTTCAGGCTCTGCAGGTGAAGAAGCTCAGAATCACATCTGAGGACACACAGGAGGAGAAAAGAGGTCCACACCAGACCCCCTCCTGCTCCCAGACTCTTCCCAGACCCCCAAACCCTCGCAGAGTCCTCCCAGAGTTCTGTGTCCCTGGTTACATAAAGGTTAAATAAAGATAAAAGCAAAGACAGACCCAGGACAGAGGTGGGCTGGGACCTCCTCAGTATCCTGCTTCAAGAGTTGGAGAAGGAGGTTGAGACCTTTCTACTGAGACTGCTACCCTACAACCTGGAAGAAAGTCTGTCATAGTCCTGGGTACAAGCGTGAGACCTCTGCAGGTCGTCTGGAGCTGCTTTCTTACGTGTAGAAGGTCAGGTTGTCCAGGTGGTTGTCCATGTTGACAGGGTAGGTGCTGCCCAGGTGGACCAGCTTCTCCAGGGCCTCGTAGATGAAGATGATGCAGATGAGGGCTGCGAAGGCCTCCTCTGTGAAACGGGTGATGTAGCAGACCAGAGTGCTGGCGTCAGTGGCGACCAGCACCACACACAGGAAGGCCGTCCACAGACCGATGCTGGTCCGCAGGGACAGGTAGGACAGGTGGTAGTCACTGAGGACGGACGGACAGAGAGGACGTCACTGGGAGCTGGAAGACTAACACTGAATCACGTGACCTGCAAGCTGCTGTTCTACTGTAATCATGATCCAGGATCAGGATGAGCAAACTACGTGGTTGTTCTTCCACATCCTGTACAAAGAAGAGCAAGATGCCACTTCTGATAGACCTACAGGACAACTTCTGGTTTGATCAAGGACAAGCGGTGACAGCAATAATTTAGGATGCACGATAACTATCGGGTCGATAACTATCGGGCTGATAACAGGAAATGATGACGTCATCCCGATAAGTCCGATATCATGACGAATAGCCCCGATAACATATATACTTTTGTCAACACGGCAGTGCCTCGCTCCCTCTGAGCCTTGAATGACCAGGCAGTGAATGTTATGTTCAAGTGACGTCGGCATAATCAGAAAAACGATTACTCAGTAAGGAAAATCAAGAATACCCCTCATGCCAGAAAACAACTCATTAACTCGATCATAATTTTAGCAGTTGCTGACTTTAATTGATATTCGCAGTATTTTCCCACATGTTACACATAAAAAATAGAAAAAATAGAAAAGGCTGAAAGAACGACGGAAACAATGGAATGCATGGAACAATGTGCTGATAAAAACAAACAAAACATGGCGGCGATGGTGTAGAACTTCGTTAAAGTTTCAGAGGAAGATAGTTCGCTGGTTATTTGTGACAAATGCTCCAAGCGAAGGAGGGAAAAATAGCACAAGCTTTACTACGTCAAACCTGATCAGCCACCTGAAACATAACCGTCGCTTCCATGGAGTTTTGAAATCGCACTAACGTGAGCTAACATGAGCTAATGTGAGTAAGCCAGCAGCAAATTAACCCCTCCTCTCCCAGCCCCCCCATCATCTCTCTTCCATAATAAAATAATAAATAAAAGCTTCCATGAGATTTAAAAAAAAAA
The DNA here is from genome assembly GCA_018398805.1 of Hirundichthys speculiger. NCBI lineage: Eukaryota > Metazoa > Chordata > Actinopteri > Beloniformes > Exocoetidae > Hirundichthys > Hirundichthys speculiger. The sequence continues at coordinate 23,616 of JAGFBZ010000754.1, forward strand.
AAAAAAAATCTACTAAACATCATTTATTTTAATTAAAGGCATTCATTTGAATGGAACCACAAGCCAAAATTCTTTAAAATGTAATTTCTTTGTTACTACGGAGTGCACTTTTTTTAGTTTATTTACACAGACAAGTCTAACTTGTGTTTGTAATTTTGATGCATGTATTTCCATCAGTTCAAGGAGCCTTTATTTTTTTATATCAGTCAGTAATGCAGCTTATTTAAGTTGATGTGAGATATCAAATAGGTTTGTTTGATAGCTTTATGAAAATGTTTGAGAGGCTTGCCAATAGTTTTTCATTGTAAAAAATAAATATCTGTTCATTTAAAAAGTCAAAACTGTTTTTGGTTTTGTTCATAGTATTGATGTAATGATCTTAGGTATATGTGTGTGTTATCGGTTATCGGTATCGGCCTTTAGGAGCTGAAAGTTATCGGTATCGGTTTAAAAAAAAACAGTTATCGTGCATCCCTAGCAACAATCTATGTAGACTCTGAAGAGGCTGAAAGAACTGAATATGAGTTCTGTGTGTTGCAGTGGTGACACTCTTTACGTCAGTGGAGAAACTGCAGCCTCTAGTGGTCAGTAGAGGAACTGCAGCCTCTAGTGATCAGTAGAGGAACTGCAGCCTCTGGTGGTCAGTAGAGGAACTGCAGCCTCTAGAAGAGGAACTGCAGCCTCTAGTGGTCAGTAGAGGAACTGCAGCCTCTGGTGGCCAGTAGAGGAACTGCAGCCTCTGGTGGTCAGTAGAGGAACTGCAGCCTCTGGTGGTCAGTAGAGGAACTGCAGCCTCTGGTGGTCAGTAGAGGAACTGCAGCCTCTGGTGGCCAGTAGAGGAACTGCAGCCTCTGGTGGCCAGTAGAGGAACTGCAGCCTCTGGTGGTCAGTAGAAGAACTGCAGCCTCTGGTGGCCAGTAGAGGAACTGCAGCCTCTGGTGGTCAGTAGGAGTGTTCATCTCTGAGCCCGCATGGATGTTTGTGTCACCCGATCGTCCTCCTGCAGACTCACCAGCAGAACCTGAACAGAATCTTCTCAAACACCAGAACCGGTCCAGTGCTGCCCAGGATGGTGAGAGGCTGCCCCGCGAACACAGAGTAGGCCACGCCCGTCATAGACGCCCCGAACAGAGACTCTATGGCACTCTGCCAGAGGGAGATCAATTCATTACAAGGACAAGGAAAACAACTGATATAAACTTAAATCTGGAAGAGACAGTCAACTACACTCTGGTTTTCAGTGAGTCACTGGAGTTGTAGCTGATGTTTCAGAACATCTGGGCTACAGAGCTCCACGTGGAGCCGATGTACAATGAACTTCATGTCATTTGTTTGTTTACAGTTCAGATCCAGAGGAAGCAGTGACAGTGGAGCTTTAACCACTGAACAGGATCTGTGGCTTCTCTGGTCCACATTGTGGTGGTACATGGACACCTGTCTGAATATCATCATCCAGAGACCCTGGAAAGGTGTTCCTTTGTACATTTATAATGCTGCTTTGTCACTCTACTTCTTCTTTCTTTTCTTTTAAAACTGCTAATTTTTCGAAGTCACGATTTTGTGTTTGAAAAGTAAAATTTTTTCATGAAATCACAAATTTCCTAAAAATGCGACTTTTAAAATTACATAATTTGTATATGACACCAAACATTGACTTTCACAAAATTACAACTTTATATAATAAAAAATAGAAACTTTTTCACAAAAATAATCAGGACTTATATGAATCACGACTTTTTGTCAAAATTACAAATTTCACAATCACATTTTTTAAATATCTTTTCTTGAAATAAGAATTTGTTGTTGTAAAATGACAAATGATAAAAATAAAAAACAGTCATTGAACCAAAACGACAGCGTAGTGGTTTGATTAGGCCGGAACCATACGGAGACGCTCCAACTACGGAGGTAGTACACGTATGAAGGCCGTAACTGTACGGAGATGGTACCCGTATGAGGGCGGTCCACATGCAGAGGTCGTAACTGTATGAAGGCGGTCCACGTCCAGAGGCGGTCCACGTCCAGAGATGGTACCCATATGAATTAGGGGTGCAACGGTACAGGTGACTCATGGTACAGTCCGTACCACGGTTTTGGTGTCACGGTTTCAGTACGGATTCGGTACAGTTTCAGACTACCCGCTACCCTAAACAAGCGATCGCAAGATACCGAGTTTGCGGAAAGCGCAACTCACATGTCGGCGCGTAAAAGAGCGAACCTGCGACCCTCTGCCTTCTGTCAAACGTGTCTGTCCTTCCTGCCGTCTCTGCTCTTGTCCTGCATCCTCTTCACTGTCAATAATAAAGGCTACAGGTGCCAAAAAGAGTGACTTTTCGTAATGAAATATCCTATTAAATCAAAATCGTTACTTTAATGTAAAATTTTATCATATAAAAAAAAAACACGTTAAAAAGTGCCTGTTGTAAATGCCATGAACTTCCAAAAGTTGCATGTTTTCCAGATGAAATTAAAGCTGTTGACATATTCTATGGAGGTCTGGGTTCTTGAACCAGGACTCCTCAGCTCAGGTGTTTCATTTTTTCATAGTTCCACTGAAACATTTTCTAAATGGTCACGTACCAGGTTATTTTTTGGAATGTGTCTGAACTTTGGATGTTCATGAATCAGTGTGTGAACTATGGAGTTTGGTGCTGCCTGCCAGTGTTGGGCAAGTTCCCTTTCTACACGAACTAGTTAAGTTCATAGTTCATAGAAATTAAAATGAACTAGTTCAGTTCACCATTTTCAAAAAAATGAACTAAATAGTTCATTTTTTAAAATTCTTTTTTTAATATTGCTGCGAGCAATTATTTGTCAAAATGATTGCCACTGCCCATATACTACCCCACCACAAACGGCAATTATTTTATCCATTTTAACTGTCGAAAACTATTGGTCCAATTCAGAATCTTAACCAACCAGGGTTCACATTAGCATTGAAGGGACAGCCCATGTAAAACTGTAATTTCCCTTTCAGCTTCTCTCTACAGCAGCCATTCCCAAACTTCAGAATACCAAGGCCCAATTTGAAATGTGAAAAATCTCCGCAGCCCACTGAAACCTTTAATCACAACTGTGATCAACATAAAGGACTAGAAGCCATGTTCTGATATTAATGTGAGGGGTCAACAAATAAGGTGACACTTTTCATATTAAGTTAAGATGACAGTAGAATAACACTTAATTGGTTTGTTTTATTACTTCTTAAGGTTTTTTTTTAATCATGTCATGAATATTTTACAGTAAAAACATATTTAAAAAAGTTTGAGGATTTAAAACACATTTGTTTTAATGTTTTAATGACCTCTCACGGCCCACCTGCAGTTCCACGACGGCCCACCAGGGGGCTGCGGCCCACACTTTGGGAATCACTGCTCTAGAGTATATTAAAAATATGAGGAAAAACTTGCTGCCAAATGGTCTTTATTATAAGACAAAAACAGGTCCTTAAGGTGCAAATGTTTTTTCCCCCCCCATTTCAATATTTGAATCCCCCCTCGGCAGTCGGGTCGCTCCTCCAGCTCTGGGCGACTGCAGCTTTCATCTTCCTTTATAATCGTTTTAAACATTTGATGACGCAATTGTTAGCGTGACAGAAGAGACAGCCGTGTTGCCATGTTTGAATGATTTTCTCAGATACATATTAGGCTCGTTTGTGGTGGATTTTAAATGGGGTTCGCTGGAAACCTGGAACGGTTTTGACCTTGCGTGAACTTTAAAAGAGCGTCGTTCACAACTGCCCAAATGAACTCGTTCACGCCTCACGGTGGTAAAGTGGAAAGTGAACGCGCTCAGTTCACGTTCGTGAAAAATATGAACTAGTTCGTGAACTTTCGTTCAATTTACACGTTCAGGTACAACACTGCTGCCTGGACCAGATCTCAACCTGATCTGGTCTTCTCATCCCTTCACAGATGTGTTCTCTTCTTCGTGGCGCTGCAACCATCCTGTCATTCACTTCCTGTTGACGGCTGCGGTTCTTACTATGTTTCCTTTGGTAGCTTCTCCCAGCAGACCTCCAAACGTGATGACAGGCGACATGCAGGCGCAGTAGAGGAAGAGGATGGAGGCCAAACACTGCAGACTCACGGCGTCTCTGATGTCGCTCCACAGGAACGGCACTTTCCTCCGAATGTCGTTCACCAAACCTCCAAATATCCTGCCGGAGGAGTTTACAGTCATTTCACCCGCTCACAAGCTGGACTGGAACCAAACCTGAGCTGGAGCCAAACCTGAACTGGACAGGACTGGATTGGAACCAAACCTGAGCTGGAACTAAACCTGAGCTGGACTGGACTGAAACCAAACCTGAGCTGGACTGGACTGGACTGGAAACAAACCTGAGCTGGAACTAAACCTGAGCTGGACTGGAACCAAACCTGAGCTGGACTGGACTGAAACCAAACCTGAACTGGACTGGACTGAAACCAAACCTGAGCTGGACTGGACTGAAACCAAACCTGAGCTGGACTGGACTGGAAACAAACCTGAGCTGGAACTAAACCTGAGCTGGACTGGACTGGACTGAAACCAAACCTGAACTGGACTGGACTGAAACCAAACCTGAGCTGGACTGGAACCAAACCTGAACTGGACTCACCTGCCGGTCCTCTGGAGCTCCGGCCCTGTGTGATGCTCCGCCTCCTTCACCATGTCTGTGTTGTGAGCAAAGCCGTTAGGCAGCGGCATCTTCCTTTTCTCCTGCAGACAGAGGACAGTGTCTTAGTTACCGTCTAACGGGATACAAGTCCAGGTGTGATGACATCAGAGCCGCTGTCTCACCTGAGACGGGACGCTCTTCGGAGGTTCGATGCGGATGCTGGGGTCCCATTCGCCGGGCGTGGCAGCACCGTGACCTGGTCCAGGAACTCGTCGATCCCTGACAGCAGGTCATTCCTGTCCTTGGCCTTGTACGCTACGTCGTGGAAAATCTACAGCAGGAAACGTGTTTGCAGCAAAACCGCAAATAATGTTAGCGAATATGAACGTCAGAATAAACGTCTACTTTAATCCTCTCAGCTTCAAAAATGTCATTACACCTTAGCAACAGGGTTAACAGGGTCCCTACAGACAGGCTGAAGCTAGAGTTTCTATGACAACAGATAAAAGTACAAGTGGACAACTGATGTCCCCGAACTGCCAATGTCTCTGAACTAAAAACTAAACTAAAACTCAGCCATTTATGGGCCCACAGCATTCAAACCGGCCCCCAGGTCTCTGTCCCTGAAGCTGTTTTCACTGGACTCTCTGGGCTGTGGTGTTTCACATTTTTAGTAACATTTTATTGTTTGGGACATTTACATTTTTCATTTAATTTTAATGTAAATTACTTCAACCTCTGTTTGACACTTACTGATGATCAGATGAAAGGAAAACATTCACCATAAGATGAATAAAATGATAAAAACAGAGTTTATGAAGATCCCTGACAGGCCATATGGACATGTGGCCTCAGAAAACCCTCACAGGACTGTTTCTGATCAATGTTTAAAAACCATTTAAAGATCTAAAGACTCCTCAGCAACAACCCTGATGGTGGAGCTGCTAAACCCTGGAGGAATCTAACCCTGACACCTTCATCCTCATCCCTCCTCTCCCTCACAGTTGTTCCTCTGCTTCCTCTCACCTCGTCCGTCATCAGCGTGGCGATGGAGCGTCCAATCTCGTGGTACTGTGGGCCTTTTCCAAACGGGCCGAGGAGCAGGAAGAGGAACCTGGATGGAGGAGAAGACCATAGCTTCACGTTACAGCAGTTACTGCTCAACTCTGGTGATCAGACGTCTGTGTTCAGCCCTCATTTTCTGTCTCATCCCTTAATTCCTGATTAATCCTTAATTGTCAGGAAGACATCGCAGAGCACGTTCAGAAACAGAAGATCGTAGTTTTAGCTGCTAAAACTAGCTCTTCTTGGTTGAAGGTTCCTCTACACTGGAGGATTTTGGGATGTAGCAGACAAAACACCTTGGAAATTATCACTATCAAAGATCAACATGATGAAAGAACCATGGTCCAAACCATCTCAGTCTGGTCTCTCTGACCTTCTCTCCAGAAGTTCTAACATGTTCTGTTCCTCTGATGTTCTCATTCCTGATCCTCTCCATCCTCGTCACTCCCAAAGAGAACCTCAACATTTTAACCTCTGCAACCTCCAACTCTGCCTCCTGTCTTCTCCTCAGGACCACAGTCTCTAAGCCAACAACATATCAGGTCTCACCACCATCTTCTACACCTTTACTGTTCCTCTCATTCACATATAATTCTGTCTGCAGCTGACCTTCATTCTTCTCATCTCCAGGTCATACCTCCACCTCTCTAGATGTTCCTCCACCTGCCTGCTCTCACTGCATATCACAATGTCCTCTCCAAACATCATAGTAGTCTCCAGATAACATTCTTGATATTGTACCCAAGTCGAAGCAAATGCAGATCGTACAGTGTAGAGGTAAGACTCTGATACAACTGCAGACGTCCTGCAGCGTAGAGGAGTCCTACAGGCCAGTTTCAGCAGCCGAGGGTCTGTACACAAAGATCCACGCCATTAGACCCAGCCCATGACACACCACACCTGACCTTCACAGCCTCTCCTGCAGGTGGTTAGCCTAAAGGAGGACAGACCTATGTGACTGGTAGGCTGAGTCCAGCCAGGCCCCATTGCTGCCCAGCCATCAGGTGTTCACCAACAAGCACCTGCCCTGGGTGGGGCCCTAGTAAGCTGTGGCTGGGGGAGGGATGTGTGGTTCCTTGCTTCCTCATGTTTATATTTGTCTGGTCCGTCCTCCAGGACTCATCTGCTGCCCCCACTAACAGAGCTCCTGGGGTCATCTGGCCATGTGAACCCCTCCACCTCCATATGATGGCAAGTCAAGGAGGGTCCTTGCGGGTGGTGAACGGGACATTACAGTCACAGATACAAGTGGCTGAAATGAATTTCCTCCGCAGGGTGGCTGAACTTTCCCTCCGAGACAGGAGTTCAGTCATCTGAGAGACAGAGTAGAGTCACTGTTCTTCCTCATGGAGAAGAGCCAGTTGTCTTCAGGATGCCTCCCTGAGGAGGTCGGGCATGTAGGAGGAGCTCCAAGGAAGATCCAGGACACACACCAGAGAACCTTCATCTCTCAGCTGGTCTGGGAACAGACTGCTTCTGAAGCCTGAGCTTGGTACCTTGGTAGAACTGGTCAGGAAGACAAAGAGATCTGGACCTGTGACTGGTGCTTCTGAAGCCTGAACTTGGTACCTTGGTAGAACTAGTCAGAGAGACAGAGATCTGGACCTCATACTGCTGCTTCTGAAGCCAGAACTTGGTACCTTGGTAGAACTAGTCAGGGAGACAGAGATCTGGACCTCATACTGCTGCTTCTGAAGCCAGAACTTGGTACCTTGGTAGAACTGGTCAGGGAGACAGAGATCTGGACCTGTGATTGCTGCTTCTGAACCCTGAACTCAGATGAGAGGAAGTGGATGGATGGATGTAACTAAAGCCAGACTTTTCCCAACAGATTTCTCCAACTGTCGAGGTCCAGCACACCACTATAGAAGGTTTAGTGTGATGAGGAACCATCTCCTCCACCTTTACCCCTGCTCAGAAATGCATTCTGGGATGCTTTAGTGTCTTTGTGTGCGTTTACCTGGTGGGTACAGGGGACCTCTGTGAGGCCGGTCAGCAGCACGGCGGGGGCCAGACGGACGAAGGCGATGATGGGATGCTCCAGGAAGTCCACTTCACCCACCAGAACATTGGAGGCTTCGGCACCAGGAGGAATCTTTTTCATGAAGTTCATATCTACCTGAAACACACACAGGCACAACCTCAACGTGGTTCTGAATCAGGCTTTCAGAGCTGACACCAACCCAGACATGTGGGACCATTGCAGTTCCTCTCCTGACCACTATGGTCTGATGAGTCAGCCTCCACTGACCTCAATGTTAAGACGTCCAACTTTACAGCAGAAATAAACAGCTTGAAGATTATAATGTTACTTAGTATCAGAATACGTGAGTCAGCCTCATCTGGCTATGACGTGGACAGGAATAAAATCCAGGTGAAACAACAGCAGAGGTTCTAGAGGTTGATATCTCTGATGAGAAGAGGGGATAAACTTTCAAACCTTCCCTATGAAATGGACAGGACACCTCATGATTTAGGATTCTCCTGTTCATTGCTGTATGCATCTGAACTCAAGAGCATCCAGGAAGTCTGTCCAACATAACTGGTGACCCTGACATGACTCGTCGGGCGATAGGCCGGCAAACAGAGCCAGCTCAGTAGGACATGGCTGGGGGACTGGGGTCAATCCAAGACAACCGAGGACAATCCAGGACCAAAAAAAACAGCAGACATGAAAGCAGCCAGACAAGTTTTTCACTTCTATGTGATGCTATTAGGGATGGAACGGTTAGCGGTATTACGGTAAAGTGCTGTAAAAATTTTTAAGCGTTAACGATTACCGTTTCTGTTTGACTTCATCTCATTATCGCGGTCGATTACCAGGATATGTAATATCAGCCTCATTCAAGTCTGCGAGCGACTCATGACTGTGTCTCGTGTGAATTTGTAGCTTGTAACATCGGCATCGTAACGGTGACGGCACGCAGGACATTGAAAAATGACATTGAAAAAGGACTGGAACAATGTTCTTCTAATGCAGTTAAAAATATTAATTTATTCCATTAACTGATCCGACAACCATAACGCCGGCAGTTAGAGCCACAGTGGTCAAAAACCTTTTGCCCTTCCGGGTCAAACACCTAACCAATAACGGGCAACTACCTCTATACCTGACCCTCAGGTAACAACACAGTGACACCCACAGACACACAGAGTGAACTACAATTCATAACAACATATTTGGCTCCTATACAACTGTTTCTTTATTTGCACATTTATACATGTTTAAGGTTCAGCTTAAAGTCCAAAGTTTATTTCATTTGAACTTGCACTATAATTTTTGTTCCTGATAATGGTTTGCATATTTTGACCTACTATGGTTGTTAAAGTGTTTATTTAAATTTGCACCAGACAAATAAGCTTTGTTCCTGTTACTTATTTTGTTCATTTAAAATATAACGTCTTTCTGTGCAAGTTGTTTGCCCATTTAATGTGAAAGTTTCATTTTGATAAGATTTTGGCCTTCTGATGTTTTAATATGACAAGAAAATTATAAGATTTTGTGAAATTATTAAAATGTCTGTGTTTTTTTGACATTTGTGCAAGAATTAAGAATATCGCGATAATATCGTAAACCGTGATAATTTAGTCACTATAATCGAGATATCAAATTTTCCATATCGTTACATCCCTAGATGCTATCTGTGCACGAGTGGGATGGTAACGATGAATACACTTTACTATCCCGTTACATCATCAACAGTAACTTTTACTGGTGATCAGCCACCTGATTAGAACCACTTTGATTTCAGGTAATATATACAAATATACATGAAGGAAAATGGACAGGACTTTATATTCCAGACGCAGAGGCCATTAGATTCACAACCAACCAGTAGAGTTCATGACCAACCAAGACTGTTCACAACAACTAGTAAACAAACTATAGAGAATAGGTTGAACGTGGGGAGCAGACTGTGAGAAGGTACAGCTGTTGGGACGTTACTGTTTGTAACTGAAGTCCCAGAAAGTAAACCAATTAAGCAACCAGGCTGGATAAAAGGTGGAAGTTTCTGGGATTTGATCTGTGCTCAAACACAAAATCAGGTTTCACTGATCACACTGCAACTACATCACAACAGCCAACGAGTCGCAGCTCAAAATCAGCAAACACGTGAACACGCAATATGGAGACAGCCAATCACAGCACAGCACCACCACGAGTCACAGAACAGGCCTCTGATTGGTCGACGGCTGACTGACGGGTGGAGACTTACAGGTGGCGTCCTGCCGGCCACCGGCCACAGACAGGCACAGTCACAGTCCTGCTGAAAGAAAACACAGCTGCTGATTGGCTGCTCCTGTCACATGACCCCGTCGCCTCACTTCCTCTTTAAAACAACTTTCTCCTGAGAGGAGAGGAGGCGAGGGGAGAGGAGACGAGGTGAGACGTGAGGTGAGAGGAGGCAAGGGGAGAGGAGGCGAGGAAAGAGGAGACGAGGCGAGGTGAGAGGAGTCTGGATACAGATGTGAGTGGACCGACCGATTCTGGACTGGTCCAGAAACCACCACAACCTCTGACCTCATGAACTCTGACTTAATATAATAATCATCAGAAACTGCGAGATCTATTAGAGAAACCCCACATTTCTGATTTTATAAACTCACAAATTTATCTGAAAAGTTTCAGAAATTTTAACAAATAAAATGCAGTTATCTGAGAAGACAGACTATAAAGCTATACATTTGTGAGAGAAGAGACTTTGACAGAAATATTCTGCAACAAAACAACAAAAATTTAATGAAAAATCTGACTATAAAGTTTGTGAAGGAAGCAACTTCATAAACTAAATTTGAGAAAAAACAAAAACCAAACTCAGACATTATGACTAAAATCCTGCAAACTTGAGATAAAATGACAAAATGTTGCTAATCTGTCAAAGAAAATTAATATTTCTAGACCAAAAAAAACTATTTTTGAAATTCTCAGTAAAACTTTGACGTTTATAAATGCAGTAATTTAGAAAGAAATTAACTGATTTATTTTTTCTTCAAAATTTAAGTTCAAAGTACAAAGTTTCAATAAAATAAAATCTTAAATTGTGACTTTATCCACTTACAAATTCAATGACAGTAAAACTACTTCTGACTTAAACATAATAAAAATAATTACAAACAATAAATGCATAAATCTGCAAATTTGGAAAATAAACAAATCTTTAAAAAAAATCTTAAAAAAATGAAATAAAAGTGCAAAGTTAGTATTTCTGAACTCCCAAAATGTAAGATGATGCAGAAATACGTGAAACGTATAAAACTGGTCAAACGTATTAGGTCAACAAACACGTGAAAGAATCAGAAAACTGGTTTCAGATGTTGAAGTCCTGACTCCAGGACCCAGACTGTGGACCCAGCTGGAGCTCCGTCCCTGTCTGGTCTTTGGAGGTCTCACCTTGCTGAAGTCCACGGTGCTGTTCTCACGGCTGCCGCCGTTGATGCGACTCTCTCCGTTCTTGTTGTTGTCCAGGTTTCCAGGAGCCGACTGAGGTGAGGCCAGCAGACCTGCAGAGATGAAAGACTCAGTAGCAGCTCTTGATGGACCTCCATCCACGCAGAAATACAGCACACTCACTCAACCCTCAGGGACTAGTTCAGTCCTGTTAGTAGCCCTGTCCAGTCATCTGGTCACCGTGGAGCTGAGTATTACAACGTTCTTCTCCACCACTCACTGGACAAATATGGACTCAAGGATTCACATCTGAAAGTGTCAGCTGACGCTGCCGATCACCAGCAGGTGATCAGACCTCCAGAAAAGCATTTTGTTTTCTCAGTTTGTTGGTCTGGTGCATTTAGGTATGTGCCAACACAATGCCAAGAGGGGAGGATCTCAGCTAAGAAGGGCTCTGAAATCATCTCTGAACTATTTACAGTTGAAACATACTGGGAAAGATGATTCACAAGAGGAAAACATTAAAGACAGTTGACAGTTCGGGGGAGTTACCGAAGCATCATCAGGAACATGACCAGAACGCTGCTGGGAACAGAATCAGAAGGAAAACTGAACTGGAAGGACCAACAGGAGAAAGACTCTTCTGTCTAAAAGGACATGGAAGCACAACTGAGATAATTTCTATCTGACCAAACCAGCAGATGTTTGAACAGAGGACACCAGAGTGGAGAAGAACCAGCAGAAACACCTCAGACCCACTGACAAACATGGCTGTGGAGGGGTGATGATATGGAGACCATGAACTCCTGTCTATCCCAGATTATTCTAGAATCAAACACGAGGATATCTGAAGATCTGCCTAGGAGATAAAAACCCTAACCCTACACCTAGAGAGGTCAAAGTGCATGATGGGAACAGAATCCTGGAATGCTACTGTGAAGGAACATCTCTGCATCCCAGACACTGAACTGATGAGTTTCTGTCTGAGTTCACCTGAGCTACCTACAGAAGGTCTGCAGCTGCACCAGCTCATGTAGGTTTGACCTGCGTCGACATGACCAGTTAATTTAGCGTCAGCTAACTCGGGGCCGTTAGTACGGAGAGCGTGCAGGAAAACCAGGATTTGCCTGAGAGACTCTGAGGAGGCTCCTGCTCCTCAACGACCTCTGGTTTGGAGGCCTCTTCCTCCTCGGGGGGGAACACCACCACCTTGGGAATCTTCAACAGCCTCTCCGGAGCAGAACTGCGACGTGGAGCTCCGCCGGAGGAGGTGTGGCCCAAGGGGGCCGTGACGTCATCAAGGTAGCCAGGGAGGGGCGGGGTGTTGGCGGGACCGGCAGGGCTCGGACATGAGGCGGCGGCGGTGGAGGGTGGGACTGGTCTGAGGCGGCGAGGTGGGGGCGGAGAGGAAGCGTCCAAACACCACAGAGGTAAGGAGAGACAGGGGATGGATGGAAGAGCTGCAGGACGCCACGGAGGAGGGATGGAGGGAGAGGTGGGAGGAGGAGAGCCCCTCCCCTGAGGAGAGGGAGAGGAAGAAGGAGGTGAAGAGGAGGAAAGATGCTACCGTCCCTTTGAGAGAGGAAACACCAGATCAGTCAGCAGCTCTGGAGCAATCTGCAAACTGCAGTCAACGCAAACACGTTAGTTAGTTTGACATGCTACATGCTGTTCAAGTTGAAGTTCAAGCCAACCTGGAGCCAACCAGAACCAACCGGAGCCATCTGAAACCAACCTGCGCCAACCGGAACCAACCGGAGCCATCTGAAACCAACCTGCACCAACCGGAACCAACTGAAGCCATCTGAAACCAACCTGCGCCAACCGGAACCAACTGGAGCCATCTGAAACCAACCTGCGCCAACCGGAACCAACTGAAGCCATCTGAAACCAACCTGCGCCAACCGGAACCAACTGGAGCCATCTGAAACCAACCTGCGCCAACCGGAACCAACGGGAGCCAACTGGAGCCATCTGAAACCAACCTGCACCAACCAGAACCAACTGGAGCCATCTGAAATCAACCTTCGCCAACCAGAGCCAACTTGTTTTCATGGCAGGTTTACTGGCACTGGCTCCCTTAGGTCAGCCAGCTAAACCAACCCCAGCTTGAAGAGGTTACAAGTTGACCAGAGCCAGCTAACCTCAGCCTGCTGCAGCGTTACTGGAACCAGCAGAACTTTCAGGAGTCATCTCTGGACCAGCTGTGATAACACCAACAGATGTCCTCGCTTGAGATACGACACACTTACAAACCAGATGGGTTCTGAGGCCTGCTGCACCAAACCAGGATCAGGGATTAATCCAGGATGTATCCTGGATGAACTCATCCTCCAGTATCCTCCAGTCCAGGACACATTACCATGGCTACCAGGTCTGAACCAGACCAACAACCAGGATTTCTGAATCCTGCTGCTCTGATTGGAAATAAATTTAACAAACAGTTATTGATGTTTCCTCATTTTCATCAGGCTCTTCTGTTAATTCAGCATTAGATCATCATCCACAGTCCATTTAGGTTCTAATTATGAAGGTGACCTCAGGAATCCTGGTATTTCATGGTCATTAGTCCGTTTCTCTCTGCAGCTGTTGATGATCAGGTCCGAATTAGGGATGAAGGTGGTGGTTTACTGCAGATCAGCTTCGTTGATGTCGTAGGTTTGTCTCAACCACGTCCTCGATCCTGAAGCACATTTTAGATGAAGCTGCTCTTCAGAGAGTTTCAGGTGTTTCTCCAGTGATCCTCTTACTGGAGCAGACGAGACTAACTTTATTTTAAATTCAGTTTAGCTGTTTAAACAGCTGTTAAAATCTAAAAACGAGTCCATGCTTGAGAATGAAAGGTAGTATTTCCATGAAAAAGTCTCAGTTTCATGTTTCTGTGAACGTTTAATGAAGCCGACAGCATTGTAGTCTGGTGTTTTATCTGTAGATGCCAGTTCCTATTCGTTAATCATGAATATGTTAACTACATACAGCGTTTCCATGTTTGAGGTCACATTGCAATGAAAAACAAACTCCTCTTAGTCCAGAAGACAGAAGCAGAAGTTTCTGCATCAACTGATCCATTAAATACTTTTGACTGGATAACATTCCTGAATGAGTCCAAACGAGATGATCTTCACTGAAATGACCAGCAGCTGCAGCAACGAGAACATTTACACGTCTACGTTCTCACAGACGGAGCATCTTCATCGTGGTTCGGATCTTTGCTGATGAAGACAGCAACAGACTGGGTCGGACTGGTTTCACCTCCCAGCAGCAGATCCAGATTACTAACAGACTCCAGTTTACCAACAGCAGCTCCATTTCCTCTTTTATTTATTTAGGCGGTTTCATTATCAGCTGTTTTTCTCTGGTGAAACAGAAGTGACGCTCGTTCTCTCAGTTTCTGAATCAGTAAATCTGTGGAGACCTGGTGGTCTGAAGAAAGACCTGAACGTACCAGGATTGGTTAAGTCTGGTTTGATATAGCCTCAACCTTCTCAGTCTGGTTTGGTGGAGCTGAATGAACCAGGATGAGTTTGGTAGGATCAGTCACAATCCTGGATCTGTTGTGCAACAGGCCTCTGGACCCAATTTTATTTTTATGACAAAAAAACTTCACTACAATCACAACAAGTCAGGATATTTAAAACCCGACAGCAAAAAGTCAGGATTTTAGGACCAAAAGTCAAAATGACAAGATCAACAAAGTCGAGTTTGACGTCCAAAAGTCAATATTTCACAACAAAAACTAGTTTGTCCAAAGTCATGATGTTGTGAACAACCTGGTTCTACGACAAATTAGACGGTTTTAGAACAAGAAGTCGTTAAATTCACGATCTCACAGCAAAATCCTGCTTTTGTTCTGAAAGTCAGGATTTCACTAAATCAGCTATTTGAAACAAAAACTATAATTTTTAAAATCCTTTAAACTTTTTTCATAGAAAACCTTTTTCATAGTAAAACTACCAACTTTGCTTCATCAGGACTTTCTCCTACGTTTGTCGCACAATCAGGATTTTTTGTGGTAAAACCAAAAATGTCTTCCGGTGAAACTGAGGACAGAAGCTTGTTTGCAGTTTTCCAACAGTCTAAAGTCCGTACGTTTGTGTCGTGAAGCTGCATCTCTGTCATTTCTGTTGTCAAACTGTGACATCAACTTTCCATTCTCCATCCTCAACCAGCAGCTCCGTGCTCTCCAGCTGCTCCGCTCGCCTCCGTTGCTATGGTTTTCCACGTCTCCACAGACCTTCTCGCCTCCAGCGCCTCCTGGTCCTGACAGAAGGAGGTGCTGGGCCAGGGTTGGCCCTCGTGTGGACCACAAGGGAAAGAAGAATGGACAGACGAAGCAACAAGCAGAGTTGTCCCAACATCAAAGGAAGTTCAGAAGATCAAACTCCAGGATGTCAGCAGCATTCCTCAAACTGATGACCCATGACGGCCCGGATATCAGAGCGCTGACTGGCTGGGCTGGTCATTAACTGTCCGACTCAGCGGGTTAGTGAACGCTGACAGACAGGAAACATAGCTGCTGAACAACGACAAGCTTCAGGAAAACATCAAGCCCAGTTAGACATCAACCCTCCGTCGTCATCCTCCAACCACAAACACTCAGTTAATGAAAAAAAAAAAAAAAACGCACTCCAAACCACGCCTATCTGTTACCATGCCAACACCATGCCATGCACCACTCAGGGACCGGTCTCCCTGTCACCCCGTTACCTCAACCAATCAGCAAGGCCAGGCTCTGAACTCTGCCTGGCAACAGATGACTCAACAACACTCTTTAAAAAAGTTCAAGTAAAAAAAGAAATGAGAGATTTCAGGTCCAAATCAGAGAAACGGGCCATTCAGGGGTAAAGGAGGGACAGAGTTTTCAGAAAGAAACGCAGATGAAGACAAAGGCTCTGACAAACGTGACATATCTATGAGGTTCTCACTGTCAGGAGTCCAGATGAACCTGCTCCAAGTCAGACAGTCTGACAGGTCACATGAGGTAACCAGGACAAATGTGACCCATCACTGATTCAGACCTATTCAGAACTTTAACCAGACGCCACTGACTGAAGGACGGACGTCACCGTCTCAGGAAATAACAACTATGTTCTCAAACATTTCCATTTTCAGAGTCAGAGCAGATCTATACAGGTTTGTTTAGGAGCAGACTCCTGGGTCTGACCTCAGAGTCAGAGTCAGAGCAGATCTATATAGGTTTGTCTAGGAGCAGACCTCTGGGTCTGACCTCCAGAGTCAGAGCAGATCTATATAGGTTTGTCTAGGAGCAGACCTCTGGGTCTGACCTCCAGAGTCAGAGCAGATCTATATAGGTTTGTCTAGGAGCAGACCTCTGGGTCTGACCTCCAGAGTCAGAGCAGATCTATATAGGTTTGTCTAGGAGCAGACCTCTGGGTCTGACCTCCAGAGTCAGAGCAGATCTATATAGGTTTGTCTAGGAGCAGACCTCTGGGTCTGACCTCCAGAGTCAGAGCAGATCTATATAGGTTTGTCTAGGAGCAGACCTCTGGGTCTGACCTCCAGAGTCAGAGCAGATCTATATAGGTTTGTCTAGGAGCAGACCTCTGGGTCTGACCTCCAGAGTCAGAGCAGATCTATATAGGTTTGTCTAGGAGCAGACCTCTGGGTCTGACCTCCAGAGTCAGAGCAGATCTATATAGGTTTGTCTAGGAGCAGACCTCTGGGTCTGACCTCCAGAGTCAGAGTCAGAGCAGATCTATATAGGTTTGTCTAGGAGCAGACCTCTGGGTCTGACCTCCAGAGTCAGAGCAGATCTATATAGGTTTGTCTAGGAGCAGACCTCTGGGTCTGACCTCCAGAGTCAGAGCAGATCTATATAGGTTTGTCTAGGAGCAGACCTCTGGGTCTGACCTCAGAGTCAGAGCAGATCTATATAGGTTTGTCTAGGAGCAGACCTCTGGGTCTGACCTCAGAGTCAGAGCAGATCTATATAGGTTTGTCTAGGAGCAGACCTCTGGGTCTGACCTCCAGAGTCAGAGCAGATCTATACAGGTTTGTCTAGGAGCAGACCTCTGGGTCTGACCTCCAGACAGCGTGGAGTGACGAGAGCGCTGCAGTCTCACCGTTGCGGTCCAGTAAGGTGGAGTCGGAGTGTTTCTTGCCTATGTCGGCGAAGGAGCGAACCAGAGGGATGCGGTTGCTCAGCTTCTTCTCGTTCTGGTGATGGTGTCGTCTCAGCATGGCCTCCTTCACCTTCTCACGAATGCCGTCCTCCAGCTGACCGGACGCCACCATGCTGTCGATCACCATGTCTGCAGGGGACAAGGTCAAATGACAGACACGTAACGCAGAGCAGCTAAGAAACCAACACTTTCCCCTCATAAGAACATGACTCTCATTAAGTAGCAGTGTATTTCACTGAAAACCTTTTTCTTCTTACTTTATCACAAAAAAAATTTGGTAATAATCTTTTTCATTAAACCTTTTTGTCGTACAGTTGTGAAAACAGGACATTTTTTTGTAATAAAACCTTTTGTCCTTTTCCAAGAAAATGTGGCTTTTTTTCTCATAAAGCAGTAAAAGTTTTCAACTTTTTACACAGACAAAAAAAGAAAAATCCACAAAGAAAAAAGAAAGATCTCAACTTTTCTTGTAAAGACAAATTATAATTATTAAATTAATTTTTAGTACAAAAAAACACAGCAAAATCTTTGAATTTGGTGGAAACAAAGTCTTGGATTTTGAAGTTTTTTTCATGTAAAGCTGCAACAGTTGTCCACGTATCCATGGTGAAGAGCAGCAACTTTTATCACCTGATGGTTTTCTCTTTACGTCGTAAACCTTTTACCAACTGCTTTTTCTTTTCAAGCTGAAAGAAATATCAGCTTTTTTCTTGTAAAGTAGCAACCTTTTTCCTGTCAAATGTGACTTTTCTTTTTTCTCTGAAAAGTCAGGAATGTCTCAGAAAAAAAGGTCCTTCTTGAAAAGTGTTGACATTTTTCTTTAAGTTAACGTATTTTCCAGACTATGGGCCAATTCCAATTCCTCTCTTAACCCTCAATCTCAACCCTCGCCCTTAACCCTCAATTTTTGGCCCTCGATTCTTGACCCTCGAAAGTAAGTGTCAGGGCTATCTTGTGACTTAGAAATGGGACACCCCTCGAGTGCAGTTATGTCATCAGACTGAAATGTATCAGAGCCCGTGTTGTCTCTGTATTTCCTGAAGTGACACAGGGATAACATTGAAAAGAGCGCTGTATATTCTCTAAATAATATTAGCAAATAACACAATAGAGGATTGTGAGGAGGAGCAGTGTGGTTTTCGTCCCGGCCGTGGAACGGTGGACCAGCTCTACACCCTCTTCAGGGTCTTGGAGGGGGCATGGGAGTTCGCCCAACCAGTCTACATGTGTTTTGTGGACTTGGAGAAGGCGTTCGACCGTGTTCCCCGGGGATTCCTGTGGAAGGTGCTTCGGGAGTATGGGGTGCCGGACTCCCTTGTACGGGCTGTCCGGTCCCTGTATAACCGGTGCCAGAGTTTGGTCCGCATTTCCGGCAGTAAGTCGGATTCGTTTCCAGTGAGAGTTGGACTCCGCCAAGGCTGCCCTTTGTCACCGATTCTGTTCATTACTTTTATGGACAGAATTTCTAGGCGCAGTCGAGGTGTCGAGGGGATCCGGTTCGGTGGCCTCAGGATTGGGTCTCTGCTATTTGCAGATGACGTGGTTCTGTTGGCTTCATCGAGCCGTGATCTACAACTCTCGCTGGAGCGATTCGCAGCTGGTTGTGAAGCGGCTGGGATGAGAATCAGCACCTCCAAATCCGAGACCATGGTCCTCAGCCGGAAAAGGGTGGAGTGCCCTCTCCGGGTTGGGGATGGGGTCCTTCCCCAAGTGGAGGAGTTTAAGTATCTCGGGATCTTGTTCACGAGTGAGGGAAGGATGGAGCGGGAGATCGACAGACGGATCGGTGCGGCATCCGCAGTGATGCGGGTGCTGCGCCGGTCTGTTGTGGTAAAGAAGGAGCTGAGTCGGAAGGCGAAGCTCTCGATTTACTGGTCGATCCACGTTCCTACCCTCACCTATGGTCATGAGCTTTGGGTAGTGACCGAAAGAACAAGATCGCGGATACAAGCGGCTGAAATGAGCTTCCTTCGCAGGGTGGCCGGGCTCTCCCTTAGAGATAGGGTGAGAAGCTCGGTCATTCGGGAGGGGCTCAGAGTAGAACCGCTGCTCCTCCGCATCGAGAGGAGCCAGATGAGGTGGCTCGGGCATCTGGTTAGGATGCCTCCTGGACGCCTCCCTGGTGAGGTGTTCCGGGCACGTCCCACTGGAAGGAGACCCCGGGGAAGACCCAGGACACGCTGGAGGGACTATGTCTCTCGGCTGGCCTGGGAACGTCTCGGGATCCCCCCAGAGGAGCTGGAAGAAGTGGCCGGGGAGAGGGGGGTTTGGGCCTCCTTACTCCGGCTGATGCCCCCGCGACCCGACCTCGGATAAGCGGAAGAAGACGGTACGGTACAATAGAGGATACATTATCCAGTCCTCCGTCGCTACACATCAAGGTATACAAGTAACGTGAAGCCGGGCGGGACCGCCGACGGGACCGGGACCCCCGGCCAGGACCACCGGTCCGGCAGCAAACATCGTAAAGTAAAAAAATAAATGTTGCGCAACAACGATGTTAATCCATGAAAAAAATCTCAAACAAACACAAATAAAATTTTTCGTAACATTTATATCTTTAAGATATACGAAGGTATCTACGTTTGTAGCTAGCTTTTTTTTTTGTCACCATCATTTTTGAAGATGTCTTGGCTAAATTATCCAGTACCTTCTGGATAGCCCTTACTTCCAAGGGTGGTGTCGGAAAATCTCAATTTTGAGGGCGATACAGCCCTTAAACTTGTCCCTCAACTTGACTTGCTAAGAATCGGGACAGCACTTGCCCTTAGAGGGAGCGCGCATTTTTGAGACTGAGGGCTGAGATTGAGGGTTAAGGGAGGAATTGGAATTCACCCTATAAGTCACATCTGTCAAAAAATACGTTGTGAAGAAGAAAGAAATATATCCAAGTCCACGGGTCAATCGGAGCGGGTGATAATTGGACCGTTGATGAGCCCCTTTCAACAGCAGCTGTTCAAAGACCCATCTGTGGACTCGTCCCTCCACCTGTGGGCTCATCCCTCCAGCTGTGGGCTCGTCCTTCCAGCTCTGGGCAGCTGTGGGCTCATCCCTCCAGCTGTGGACTCGTTCCTCCAGCAGTGGGCAGCTGTGGGCTCGTCCCTCCAGCTGTGGACTCGTCCCTGCAACTGTGGACCGATCCTCCAGCTGTGGGCAGCTGTGGGCTCGTTCCTCCAGCTGTGGATTTGTTACTCCAGCTGTGGGCTCGTCCCTCCAGCTGTGGGCAGCTGTGGGCTCGTCCCTCCAGCTGTGGGCTCGTCCCTCCAGCTGTGGGCTCGTCCCTCCAGCTGTGGCCAGCTGTGGACTCATCCCTCCAGCTGTGGGCTAGTCCCTCCAGCTGTGGACTCGTTCCTCCAGCAGCGGGCAGCTGTGGGCTTGTCCCTCCAGCTGTGTTCAGCTGTGGGCTAGTCCCTCCAGCTGTGGACTCGTTCCTCCAGCAGTGGGCAGCTGTGGGCTCGTTCCTCCAGCTGTGGGCTCGTCCCTCCAGCTGTGGGCTCGTCCCTGCAACTGTGGACCGATCCTCCAGCTGTGGGCAGCTGTGGGCTCGTTCCTCCAGCTGTGGATTTGTTCCTCCAGCTGTGGGCTCGTCCCTCCAGCTGTGGGCAGCTGTGGGCTCGTCCCTCCAGCTGTGGGCTCGTCTCTCCAGCTGTGGGCTCGTCCCTCCAGCTGTGGGCTCGTCCCTCCAGCTGTGGCCAGCTGTGGACTCATCCCTCCAGCTGTGGACTCGTTCCTCCAGCAGCGGGCAGCTGTGGGCTTGTCCCTCCAGCTGTGGTCAGCTGTGGGCTAGTCCCTCCAGCTGTGGACTCGTTCCTCCAGCAGCGGGCAGCTGTGGGCTTGTCCCTCCAGCTGTGGTCAGCTGTGGGCTAGTCCCTCCAGCTGTGGACTCGTTCCTCCAGCTGTGGGCAGCTGTGGGCTCGTCCCTCCAGCTGTGGGCTCGTCTCTCCAGCTGTGGGCTTGTCCCTCCAGCTGTGGGCAGCTGTGGGCTCGTCCCTCCAGCTGTGGGCTCGTCTCTCCAGCTGTGGGCTTGTCCCTCCAGCTGTGGGCTCGTCCCTTCAGCTGTGGGCTCGTCCCTCCAGCTGTGGGCAGCTGTGGGCTCGTCCCTCCAGCTGTGGGCTCGTCTCTCCAGCTGTGGGCTTGTCCCTCCAGCTGTGGGCTCGTCCCTTCAGCTGTGGGCTCGTCCCTCCAGCTGTGGGCAGCTGTGGACTCATCCCTCCAGCTGTGGGCTCGTCCCTTCAGCTGTGGGCTCGTCTCTCCAGCTGTGGGCTCATCCCTCCATCTCTGTCCATCTTTCGGTCCCTGGTTCTCCTTCTTTGATTGTTTCATAGCTGTCAGAGGTTCCTCTGCTTTTCTTCAGTCACTGACAAGTTTCTCATCTCTCCAAACTTTCTGCTGCTCCATTACTGTTTTCAGCAGCAGATTTTATCATCTTCAGTTTAAATTCTGCAGTAGAGCTTTTTCTTTTTTGTTTCATATCTGTGTTCTCTCAGTCTTTATGGTTTAAAAAAAAAAAATCATGAAAAAAAAAGTTTCTTTTCAATTAAGTGACTTCTTATCCTGAGAAAACATGAGAAGGACTGGGTCAAAGGTCACCGGGGCTTCAGAAGCCATGGGCTACGATGCACGGCGGCCTGTACACGGGCCCGTGCTCACCTGCGATCTCCTCGATGGTGTTGGCCCTCATGTCGAGCAGCACGGTGCCGTTCAGGATGCAGGAGCGCAGCTCAAACAGGCTGTGCAGCGACAGCGTGGCCACGTACGGTTTACTCCAGCGCTCACCGCCGTCCTCCACGTCCTCCTCAAACTTCAGCCACCTGAAACAGAGACACCAGGCTCACCACACGCTGCAGCCGCTCTATGAACACCTGGGAGTCCACTCTGCAGAGTCAGCAGAATGGTTCAGGTCTGGTCTGGTTCAGGTGTGGGTATGCTCTGGTTTTGGTCTAGTTCAGGTTCAGGTCTGGTCTGGTTCTGGCCTGGTTTGGTTCAGGTCTGGCCTAGTTTGGTTCAGGTCTGGTCTGGTTCAGGTCTGGTTCAGGTCTGGGTTTGGTCTGGTTTCAGTCTAGTCTACTTCAGGTCTGGTCTGGTTTAGGTTTGGTTCAGGTCTGGTGTTTCAGCTCTGGTTCGGCTAGTCTGGTTCAGGTCTGGTCTGGTTCTGGCCTGGTTTGGTTCAGGTCTGGGTTTGGTCTGGTTTCAGTCTAGTCTACTTCAGGTCTGGTCTGGTTTAGGTTTGGTTCAGGTCTGGTGTTCAGCTCTGGTTCGGCTAGTCTAGTTCAGGTCTGGTCTGGTTCTGGCCTGGTTTGGTTCAGGTCAGGTCTGGTTTGATTCAGGTCTGGGTCTGGTCTGGTTTCGGTCAGGTCTGGTCTGGTTTAGGTTTGGTTCAGGTCTGGTGTTCAGCTCTGGTTCGGCTAGTCTGGTTCAGGTCTGGTCTGGTTCTGGCCTGGTTTGGTTCAGGTCTGGGTCTGGGTCTGGTTTCGGTCTAGTCTAGTTCAGGTCTGGTCTGGTTTAGGTTTGGTTCAGGTCTGGTCTGGTTTCGGTCAGGTCTGGTTTGGTTTCTGTCTAGTCTAGTTCAGGTCTGGTCTGGTTTAGGTTTGGTTCAGGTCTGGTGGTTTTAGCTCTGCTTCGGCTAGTCTGGTTCAGGTTTGGTCTGGTTCTGGCCTGGGTCTGGGTCTGGTCTGGTTTCGGTCTAGTCTAGTTCAGGTCTGGTCTGGTTTAGGTTTGGTTCAGGTCTGGTGTTTCAGCTCTGGTTCGGCTAGTCTGGTTCAGGTCTGGTTTAAGTTTGGTTCAGGTCTGTTTCAGATCTGGTTCGGCTAGTCTGGTTCTGGCCTGGTTTGGTTCAGGTCTCGGTCTGGGTCTGGTCTGGTTTCGGTCTAGTCTAGTTCAGGTCTGGTCTGGTTTAGGTTTTGTTCAGGTCCGGTCTGGTCCAGGTCCGGTCCGTTGAAACCAGCCTCACCTGGCCATCTCCTTCCACTCCTGGATGTGTCCGTCTTTGAAGGCCAGCTCGTCCAGCTCAGTGAACAGGTCGTGGGGGATGTGCTCCTCGTCGTCGTCCTCCGTCCCCAGGATGAACTGGACCCTCTGAGACGGTGTGTCTGTGGAGGAACCGCACAGTCGTCATCATCCCCATCATCCTCCAGCCGCCGCCGCCCCCCGTAGGTAAATACTCACCGTACGTGGGCGACTTCGCGCCCATCTTCCCGGTCCAAGCGCTCCCGCCGCTTCCGGTGGTGTCGGTGTCCGCGGTGACGGTGGTGGCGCCGCCGGCTCTGGCGGCCCAGAGGGACGTGCACGCCGACGTACACGGCTCTGTGGCCTGGGGACGAGATGCGGGACAAATGACGGGTTTGAGAATCAGCAAACGATAAAAGCACATCAGCGAACCTCCGTCACCGACAGAAGACTGAGGTCTTCAGGACAATTATCCATTTATTCTTGGGACTTTTTAACAAAAATAATCGTTTTCTCCTACAAGCCTGACTCAAAAGATTTTATTTTGTTCATATTTTTCCTGTAAAATCATGAACTTTTTTCCTCATGAAATTGTGACTTTTTCATGAAAAACTCTTCCATGTGGAGGAGCAGGTTCATCTGGTCTGGATGTCTCCTGAGGAGGACTTCCAGGTCTGGAGGCAGACCGGGCCTGGAAATGCCTGGTTCTGTGGTTTTTGAGGTCTGGACCTCTCTGATCAGACTGCTGTCCAACCACCTGAACCTGGAGAAGAGGAAGATGATGGGTGGAGAGTTTCTGTTTCCAGAAAATTAACCAATGAAATAGCGCTGGGCGATATGACGATACATATCGTGGGGACGATAGAAAAGTGTGTATCGTGCCATTTCTCTTCTACCGTTTCTAACCTAATTTTATCAATTATTACAGCAAATATGTAATTAAATAACCTGCAATGATAAATTTGATAGAAACATATCTACTTCTACAAAGCAGCCTTTATTTTTGCACTTTTATTCATGGTTAATGCCTTAAACAGAGTTCTCTTCAACCCTGATGTTTACTTTAGATACTTAATATTGGTTTGCAAACTTTACACTACAAGGTTACAGATTTCAGAAAGTTGAAAAATAATTTGTGTTTATTTTTTATAGCTGAACTTCAGTGCAAAAATGTGTTTTTCCTCTCAGAAACTGTTGTGCACTTAAAAAAAAAATGTGAAAGCTACTGTACCTCTGTACCTGTTTTTGCTGCACTAAAATGTATGTTTGTGACAGTTCAGCTAAATGTCCTTTCAAAATAAAGTTGAAAAGTAAGCAATGAAATTTTTGTCAAACTTTTCAGAGAATAACTGAAAACATACTTTATTATGGTATATCGTGATATATATCGTTATCGTGATATAAAATAGTCCATATCGTGAGATATGATTTTTTCCATATCGCCCAGCACTACAATGAAATATATTAACTGATGTGCTTCTCCTGGTCATTGTTGATGGAAAGTCCAGAGGAACAATCCAGGTTAGTATCTCCTCCCTAGGCTGAGGGTTGGAAGGTGTTCAAACTCAAGCAGTCGTCTCCGTTCTGTTTCTGGTGGTCTGAACACAGAAAGGTGTTTGTGTGGATCTGAACTCACTCTCCAGTTCCTCCTTCTCAAAGTTGGTGTGAAGGGTGGAGCTGGTCTTCCCCTGGTCCAACACCGCCTCTTCATCGTTGCCCTAGAAAACACAGAGACGGTCATCTTCACGGTCAACGTTCCTCAGTTTTAGATCGTTCCCACATTAACGAGGAGAAAGTACAAAATACATATACTTTCAAACACTTTTCATGTTCGCATTTTTGATATACTAGTTATTTATTATACTGTTTTCCCTTTTTTAAAATAAAACGTTAAATTTGATAAAAAATAGTTCTGAAAATAAATAAATGGAGTAAACATAATCCAGTCAGCATGTCCAGGTCTGCAGGTCAGTCTGGTTTAGTCCTCTGAACTCGGTTTTCAGGAGTCTAAAATAGGACACTGAGGTGTTCAAACAAACGCTGCCTTCACCTCTGAGCCTTTACGGGTTGTTGACAGACCCTCTGGTCCGTCAGAGTCCATCAAGGTCTTCTTTGTTTCAGGGAGTCAAAGACCAGAGACCCTCCCTCAGCTGGAACAAGAAACCTTCTCAGGTGAAACACCTGTCTGAACCGGATCACTTCAACTCCCAGTTTAATATTCATGGACTGATTCACACTGAACTCCAACATCCACCAGGACAGAAGCAGTTTTGACTAAAACAGTGTTCTATCGTCAGGCTGGAACTAATTTAATTCTTGTTCACAAAGTTCAGGACGAACCCAGACTCCTGATGGACAGACCCAGCTCCTGATTGAGAGACGGACCCAGACTCCTGACAGATGGACGAACCCAGACTCCTAATGGACGAACGCAGACTCCTGACGGACGGACGAACCCAGACTCCTAATGGATGGAACCCAGACTCTTGACGGACGGATGAACCCAGACCTCTGACGGACGGACGAACCCAGACCTCTGACGGACGGACGAACCCAGACCTCTGACGGACGGACGAACCCAGACTCTCTGACGGACGGACGAACCCAGACTCTTGACGGACGGACGACGGACCCAGAACTCTGACGGACGGACCTTGACGGACGGACGAACCCAGACTCTTGACGGACGGATGAACCCAGACTCCTGACGGACGGATGAACCCAGACTCTTGACGGACGGATGAACCCAGACTCTTGACGGACGGATGAACCCAGACTCTTGACAGATGGATGAACCTAGACTTCTGACGGTCAGATGAACGCAGACCCCTAATGGACGAACAAACGCAGACTCCTAATGGACTAACGAACGCAGACTCCTAATGGACTAACGAACGCAGACTCCTAATGGACTAACGAACGCAGACTCCTAATGGACTAACGAACGCAGACTCCTAATGGACTAACGAACGCAGACTCCTAATGGACTAACGAACGCAGACTCCTGACGGACGAACCCAGACTCCTGACGGATGGACGAACCAAGACTCTTGACGGATGGATGAACCCAGACTCTTGACGGATGGATGAACCCAGACTCCTAATGAATGAACCCAGACTCCTGACGGATGGACGAACCCAGACTCCTAACCTCCTATTGATTCATGGCTCCTGAGAGTCCTGATGACACGTGGAGGATGATGTTTCTGAGCTGATCAGCCCAAACTCCACACTCTTGATGAAAAACAGCTGGAAGAACGCTAAATACTCCAGTCCATACATCAATAACACCACTGACATCTGGTGGCAAGGTCAAATCCCGTCTCAGAGTCGTGGATCAGTCCAGACTGTCAGGGTCTTCCTTCCAGCCATCACAGTGAAACGTTGCTGAGCAACAGGAAGGTCAGTCATGTGACCTGTGCTGCTGTCGGTGGGGTCCAGATCCACATAGGTGGTCACTGGTCCCATTAGATGGTTCAAGGCTTTTATCTGGAAAACTCACCTCACGTCATTGTCAAGACAAAGAAGTTATAAACTTTTCATCCAAGTCAAATGGATGTCAAAAAAGTCAGTTCGTTTAAAAAAAAAAAAAACATAAATTTAAAAAAGAAAGTACTTTTTTGTGAAAGTCAAAACTGAAAATGAAAGTTGTGATTTCAACAAGAAAAAGTTGTTTTATGATTTTGAAAATGACAAACTAACATTAAAAATCTAGAGTTTTATGTGAAAAAGTTATAATCCTTTGATTTAAATAAAATGTGAGTTTACAAGATTAGAGAAAGTCGATTTGTTCAAAAAAAAAAAAAAAAAATTTTTAAGAGTACATTTTTCATGAAAAGGTACATTTTTATGTCAAATCGAGAGGTTGCAGTTTTTCTGAATAAAGGTGCGCTTTTGAATACGTTTTACATCAAAACAGAAGCTCATTCACATGAAGGTGATTGACAGTCGATCATTAAATTCACGGTGAACTCAGCTGAGCAGCAGTTTGGATCATGCTGACCGAACGAGAGCAGAAAGCTCTGATCCGACGGGTCAAACATCTGCACCAGCAGGACCTGGAGCCACCAGCGCTGCGGGAGCGGTCCACAACAGATAATCTGACGGAAACGGTCAGTTTATAGTCTCTAAAAATAAAATGGCACCCTAAAGAATCTGAGGTGGTTCAGAAATAAAGTCTGGTTTCAGATTCACAGTGAGCAGAAGAACCCTGAACCCTGGCCTTTGCTCCTGGACATAACGGGACCTTTTCGTGTTTTAACCAGTTAAATTAACCAGTTGAAGTAACTAGTTGAATCTGTGCTGGTCAGCTGCACAGCTGAGCTGGATCTGATCTGAGCTCAGAGGCTGGTCACGGAAGTCGTCTGTGGTCATGTCGGTCCTCCGTGACGCCACCCAGCAGATGTTTTGGTGTGGACGGCTTACAGAGCCAGGGAAACATGACTGAAAGGATCAGAAAACTGAATAATGAAGCTTTTGTACTCCATCTGCTCGACATGCTTTGCATGAAGCAGCAGGACGTGAGTTTCTCTGCTCTCACGCCTCAGCTCTCTTTTCCTCTTTCAAACTGCTCGTTTCCTCAAACTCTGCAAACCGAGACCGAGTCTGAGCATGTGAGTAAGTTTCTGCTAAAAAATGCTGTCAGCGTTTGAGCCGAGTTTGTCTCTGAAGCCAACTGGGATACTTTCCAGTGTGAGGAAGTGTTTCTGAAAGCCAAAACCAGCAGATACATACCAGTGACATGGCCCTGGCCACCCTCTGACTGGCAATGTCCCCCCAGAAGTCTCCCATGGCAGCTCGGTCTAGAAGCACAGAAAAACTGACGACCGAGTCCAGTTATGAGTCAAAAAGACGCTCGGAGAAGTCAGAAAGGCTCCTGAAAGCTCCAGAGAGGAGGTGTGGACGTTTCAGCAGCTCAGGAAATGGTCCAGGACCAGTAAGAGGATCCAGACTCTGAGCTGCCAGCAGACTGTCACGTATTTATAGCAGAGGTGCTGCTTTACTGAGCAGCAGGACCGCAGGTCTGCAAACACAGCAGCAAAGAAATAAAAAATAAAAAAACGGGAGGAGGAGCAGCAGGAGGAGGTGGGCCCTCAGCATCCAAGCACATCAAGATGAACTCCTGAACTCCTTCAGCCTCCCTCCTCTGATCCTAAACTCACAAACTTCACATGTGACTCTGGAGGCACAAGTCAGACCGCAAAAAGGCTCGAGTCAACTACGGCCGGTCCCCAGGTCAACAACGGCCGGTCCCCAGGTTCAACGACAGCAGGTCAACAAAGGCAGGTCTCCAGGTCAACAACAAAAAGTCTCCAGGTCAACCATGAAAAGTTCCCAGGTCAATGACTGCAGGTCTCCAGGTCAACAAAGGTAGGTCCCCACGTCAATAACAGCAAGTCCCCAGGTCAACGTCGAAACGTCCCCACGACATCAAAGACCGGTCCCCAAGTCAATGACAGCAGGTCCCCATGTCAACGAACCAAAAGTCCCCAGGTCAACAACGGCAGGCCAAAGATAGATTTCACATCCATGACACCTGTACAGGAGAATCATATACCTCATCAGATAAAATTATAGAAAACTAATAATTTATTTACAGTTAGCAGTGTGGTCTTTTGATTAGCTGTGAAATGGGGATGTTTGGCTAGGTTGGATGAGAATGAATGTAAAGTAAGATTAATTAACATCATAGGTTAACATAAACTAAACCAGCCAAGCTAAAAATAGTTAAGTGTGATAATGAGAAAAACTTTTAGAAAAGTTTTCTTGAGAAAAATTAAAACTAAAGTTGGATATTTTAACAAGGAGTCAATGGTGATTGGCTTGTTTTTGGGGCCAGACCCTAGCGGTGGGTAGAGGAACCGCACCCTCTAGCGGTGGGTAGAGGAACCGCACCCTCTAGCGGTGGGTAGAGGAACCGCACCCTCTAGCCGTGGGTAGAGGAACCGCACCCTCTAGCCGTGGGTAGAGGAACCGCAGCCCCTAGCGGTGGGTAGAGGAACCGCAGCCCCTAGCGGTGGGTAGAGGAACCGCAGCCCTCTAGCGGTGGGTAGAGGAACCGCAGCCTCTAGCGGTGGGTAGAGGAACCGCAGCCGCACCCTCTAGCGGTGGGTAGAGGAACCGCACCCTCTAGTGGTCAGTAGAGAAACCGCAGCCTCTAGCGGTCGGTAGAGGAACCGCACCCTCTAGCTGTGGGTAGAGGAACTACAACTCAACCTACCTGATGGGATAAGTCCAGGACTGGGGTGGTTGCTGCTTGGTGAGAACTGAAAACCATCCAAGTCCAGAATCCAGTCTTTTTCCAAAAGTCTGATGAACTCTGAAGTAACATGGACTTTGAATCAGTTTGAACATGACTCTGAACTGATAGCAGGAGAACCTGTCTCCTGCAGTAACTGGACTCTAGCAGGATTCTATCGTCTCCACCCTCTTTTGTCCCCTGAAGCCCCTCAGATGCTTTTTAATCTCGGTGAAGCAGGAAGCCGACTGTGGGAGAAAACGGATGAATAAATCTAATTTGTGTTAGAAGAAATCCAGGCTCAGGTTTCTAGTTTCAGCATCTGCCGGCGAGGCCTTGCTCTTCGTGCCAGTTCTTTTCCACTCGTCTCAGGAATCCGTGTTGGAGGCAACAACAGGCCGGTACATGAACCCCAGCACATATCTACAGCAACACGTGACGGGAGGTTTTAGATTTCCTCCTCCGTTTCATCACACCAACATGCTGAAACGCTCATCTGAGTTGTGGAAACCACAAAAACAACCACGAGCGTCACTTCCTGAAGCTCGTCTTATCAAGCCGTCTGGCCTCTTCCCCTTTCTGAAAAGTCAGTTTGTATTCAGATGTAGTGAATGTTATCACGGCACCGGTGCAGATGTGACCAAACAGAGGAAGTTTATCTGCTGGCTCCTGTAAACTCCTCTGACATCAGCTGGAGCTGCTTCAGGCTGTTGTTTCCAGATGAACAGCTGTGAAGCAGCCTCTGGGCCTGCTCCACAGCACCACCACCACCACCACCACCACCACCACCACCATGGAGGATCATTAACCTGCTCCACCTCTGCTGCAGACGCTCAGCCTTAAAGCTGCTGAGCTGGCTCTGCTGCGTTGGCTTTTACAGTCAACTGAAGCAGCACGAGCTCCTCATGACAACTGGAGCTCTGCAGATAAACTGCAGGGAGACTCAGTGCATTTACATGGGAAGTTTAATTCCTCTTTAATTCAGAATTAAAGTTAAATCTGAAATAAAAGTTACCATGTAAACATCTAATTCCATATGAAAATGTCAATTCCGAATTAAACTTAATTCCGAAGTAAGTGGCTGGTTTATTCCCATCTTAATTCTGAATTAAATAATTCCGCGGTCATATATACACTGATTCCTGTTTAAATTAATTCCCGTCTTACTGCGCATGCTAGTTCTCTTGCCCGTCTGTCGCGATGACGCTTATATTCCGCGCAGGGCTTGTTTTCAAAACAAAGTTTTAAAATGGCAGCACGTAGTTAACGGTGGTCAGAGCAGAGACGATTTATTTAATAAATAGCTTGGAGGAACTGGAAATAATTCAAAGAACAGATGGCAGGAAACATAAAAATTGTGAGCTTTTCAAAGTTGTAGCGGCTAGGTTAAATGAAGGAGGTTTCGCAGATAGAGACGCCACCCAGGTCAAAAATAAGTGGAATGTTGTTGCTAACCGAGTTGTTGCTAAGTTTGTTTTCTTCCGGTAGATGTAAAGACGTCCACCCCCCCCATCCAGTCAGAACCCTTCCCAACCCCCAGACCTAAAGCGGAATTGGATAAAGCCGAACAAACGTGTTTTCCATGTAAACCTCAATTCGGAATTACTATTTCCATGTAAACTCGAAGGAAAATAGTTTAATTCGGAATTATTTAATGCGGAATTAATAATTCCGAATTAAAAAACATCATGTTAACCGCAGCCAATATCTAATCCATCCACGTGACAGGAACAACCAGACTCTGGAGTCACCTGACCCAGGAGGCAGCCTGGAGGCGGCTGCTGCAACACCGGGACGCGTCAGGAGGCGCGTCCCCGTGAAGACAGCAGGTCTGGACGGACCCGTCCGCTGCTGCACCAGCCTCCTTATTAGGACAAACAGCTGAGCGGAAGATCCACGTAAACACATCTGGACAGCAGCTGCGGTTCTCAGAGCAGCAGTCTCACAGACTTAAAGCCCTGCTCACGAGCAACGCTCCAGAGGAGGAAGAACTGCAGAGCTGAAGTCTGGGCTGATGTCCAGAAGTAACCAGCAGCAGAACCCTGACAAGAGCATCTGGACCTGAACCAACAAGACTCAAATGTTCAGATTTAGGTTAATCTGCTCTTCTTTGGACACAAAGCTCCTCTGGGAGATACTTCAGCTCTGTTCCAGGACCTCTAGAGGAGTTCCCCAGGGACCCATTTCAGGACCTGGACTTTTTTTAAATCCTTCCCTCCCTGGTGGCTTCGTCTGTTTTTATAGCTCTGTCACAGATGCTGAACTTTTTCTGCTCATGTCTCCTGAGACTGAAGTTCAGAGCTGAACTGCTTGACTGGGATTTCACCAGTGACACCACCACTCCTCTGTCCTCTCCCCCAGCATCACTGCAACTTTCGATGTGAGCCTCTGGAGGTCAGCAGTGGGACTGCGGCTAAACCCACCGCCCTGATGGACGCTTGCTGCCCGGTCCAGCAGCCTCCTCCGCCTCCGCCTCCTCCAGTCGAGCAACCCTCAGCCCGAACCGTTCCAGGTCCACCGCCGCCAAGGCATCAGATCCCAGCGGTCCTCGTTGGAGATGCAGCCCTGCTTCTCCTGAACGTTTCAGCAGTGACATCAGCAGAGAGGGCGGAGGGACTGGATCAGAATCAGCTCTCAGCCGCTCATCCAGCTGAGCAGAGAAGACAGCATGAACTCTGACACCTCCCACTTCCTGCTCAGACCAAAACAACGCTTTCACACCTCACTTTTACAAACAGGCTTCACATCTGTGATGTCACAGGAAGCTCAGAAAGCCAGATAGCGTCTGTCAGCACGTATTTCCTGTCAACCAGCAGCTGCTCCTGAAGAAGAGCTGAGGAGACCTTCAGACCCTCCTTCCTGTCCTGCTGGGGCTCAGATGGTCCAGCAGCCCCTGAGGAGGAGTCTGCTGACATCAGCAGGATCACCAGGGACTCCTGGACCAGGCTCTTCATCAGCGCCACAATATTAACAACAGCTAATCCCTTTTAGCTGTTAATTAACAACAACAACAAAAAAAAACATTTAAAAAAAATGATGTGGGCAATCCAAGTACAGCCTCCACTAGGATTGATCATTACCTACTATAAACACTGATTCTCTGGTTGTCTGGAGCATTCAGGTGTGTAACCACACAATGCCACGGGGGAAAGACATCAGTAATGGTCTTAGAGGAAAAGGGAAGTTAAAAAGAAAAACAACTATCTGGAGATCAACGTTCTACAGCGAGAAAGATCATTAAGTAGTGGAGAAAACCTCTTCTGTCCAACAAGACCATGCAGTGGAACGCGGCAGGAATGTTCCTAGAACATTCCTAGAACATTGGTGGAACGTCGCAGCAAAGACGGCGGAACGTCGCAGCAACGATGGCGGAATGTCGCAGCAACGATGGCGGAACATCGCAGCAAAGACGGCGGAACGTCGCAGCAAAGACGGCGGAACATTGCAGCAACGATGGCGGAACGTTGCAGCAACGATGGCGAACGTCGCAGCAACGATGGCGGAACGTCGCAGCAAAGACGGCGGAACATCGCAGCAACGATGGCGGAACGTCGCAGCAAAGACGGCGGAACATCGCAGCAACGATGGCGGAACGTCGCAGCAACGACGGCGGAACATCGCAGCAACGATGGCGGAACGTTGCAGCAACAATGTCGCAGCAACGATGGCGGAACGTCGTAACTATGGCGGAACGTCGCAGCAACGATGGCGGAACGTCGCAGCAACGATGGCGGAACGTCGCAGCAACGATGGCGGAACGTCGCAGCAACGATGGCGGAACATCGCAGCAACGATGGTGGAACGTTGCAGCAACAATGTCGCAGCAACGATGGCGGAACGTCGCAGCAACGATGTCGCAGCAACGATGGCTGAACGTCGCAGCAACGACGGCGGAACATTCCAGGAATGTTCAGACTGAACCAGTACGGTTTGTCTGGAATAGTTTCTGACTCAGGTTCACCAAACGGCATGTGAACAAAGCAGCAGACTTCTGGAAGAAGGTCTGGACAGAAGAGACCAGACCATCTCCAATGAGTCACTGGAGAGACTTGAACGGTGACAGCTACTGCAACAGTTCAACTTCCCCTCCAGGATCAGTGAAGTATTTTGAAATTTGACCCGACTTCAGAGTAGTGTTGTTCTGGTTCTGACACCAGTATCAGAACTTGCTCCGATACTGCCGGAAATGCTGGTATCGGTATCGGCGAGTACGGGAGTCCAGGCACCAACCAATACCAAGTCATTTATATTTAATATATTTATTTTTAGTCATTTGTGTGCTCTCCTCTCTCTGTCCTGTCTCTCTCCTCTTTTCTTTCTCTACCCGGCTGGTCTTCATCAGGAAGGTCCCTCCATATGATCCAGGTCCTGATCAAGGTTTCTTCCTCTTAAAGTGGAGTTTTTTCTTGTCACTGTTTGGCTTCAAGGTTTTTTTCTCTCTCTGTGGGAGTTTTTTTACTTGCCATTATCCTTGATTTGGATTTAATATTATAATTTTAGTTAATGATATTTGCTCGGGGGTCATGATCTGGGTCTCTGTAAAGCGCCTAGAGACAATTGACATTGTAACAGACGCTATACAAATAAAATTAAATTGAATTAATGATTTATTTAGTGGTTACTTCCATTAGACTACCAGCAAAAAGTAATACTTTTTAATTTTGCAATACTGTTTTATATTGTTCTATTTGGAAATAAATATAGACATCAATGGCTTGGATTTGCTGGATTCATTCATGCTTTACAGCAATGATAATTATACTACACTCAGGCACGGTGCAGTTTTTTTTTTTTTTTTTTTTTTAAAAATATCATACTCGGATCTAGGGCTGCACAATTAATCGAAAAATAATCGAAATCGTGATTTTTGGTTGCCATGATTAAAATTTTGAAAATCGTGATTAATCGTGACCATGTAGTGTAGGGGACAATGTAGTGACCTGCCTTTGGGGCGTTCTTGAAGCTAAGACATGTCTACAGGCTGGTGTTTATGGCCAAAAATCTCTAGGACCGCCTAAGTTTCATGCTATTGCCTTTTATATAATTTGTCCATCCCTTATGCAATACTTTCTTGGTTACATTTCATATCGTGATTTTAAATAACATTCTGAACAAAAAATATTTTTTATTGTTGAATAATCTTGATTAATAATCGTAATCGTGATTTTGATCCAAATAATCATGATTATCATTTTTTCCATAATCGTGCAGCCCTACTCGGATCGGTAGTCGATATCGGCTGATACCCACAGATCAACAATCAGAATCAGGAGGAAAAAAATGGTATCTGAACATCTCTACTTCAGAGTAGAGCCCAGAATCCTGTTTAAGAAAACCTAACAGGCTTTCAGCAGAAAACCGGCGGTGGAAGGGACATGATGGGGTCCTGGACTGAAACTGGGTCATGTGACAGGACACTGATCCAAACACAGCAGCAGATCTACATCAGAACAGCTGAAGAAGAAAAGAATCAGGGTTCTGGAATCTGCTGGTTGAAGTCCAGACCTGAAGCTGGCTGAGATGTGATAAGGAGGAATGCTGCATCCTGCCTGCATCCACCAGAGACCTGCCGGGCCAGCACCACCAGCCCTGGAACTGAGAACCCTTCAGCGAGGGTCCCTGGGTCCCGGTCACTCCATCAGCAAGCATCCCAGGGTCCGGGTCCCTCGTTCAGCGAGGGTCCCAGAATCCGGGTCCCTCCTTCAGAGTCTCCAGTGGTCACCAGCGCTGCCGTTGCACTGCTGGATGACTTTTATTGGCTGCAGTCTGGTTCACGCTCCGCCCACATCACATGACCCAGTCTTTGATTGACAGCTGAAAATCACACCAGCTGACTTTTACACAAAATACACTAATTAATGAATAGATACTATTTTTATTTTTTTTTAAAGCTTGATTTTCCTGATTAAATCTAAGGATCTTCTTGAAAAAAAGCACTCATAGAAGAGCAACGTCACCTAAACTCTAGACTTTAATGTCTTTATCTTAATTAAAGCTGGGCCTCGTTAGGAAGTCTTTTCAGCCATCAACTGATCAGGATCAAACACTCAGCCGTTGTTCTGATGACGTAAAGACACTTCTAAACCAGCTGGAAAGACGTAAGAACTTTGAGTTATCAGGCCTTCGTCTTCTCTCATCTTCATCAGCTGACAGACCCCCAGTGGCTCTGGTTGCCATGGAGACACCAGCATTGTCCTGATGCGTCTCCCATCGACCGTTAGCTGATCGCAGACTCAGTTCATCGATGTTGAGTCGCAGCATCAGGAAGTTTCTGTGTGGGACTCTGAACTGCAGTCTTAACCTGGTGTGAGAAGCTACCGGGTCAGTGACATCAGAAATGTTCTGATTACAACTGAAACGCTGAAAAATGAGTCACTTTACAGGCAAAATCTGGAGTTTAAAGAAGCTGACCTCAAAAATTCACAAGGTTTTGTCTAATTTATGATTTTACAGCAAAATATCACAGAAAATATCACGTATGCAACTTCCTTTGTGATGAATCTTCACCACATCAGTATGAATGAGGCATCGTCCAGGTGTCCTGACCGTCTGTGAGGCTTCAGGGGCCATCTGCTGGCCCTGGAGGCCCCCAGACCCCTCCACAGGAGAGGCCAGAGCATCACAGAGGCCAGAGCATCACTGGATGGTCATGTTGAGAACATCAGCTCTCCTTGAACAGGAGACATTAACAAGAAGCCCGCGGGTCACTGAGGGAGCCAAGATGTGCTGTGAACAGCTCCTCGCCTCCCTGACGGGCAGACAACTGTTTTTCATGTCATCTGCTTGTGTCCTGTCACCATAGCAACAACAGAGCAGCATCCTAGCAACATCTGCAGGGTTAAAGCATCTTAGGAGACTTCGTTCCCCAGATGATGCGCATTCACACCGCCTGACTCAACCAAGAGACCAGCCATGGAACCAGAACAGGATCCAGCTGCGTCTTTATGGGTCCTGAGGACCCCCCCCCCCCCCCCCCCCCCCCCCCCCCCTCCCCCCCCCCTCCCCCTCCCCTGCTGACTAGACCAGGGTACATCACCACCACGTGCTCTGACAGCAGCCCTCTAAAGGTTTTCCACACTCATGATAACAGCTCCAGAAAGCTAAGGACCAAAAGTGGCCCATCAGATGAAATTCCAGGTCAACATTCGGCTTGGATCTCTAGGAGAAAACAGCGTTAATGTAAAACGTGATTAGTTTCTGATACTGTCTGCTCGGAATGACACTCAAGCCAAAAAAATTACTAAAAAGCTTTAATTTTTACTAAATGAAAATACCAATGTGGATGTAACACATGCCGATATGAGGTCTATAAGATAACGAATCCAATATATCCTAACTGTTTAGTCCATGCCAGGCACACACGGAGAAACGCGTGTTCGAATCTAGAATCGGGGGATTTCTGAACGGAGTTCGGGCCGCGGCTCGTTCCTCTCTACTTCCTGGCATCAGCGTGGTCCTGGAGACAAAAGCGCGTCGCTGCCAGCCTTCGTTGCTCCAGTCGGTGCCCGTTAACCAGAACAAACTATGACCCCATCATACTACCGGACCCGTTCCGACTCGGAACCGCGTCCCGGGCGAGAAACGGCGCTTTCTTCGCCGCTCTTCTGGGACTCTTGGAAACCGCTGAAGAGGCGCTAGCCGCCGGCTAACCGGAGGAGGAGGAGGGGGACTTACAGATGTGAGGAGCGGTCTCATCTGCTCGCCTCTGTCTTCCTCCATCTCCACCAGTCTGAGCTCCTCTTCCTCCCTTCAGCGCACCGCGGAACCATCCAAGTGTAGAGACGAAAACCGGTCGTCCGGTCTCCAGTTCAAGCCGCTTCCACTTACGTTTATCTCCGCCACTGTTTTACAACTGGGAATATATACATATAAAAACTCAGAGCCCCACCCCTTTTTGATTGGCAGCTCTCTTGTCCGTTGGCGCTTCAGGAATTGTTTTGATTCCACCAATGGCAGAGCCGGAAAGTGGAGGAGGCGGAGCTCTACCGGTAACAAAGCCTCTGAGCTTCACAAGGGTTGATTCAGTTGAAAGGTGTTCAGTTACCTGTTACAGGTTACTGGTTACAAGTCACCAGGTTACTGGTGACTGGCTACAGGTCACTGGTGACTGGTTACTGGTTACTAGAATAAATGATTTAGGATGAAAAAAGTTATTAGCCAGGAACCAGACCAACTTTATTTAGGAAGAGTCCTAAAACTGCTACAGGGGCCAAAGTGCTGACCAGAGAATAAATAAAGGAAAACATACGTAGTTAAAACAGGACTTTCATAAAACAGACAAATCAAATAAGTTGAAAAAAAAATAACAAAATTAAATGAATAAAATCTTGGTTAAAAATATCTAAAACCAGGTACATTTTCAGTTGTTATATTGCTTTTTTACCCTGAATGTACTACATTTTATTGGTAAAATCCACTTATATCTGTGATCATTTTCATACCTTCAACACTAATTTAAAAATTCAAATTTTCCATTTTTTTTATCTCAGACTTTCCGATATATGGCATATAACAAAAAAAAAAAAAACATTTTTGCAGTAATATATCCAGTTTCACAACTCAAAAGCAAATTTTTGTCATAAAATCTCAAATTTCACAAAAATCAAGACTTTTTCATTGTCCAATTTGATCTTTTATTTGATCTATATTCATCTAAAAATCAAGACAGAAAACAGTTTGTAGTAAAATAAGTAATATTTTTCATAGAAACTCAAAATTAACAAAAAAAAAAAATCAGTTTCTCTCCTAAATCTACTCCTTTTTTAATCATCTTTTTTTTTCTTGAAAAGTTCCACATTTCTGAAAGTCATAATTTAAAAAAAAACTTTTTGGTTTTAAAATCAATTTTACAAGATCTTGACTTTTTGTTCTAAAACAGATTTATAAACATTTAGAGAGACCAGAGCTTTTTATCCTGGCGTCATGAATCTTTCTCTGTCTGATCAAAGAGCAGGTTTGAGGTGAACATCAGAGAAGAAGCTCGTCTTCCCTGGAGCTTCATATCTCTGTGCTTGCTTCTGGAAACATTAATTAAACTTATAAAGACTCACCGTACATAATAAACACATTTGTTTTTTTTAGAAAAAGCATAAAATTCCAACTTTACAATATAAACTAACTGTTACAGTGACTTTAAATGTCCCTAAATTACACATTTTACTTCTGTCATAAAACTTAAACATTTCACAAAAATTGCCACTTTTTATCATAAAGTTGTTCTTTTCTTTTCAAGAAATCACAAGATCTCATTTTTTTAATCTTAACTTTTTGTCATATAATTGACCTTTCGGTAAACACCGCCCCCTTCCTAGTTACTGTTGCTAGGTCGGACAATGTAGCTCTGGTCCATAGGTCTATCCCACACCAGAGCTATGTTAACATGAGACAGTCGCAGCATTGTATTAATATAATTAATAAAGTGACGTTAACGTCATTAGCCTCACCTTATACCTAATGAAATAAATATCCAGGGCCATATATATATATATATATGTAGACAACAAGGCAGGCTAATAGCTGGCTAGCGAGCTCTGGTCCATAGTGGAGAAGTCATCGACACTGTGGACCAGAGCTAATGCTAATGCTAACAGAGAACTCATCACCCTCCCTGCTGCTAAAACATATAATTACTTTTACTAAATGGTGGTTAAATCAATAATCTAATAAACAAAGTAAACTTACCTTGGAGCAAATGTAGGTGTGTTTTGTAACTTTCCCCACGTTCAGTTGATTGTGTGGACGGACACAACTTAACTCACAGCTGCATTCTCCAGCGTTTGTTTTGTCTTGGGAAAGGGAATAAAAATGTCTCTTCCAAATGTTCTGGACACCTCGAGTCACTGTTGCAGGTCCCCAGCAGCAATATTCCACCATGGAGTTATTCTAGTATAATATTAACACTGATGATACACATCGGAAATATTGATAATTAACACAGTCCTTAACGCAGGAGCAGCAAGTTTGTCCGACCTAGCAACAGTAACTAGGAAGAGGGCGGTGCTTACCGAAAGGTCAATTATAATCATTAGTCTAAATAAATCACAAATGTCCCAGAAATACATCTTTTTACCTGAATGTTTTATTATAAAATTCAGATTTGATGTTTCTTCTGTATAACTGTGACTTTTTCTCCTTAAATTTGGATTCTTTTGTCATAAAGTAGTGAATTTTAGGGCAGCAGGTGTCTTGGTGGTCTCTGTTGTCTCACAACTAGAAGGTTCCTGGTTCCAACCTCAGCAGGTCTTTCTGTGTGTAGTGTCCATGTTCTCCTGGTGCTTGTGTGGGTTTCCTCCAGGTTCTCCAGGTTCCTCCATCAGTCCAAAGACCTGCACGTCAGGTTAACTGGTGGTTCTAGATCACCTGTAGGAGTGATTGTGAGTGTTCATGGTTGTTGGTCTACATGTGGTCCTGTGGTGGACTGGAGACCTGTCCAGGTGGAGCCCTGACTTTAGACCTGAAGAGAGCTGGAATAGACTCCAGCAGATCCCTGAGACCCTGTAGAGGACTGAACAGGTATAGATGATGGATGGATGGATGGATGGATGGATGGATGGATGGATGGATGGATGGATGGATGGATGGATGGATGGATGGATGGATGGATGAATTTTACTGGATTAAAACTTCTGGTTGTAAAAACTTTGTTTGCAGTTTTTTCTAGATCGTAATCATCATTTTGTAAATCGTACCTCCATGACTGGTCTGATCTAGTCTGATCTGGTCTGGTCTGGTCTGGTGTGGTGTGGTGTGGTGTGGTGTGGTGTGGTGTGGTCTGGTCTGGACTGGTCCTGTCTAGTCTGGTCTGGTCTGATCCGGTCTGGTCTGGTCTGGTCTGTGTCTGGACTGGTCCTGTCTAGTCTGGTCCGGTCTGATCTGGTCTAGTCTGATCTGGTGTCGTGTGGTCTGGTCTAGTCTGGTCTGGTCTGATCTGGTCTGGTCTAGTCTGGTCTGGTCTGGACTGGTCCTGTCTAGTCTGGTCCGGTCTGATCCGGTCTAGTCTGATCTGGTGTCTTCTGGTCTGGTCTGATCTGGTCTGGACTGGTCTGGTCTGGTCTGGTCTGGTCTGGTCTGGGCTGGTCCTGTCTAGTCTGGTCCGGTCTGATCCGGTCTAGTCTGATCTGGTGCCGTGTGGTCTGGTCCAGTCTGGTCTGATCTGGTGTGTGGTGTGGTGGAGTCTAGTCTGGTCTGGTCTGGTCTGGTCTGGTCTGGTCTGGTCTGGTCTGGTCTGGTCTGGTCTGGTCTGGTCTGGTCTGGTCTGGTCTGGTCTAGTCTGATCTGGTGTCATGTGGTCTGGTCTAGTCTGGTCTAGTCTGATCTGGTCTAGTCTGGGTGGTCTGGTCTAGACTGGTCTGGTCTGGTCTAGACTGTCTGGTCTGGTTTGGTCTAGACTGTCTGGTCTGGTCTGGTCTGGTCTTGACTGGTCTGGTCTGGTCTGGTCTAACCTGATCTGGTGTCGTGTGGTCTGGTCTAGTCTGGTCTAGTCTGATCTGGTCTAGTCTGGGTGGTCTGGTCTGCTCTGGTCTAGTCTAGACTGGTCTGGTCTGGTCTGGTCTAGACTGGTCTGAGACTGGTCTGGTGGGGTCTGGTCTAGTCTGGAGGGACCTGAGGATGAAGTTTGGTTGAGTTGCAGTTCCAGAAGCCTGAAACTGCAGGAACAATCAGGTCATGTGAGTCGTCATTCAAGCTGAGCTAAAAAAAAAAAAATCTGAGCTCCAACTCAGAATAAACATCATGAAAGCTTCAGATATGTTTCTGCTCTGGGTGGTCTTTTCCAGAACGTTTTACTGTTTGAATCATGAAAACCTGGAAGAAAACACAAGCGGTACATTGTAAAAAAGAAGATAATTTAACGTAGAAGGTCAGCCAGGAGAGCAGGAAGTCATTTCCTTCAGGGAAACACTTTGATGGAGTCACATGAGGCCGTCGATGGAAGACAGAGTGATGATTGTGGAGGTCGGAGGAAATCACTGTGGTCCTTCTCAGCTTCTTATCTCTGATCAGCAGGTTGCTGCTTGAGTCCTGACATCCTGACACATTATTTCATCACACAAAAGTCATTGTTGTTGCCTTAAAAGGCCCCCGAGGGTCTTCAGAATCTGTTCCTTCCAGGTTCCCTGTAAAGAAATCTCAGAAACAAAGTCTGCATTTGTCTCACCTCTTCTTTGGAATCATTTCTTTCTTCTTATATTTATGATAAAGGTCATCACAAATAGAGAACCAGCTCCAGCAAGAACAACGGAGGAGATGTGTGGTCAGGATGAAGGAGATCACAGGCTTCAAGCAGAAGGAGGATCAGATAGATGGAAGTCTGGACAGAAACAATGACCTAAACTGGTTCTTCAACAGGTTCAGTTCAGAGACCAGCTCAGCATCCTCCTCTCCTGACCCCAGACCTACAGACCTCCACCCTCCCTGGACCCACAGCTTCACTGAACATCTCAGCTGTCTCATCCTCCACCTCAGTCATGGATCTGCTGATGCTCCATCATGGTCTCCAACCACATCAGGAGACAACTCAAACAGCATCTCCATCATGGGAGGAAATGTGGAGGTGGTGGAGGAGTAGAAATACCTCAGTGTTCACCTGGAACCTATCTCAACTCACTTCAGGCAAAAGGTAGGGCTCCACCTGGACAGGTCTCCAGTCCATCACAGGTCCACATGTAGATGAACAACCATGAACACTCACAATCACTCCTACAGGTGATCTAGAACCACCAGTTAACCTGACATGCATGTCTTTGGACTGATGGAGGAACCTGGAGAGCCTGAAAGAAACTCACACAAGCACCAGGAGAACATGGAAACTCCACACAGAAAGACCTGCTGAGGTTGGAACCAGGAACCTTCTAGCTGTGAGACCACAGAGACCACCAAGACACCCTGCTGCCCTCTTTTCGCCCATTTGGACATTTTTGGATTAGCCAGAGTGGGACAAATTCATTTCTTCAAAGACGAAATCTACCACGATGAGGCGTCCTCAGGTGTCCGTCAGCTCTCAGGTGTCCAGCAGCTGTCAGGTGTCCAGCTGTAATCTGGTGCGCATCAGCCCTCAGGTGTCCATCAGTCCCCTGGTGTCCATCAGACCACTGGTGTCCATCAACCCTCTGGTGGGTGCCCATCAGATCTGCGGTGTCCATCAACCCTCAAGTGTCCATGAGCGATCTGGTGTCCATCAGATCAACTGTGTCCATGAGCCCCCACTGGTGTTCATCAACCCTCTGGTGGGTGTCCATCAGCCCTTATGTGTCCATCAGCTATTTGGTGTCCATCAGCCCTCAGGTGTCCATCAGAACTCAAGTGTCCATCAGCCCTCAGATCAGTCCAGTTCTGCTCCGACTCTTGGTCTGCAGTTGGTCAGCCCAGCAGCCGCTGGTGGGTGGGGCCTGGCATCAGGAGCCTCCTCAGGTGAGCCAGGACCAGGTGCTTGGCACTGCTGGGCGGCTTGGGACGGGATGGAGCGGTGGATTCTGGTCGGTCAGTCCTACAAGGGTTGGAGGGTTGGGTCAGGGTTAGTCTACATATGTATGTGGACTACACAGTCCAACCCTAACTGATACCAGTCCAATCCCAACCCTTACTGATACCAGTCTAATCCCGACCCTAAATGGTACCAGTCCAACCCTAACTGATACCAGCCTAATCCCAACCCTAACTGATACCCGTCTAATCCCAACCCTCACTGATACCAGTCTAATCCCAACCCTAAATGGTACCAGTCCAACCCCAATTGGTACTTGTCTAATCCCAACCCTAATTGATACCAGTCTAATCCCAACCCTAACTGGTACCAGTCCAACCCTAACTGATACCAGCCTGATCCCAACCCTAACTGACACCAGTCTAATCCCAACCCTAACTGACACCAGTCTAATCCCAACCCTAACTGACACCAGTCTAATCCCAACCCTAACTGGTACCAACATCCAGAGTTAGGAATCTGTGTTTGCTATGACAACGGAGGCTAAAGAACCATTTGAATGTTATCTACAGAATTTAACCTTCATCTGAAGGAAACATGTTCCTCATGCTGAACCACTACCTGGATCTGGGGTGGAGGCCCTGCAGGGGTGGGTCGATGGCTCCTCGGGGGCCCCGTGGGGCCCTGACCTTCCTGTACAGAGAGTCACTGTAGATGAGGCCTCGGCGGGAGGACATGATGGGACAGTGGTTACACGTCGCCAGCTGAGACAAAACATACAAGAAGAAGAGCAGAACGTTCAGAAGCTGAAAACACCAGGCTGGTTCTGTCTGTCATTAACAAGGTCTAATTAAAGCAGAAGTAGGTCAGCGCCGGCGGCCCTCGGGAGCCGTCCTGCAGGCCAAGTGCTTGATTTAGAACCGACGTCCTCAGAGATCAGCTGCGAGGACTCCGTCAGTCGACAACAGCAGCATCTTTCTGGACTCTTCTTACATGAAATTAAAAAGAAACAACATGTGGGCAATCCCAACCCTAACTGGTACCAGTCCAACCCCAACCTTAATTGGTACCAGTCCAATCCCAACCCTAACTGGTACCAGTCCAATCCCAATCCCAAATATTAAAATATTAAAATAATAAAAGTCATCAGTAATCAGGAAGTGGGATTACTTACAGAGACGAATGCTGCCATGTTGCTGCTGGTGCTGGTACTGGTGCTGGTGGTAGTAGTACTGGTGATACTGGTGCTGCTGTTGTTGCTGCTGCTGCTGCTACCACTGCTGTCCACTCGACGTCTGAGCTCCTCAGACCTCGATTTGAGCTGCTGCCTCATTCTGTAATGGTGTCATCAAGGAGGTGGGGCTTCACAATGAAGTAAGAGATCTAAGCCACCCTCTGATTAAGGATGAGAAATGTAAACACACAGGCACCTGCACAGATAGACTGCAAGTGGTGCTCAAGCTCCTCCTCCTTTGACCTGTGACAGGTGTAATGACAGGTGTCCTGACAGGTGTTATGATAGGTGTCCTGACTGGTGTAATGACAGGTGTCTTGACAGGTGCGCTGAAAGGTGTAATGACAGGTGTAATAATAGGTGTCCTGACAGGTGTCCTGACAGGTGTAATGACATGTGACCTGACAGGTGCTACGCCAGGTGTCCTGACAGATGTAATGACAGGTGTCCTGACAGGTAAAATGACAAGTGTCCTGACAGGTGTAATGACAGGTGTCCTGACAGGTGTAATGGCAAGTGTAATGACAGGTGTAATGACATGTGACATGACAGGTGTCCTGGCAGATGTCCTGACAGGTGTAATGACAGGTGACCTGTCAGGTGTAATGACATGTGACCTGACTGGTGTAATGAGAGGTGACCTGACAGGTGTCCTGACAAGTGTAATGACAGGTGTCCTAACAGGTGTAATGACAAC
Source organism: Hirundichthys speculiger (assembly GCA_018398805.1). NCBI lineage: Eukaryota > Metazoa > Chordata > Actinopteri > Beloniformes > Exocoetidae > Hirundichthys > Hirundichthys speculiger. The sequence continues at coordinate 68,348 of JAGFBZ010000754.1, forward strand.
TGTAATGAGAGGTGTCCTGACAGGTGGAATGACAGGTAACCTGACAGGTGAAATGACAGGTGCTATGACAGGTGTCCTGACAGGTGTATTGACGGGTGTATTGACAGGTGACCTGGCAGGTGTTAGGACAGGTGTCCTGACTGGTGTAATGACAGGTGACCTGACAGGTGTCCTGACAAGTGTAATGACAGATGTCCTGACAGGTGTAATGACAACTGTAATGACAGGTGTCCTGACAGGTGTAATGACAGGTGGAATGACAGGTGACCTTACAGGTGCAATGACAGGTGTCCTGACAGTTGTAATGATAGGTGTCCCAACAGGTGTAATGACAGGTGTCCTGACAGGTGTAATGACAGGTGTCCCGACAGTTGTAATGGCAGGTGTCCCAACAGGTGTCTTGACAGGTGTATTGACAGGTGTAATGACAGGTGTTCGGACAGGTGTCTTGACAGGTGTATTGACAGGTGTAATGACAGGTGTTCGGACAGGTGTAATGACAGGTGTCCTGAGAAGTGTAATGACAACTGTAATAACAGGTGTCCTGACAGGTGTCCCGACAGTTGTAATGGCAGGTGTCCCAACAGGTGTCTTGACAGGTGTATTGACAGGTGTAATGACAGGTGTTTGGACATGTGTCTTGACAGGTGTATTGACAGGTGTAATGACAGGTGTCCTGAGAAGTGTAATGACAACTGTAATAACAAGTGTCCTGACAGGTGTAATGATAGGTGTCCTGGCAGGTGTAATGACATGTGTCCTGACAGGTGACCTGACAGGTGTAATGATAGGTGTCATGACAGGTGTAATGATAGGGGACCTTACAGGTTTAATGACAGGTGTCCTGACAGCTGTAATGACAGGTGTCCTGACAGGTGTAGTGACAGGTGTCCTGACAGGTATAATGACAGGTGTCCTGACAGGTGTAATGACAGGTGACCTGACAGATGTTACCACAGGTGTCTTGACTGGTGTAATGACAGAGCAGTTGTCTCCCCGTTCAAAGCAACAGTCTGGCAGCAACAGAAAATCTGACATTTTGAAAAAAACAATCAACTTTAAAACAAGATTCTGGGATTTCTTTGTCAAAAAGTTGTGATCTTGTAAAATTTGTGATTTGATGTCAGAAAAGGGGGTAGCAGGGTGTCCTGGTGGTCAGCTCTGTTCACAGCTAGAAGGTTCCTGGTTCCAACCTCAGCAGGTCTTTCTGTGTGGAGTTTCCATGTTTTCCTGGTGCTTGTGTGGGTTTCCTCCAGGTTCTCCAGATTCCTCCATAAGTCCAACGACATACATGTCAGGTTAACTGGTGGTTCTAGATCACCTGTAGGAGTGATTGTGAGTGTTCATGGTTGTTTGTCTTCATGTGGTCCTGTGATGGACTGGAGACATGTCCAGGTGGAGCCCTGACTTTAGACCTGTAGAAAGCTGGGATAGACTCCAGCAGATACCTGAGACCCTGTAGAGGATTAAACAAGCATAGATGATGGATGGATGTCAAAAAATCCTTTAATGTAACAAAAGCTGCAATACAGCGGAATTCGTGAGTTATTTCAGGACATAAAGTTGTCATCTTGTGTAAAAAGTTACAGTTTCCCAAAAGTCAATATTTTTCCAACAACATGTCCTATTAAAGTTGCAGTGACACAACAGTTGTGCAACATAAAGGTGGAATTTTATGCCAAAAACACAATTTTGCATAATTTTGTGCATTTTGACATTTTACAGTAAATGTTTGACGACAGGATTCAGAGATTGAGGTTTCAAGTTTTATGTTTGTGATTTCATGTCAAAAAGAAACTTTTTACCAACAAAAGTTGCAATATCGTGCCAGTGATTTTACAGAAAAGGTTTGTGACTTTTACAAAGTTGTGATTTTTTTATTACATGTATATTTATATATAATTCCTCCTCTAGCCGTCTTCTGGTTCTTCTCTACATCTTTCTAAACTCTTCATTTTAATTTAGTAATCATGTTCGCTGTTGTAGCTTTTGACCTGAATTTTTTTTCAAGAACTCTTCTTTTTAGTTACATTTCTGAAAGTAATTTTTCACTTTTACTGAGGTAAAAACACACATACAACACAATATTTCTGGTTTTCCCATAAATCTCTGAACTTCTAACTTGCTCAAAACTACCATTCAGTCATTTTCAGGATTTTAACCCTTTAAATGTCAGTAAGATGATATGAATTATTCATTTTTCTACAACAACTAAAACCATGAAGAAGAAACTCTTCTCCAGATAATAAACCATCTGTTGAAGGTTCGAGGCTTCAGGCTGGCATCAGTTTGACTCAGTTCAACCATGAGGAGGAAATGAGGGAGATGTGGGAAACAGCACCACCATGTGGTCATCCTGGGAACTACATGCCATCCTGAGCACTAAACTAAAACTAAAAAACCTCAAAACAAACATGATAAATAAAGGAGGTAACCTGCTGATCTATAGTCATAACTGCATGTTCACACACTTTACTTCCACCCTGACTGACCAGTTTTACCAGCTGAAATAATAATGATAATAACAATAGAACGTCTCCTTTTCAGCGAGGACGTGAATGTAAATGGAGAACAAACCTTTCTGATTTGACTTTCAAAACGACACCAAGCAGCCGCCCTGCAGCATGAATCACTGCTGAAAATAAAGAGGCCACGTAAACCACCAGAAACCCAAACAGAAGACATGTACAGACCAGTGACTGGTGTCTAAACGGGTCCAGTTACGTGTCACCAGACATTTATGATTCCAGGAGCTATGTTGTCTGGGCCATTTGTCCCTGGTAGGGTCACCCAGGCAGATTGGTCCTGAGGGACGGGCCACAATAACTGCGATTCACTTGATTCTTGTGAGACAAGTTAGATCAAGAGCTCGAGGACCCTCACATAGACAAGGGTTACTGGGGCCCCGTGCTGAGCCAGGCCTGGAGGAGGGGCTCGCTTAGGAGCACCTAGTGGCCATGGTACCTTGATAAACCTTTATAAACCCTCTCAAACCTTTATAAACCTTCATGAACCTTCATAAGCCTTTATAAACCCTTATAAACCTTTATAAACCCTTTATAAACATCATAAACCTTTGTAAACCCTTATAAACATCATAAACCTTTGTAAACCTTTATCAATCCTATATAAACATCATAAACATTTATAAACATTTATAAACCTTCATGGACCTTCATAAACCTCCACAAACCTCCTCGTCGACACAGACACTCCCTTCATGCAAATATTTCCAAATCAGCTGAAGTTTGACTGACAAATGTGTCGTTTCCATACGAGGAGGAGGCTCTGAAGGCATCTGAAGACTCTGAAGACTCTGAAGACTCTGGAAGACTCTGGAAGACTGCAGATCCTGGGAGGACCAGAGACAGAGGCTGGCTGACCGCTGAGCAGGTAAGACTCCCGTCTCCTCTGTGGTGTAAAACTCATTAAATAACGTTGTCTAACCTGCTCAGAAAGAAGGCAAATGTTAGAAAATATTCACTTCTTCTCGTTTGTTTTAAGGTTTATGGTGAATGTTTTAGGACTCGGTCTCATCTTCAGGGAGCCTGATTTCATTTTATTTTGTTAATTATATGAAACTGAATTAACTAATCAAACTGGATTCTAGAACATGATGAACTGGAAATGAATTACTTGTGTAAAATCAAATCAATTATGTGAAATAAATGATTAAATGAGCTCATGACAGTAAATTCAGCTGAATTCAGTTAAACAGGACGATTTTTTTAAATAAGAAAATGAATTAAATACATGACAATTAAGATTTGACCCATTTGAGATTTGTATCTTTTGTGTAACACTTTTATTTTAACTTACAATTTAGTTGTATTTATTTTGATTCTTTTTTATGTGTAATTACTATCTATTTATATATATAATAATTTTTTTTACATTATTTTAATATTCAAATGTGTGTTATTTAATTAATTAATTTAATATAATAATTTCAGTTATTTTATCACTATTTATTTTATTTGTAACCATTTCAGTTTCTTTTATTAATATTTTTACTTGATCTATTTCACTTTAATTTAAATAACACATTTAAGAATGTATGTTGCTGTATAATTATTCTCTGATTTAATCTTCATTTGTTTGTGAATTTATTTTTATTATTTTATAACTTCAATTATTAATTTGTTAACATCAATTTGATAATTTGGGTTTGTTCTAAGTTTGTTTTTATTTTTCATCTTTTCTATTGATATTTAAGTATTAGTTTTATTTTAACATACACATCTAAATATTCATGTTATCTAATACATTTATATTGAGTTAGATTATATTTTTATAATCTATTTAATTATTTAATATTATTTATTTATTCATCTAACTATTAACATGTATTTATTCATTTTCATTAATTGTGCTACATTAAATAAGTAAATTAAGTTTAAAGTAAATCAGGTTAATTTATTAACACTGAGTTTGTTCAAATGTCCAACTGACTGTTTTAATGCAGCTGCTGTTTCCTGACGGAAGAGAACCTTCAGAACCAACAGACCCCAGAGAACCTTCAGAACCTAAAGAACCTTCATAACCCAGAGAACCTTCAAACCCCTGAGAATCCCCAGACCGCAGAGAACCTTCAGAACCCAAATAACCTTCAGAACCCAAAGAACCTTCAGACACCAGAGAATCTTCAGAACCCAGAGAACCTTCAGACCCCAGAGAACCTTCAGAACCTTCAGACCCCAGAGAATCTTCAGAACCCAGAGAACCTTCAGAACCCTCAGAACCTCCATAACCGTCAGACCCCAGAGAACCCTGAGAACCTTTAAAACCCAGAGAACCTTCTGAACCCAGAGAACCTTCAGACCCCAGAGAACCTTCAGACCTCACAGAACCTTCAGAACCCAGAGAACCTTCAGACCCCAGAGAACCTTCAGAACCTTCAGACCCAAGAGAACTTTCAGACACCAGAGAATCTTCAGAACCCAGAGAACTTTCAGACACCAGAGAACCTTCAGACCCCAGAGAACCTTCAGAACCCAGAGAACCTTCAGAACCTTTAGACCCCAGAGAACCTTCAGAACCCAAAGAACCTTCAGAACCCAGAGAACCTTCAGAACCTTCTGACACCAGAGAATCTTTAGAACCCAGAGAACCTTCAGAACCCAGAGAACCTTCAGAACCTTCAGACCCCAGAGAATCTTCAGAACCCAGAGAACCTTCAGAACCCTCAGAACCTCCATAACCGTCAGACCCCAGAGAACCCTGAGAACCTTTAAAACCCAGAGAACCTTCTGAACCCAGAGAACCTTCAGACCCCAGAGAACCTTCAGACCTCATAGAACCTTCAGAACCCAGAGAACCTTCAGAACCTTCAGACCCAAGAGAACTTTCAGACACCAGAGAATCTTCAGAACCCAGAGAACTTTCAGACACCAGAGAACCTTCAGACCCCAGAGAACCTTCAGATCCTGGAGAACCTTCAGAACCCCCAGAGCCATGGATCCAGAGGTCCTCCTCCTCCTCCAGCTGGCAGTTGTGATCTCAGGTAAACGAGACACACCTGCTGCACATTTATAAAGCTGTGTTGAAATATTATCCTTCATAAAAGTGAAGAAGGGATTTTTCATCACTGCAGCTCTGGTTCCTGTAAAGCTGCATCAGGATCAGCAAAAGCTGAGCTAGCCCAGCTAACTCAGCTAACTGGTGGGCGTGTTCAGCCAGCTCCTAGCCTTGCCTCTTTACTACTAAAATGTTTTACAACTTGTGACATCAAGTCTTGATTTTCCATAAAAAATGCAACTTTTGAAATTTGTGACTTTTTTGTAAAACAGTGTTCCGTGTTTAAATATTGTAAGTTTTTGATTAATCGCATCGTATACAGAAAATCAAATAATGAATTCAAAAGTAGTGTAAAGGTCACTTTTATTTAAATGTTCTGCTGCCATATGATCTAAAGTGCCATAACATTTGTTGTTCAAACACTTTTAACATCAGAACTTGTCAGTAACACATATTTAGTGTAAATCTCATCTTAAAAGATGTCAAATAAAATAAAGCTTATTGCCACTGCCAGGGCATTAATGTCATCCTTTTTTTTATGAATAATAAAAAAAAGTCTACCAACAAAATCCTAACAATCTAGATGCCACAATCAGAACATTAAAACAGGTAACTTCTGAGGTAACAGCAGAAACTTTTAACAGGGAGTTTAACTTGGCAGTTGTAAACAAATAACATTGTTTCTGTTGAATCCTCCGTTCAGTAACTTTATCAATCCGTAATTATCTGTGTATCATTTGTTTGTTTTTTTCCATTTTCAATTGTCAGTCAAAAATTAAAAAAATTAAAAAGTGACTTTTTTCCGTTTTTCAATCTAACACAACCCCCCCCCTCCCAAAAGAAAAAAAAAAGCCTGTTTTTTTCATATTTCAATTTTAGCAACAGGCCCCGGGACTGAATTTGTTTTTAATGTTTTATTGTCTGGTTTACGTGACCCAGAAATGGCTTTGTTTTATAATCAAGGAATAGATTTTTTGTTGTCGTTACACATCTGTGCCACTAGATGGAGCCGCACTGAAGTAACCAGCTAGAGAACAGCAGGACAGTGAACACATGGAGCAGATCTGATGATAAATGGAGGAATGACGCGATCGTCTTGAACAAAGGAGTTTGAAAGTTTTTTTTTTTCACACAGAATTGTTAATATTGCTACCTGAGTTGCTACCCGAACTGTAAAGTACACTGATTTTTACCGTTTTCCATGTCTGTTTAAACTTTTCTGCAAGTTTACCTGCCAATTGTCTTCCGGTTCTGCAGGAGCCAGTAACAGACTTTTCAAAACAAAAGCACGTGAGCAACATGCGTTAACGTGCGATAAAATAAATGTCGGCGTTAATAAATGAATGCGTTAACGCGATAATAACGCGATAACTTGCCCAGCCCTAAAACTAAAGACCTTTTTATTTGTGCAGGCTTTTGCCTAATTGTCTTGGGGCTGTTATGTTCGTAAATGTGTTGTCTTGGCCTTTTAATCTTAAATTTATATGTATCTTTTACTGTGTTTTTATTTTAATTGTGAAGCGCTCTGTGACCATGGTCTGTGAAGGGCGCTGTATAAATAAAGTTTACTTACTTAAAAGTTTACTTAAAAATTAGACTTCTGCAAAACGGCAACTTGGTGACTTACATTACAAGTCAACGTTAAAAAGCTGTGAATTTCATGTAAAGTCTGCATCCTGAAACCCACGAGTCCAAGAGCCCCGGTCCAACCCACCACTTCATTAGATGGACCAAGGAGAACCTGCAGAAACCCTGCAGAGAACCTAGTCTGACCACCCACTACCCACTACCCGTTACCCCTAACCCGCATGCCGACGCGTAAAGAACGCATCCAAATGGCATCAATGTGCGTCCACCTGGTCACATGTGGACGTGCCTAAACGGCTCTACCTCTCTAATTAACTCTTGTATAAAAAACGTGATTTGGCCTCAGTTGAACCCCTGAGAAAATAGCAGAGATCGTTTTAAACGGCTTGATCGCCAGTTAAACCATAGACAACCAGAGCGTGTTTACCGGCAGCGCACCAACTATCTGGGACTATCAGGTAGCTGATAGGAATTGTCTTAGTAAAAATATTTATATGTATATATCAGTGCAGAGGAGGAGGAGGAAGGAAGAGGAGAAAGCTCTACAGCAGAGTCCCAGACGAGCTGCGCATGAGAGCTGCTCTGATCTGGATGAAAAGACGCTAGCGGTTTGTGGGTAGCGGGTAGCGGGTAGAGCAACCTGCTCTTAAAGGCAATGGCTGCTGACGCACTGATTGGTTTAACAGGTGGAATGCCCTAACCACTCCTATGCATAATGTAGCGGGTTGCACAGGTGGGATAGCAGGTTTAGCAAGGTGGAAGATTGCGATCTTTGCGGGGGAACGCCCCTCCTGCTACCCGCTATCCCTAAATAGCGGCTTTAGGAGATCTGGCGTAGGATCGGGCCCTCTGGCCCTGATGCTGCTACCTCCAACAGATGGTTGCAGATAGATGACTACAGAAGTAAAGTCTGCTCTATCCCTTCTTCTGAACAGCATTAGTGTTGTGTCTCCAGTCCAGGAACTATCCATCCATCCATACTTGTTTAGTCCTATCTAGGGTCTGAGGGATCTGCTGGACCTGCTACACCCCTGTCCTCAAATTACAAATATTTGTTCCAAAATTGCACATTTTGCAATATTTTATGACTTTTTGTCCTAAAAAGCAACTTCTTTGTCAGATGTTGATTTGTCACTGGTGTTTCTTCTTCTTCAGTTTAATCTAACACACTTTTCCAACAGAACGTAACAACTCTGGATAAAGTCAACTGACCTTTGCAGATTTTGCTTCAGCAGATTATTTTCTCTTTTTTCCAGAATCCACAGCGACTCCTCCTGAAAACAGCATGGGACAGGAATTCATTGTGGTTTTTCCTGAGAACATAGCCTACTACCATCCCACCGCCCCCCAGAACAAGGTCTCCATCACTTCTCTCAGACACGATTCTGAAGTCACGCTGACGTTGCTCGGAGAAAGCACGCCATACACAATTGAAGCCGGACAGACGCGCACCCTGGACGTGAACCTGGAACTCAACAAGGCAGAAACCTCAGAACAGCAAGGTTTCAGCATCTCTGACAGAATCCTCCAGATCAGCAGCAACAAGGATATTGTCGTCCAAGCTATCAGCATGAGAAGCAAGAGCGTGCAGACCGCTCTGGTCATACCTACGGACAAACTCGGAACAAAATACTTCATCCCGCCAACACCCAACATCCAAGAAATCTTTGATTCAGCCAGCTTTGCAGATATCAATGAGAGAGGCCCGTTTGGACTCACCATTGTCAATACCAACCAGGACAATGCCATCACTGTCAAAGGCCAACACACCAAAAAAGTCTCTCTTGCACCCCAACATGTCGCTCAAATAGCGGTACGAAAGGATGAGGCGTTGAGCGTTGTTCGAAGCCGAGAAGCCGGTGGCCGTCCTCTTCGGTCACCCATGTGCCATTCGGCATAACTGCACCTGTGGGTTGCTGTACACCATGTTGCAGCCGGCCAGGAGCCAGGTGGCGAAGTTCCTAATTCCTCCAGCTCTTGGTCAAAAACACTGAGGGGGAGACGTCCTTGCTCCTGTCAGAACCTGGATCCAGCACGGTGCAGGCCTACAACCCAGATTGGCCGGTGGTGGAGACGGCCGGCACCGCAATCCTCCATCGTCCTGGTTTACTGCTCAATCTGATCCCAGAGACAGACTTCGGCAGCTGTTACACAGTCGCTTCAGTCTCAGACATTCAGGCCTCTGCCATCATTGTGGTCCACCGAGATTTCAAGGAAGGGGTTCACGTCGGACAGAATCCTCTGGAGAATCCGGAGTGGGAAGATGTGAAGGGGACGGAGTACGTCTCAGTGCAGATCGACATAACAGCCGATAAGACCGTAGTCTGGCATACCTCATCTAAAATGGCCATCTATCTCCAGGGACAAAAGGACGGCTCTTCATTTGGGAACCCAGCGCCCATCATCAGCACCACCCCTGGTACAGAACCATCCAGCGTTCAGGGTCCAAACTCCACCTCTGAACCTCAGTTTACACTCCTTTGATTACAGAAATTGAAAAGCTTTTGGTTTAAATCATTCAAAAATTATTTCAGAGCCACATTCATGAAGTTTTTTTCACTCACTGTGAACACTTTTCCAGTCTAAACTGATGCTGATAATCTTTCATGCAAGTCCAACCCATATACTCTTCCCACTTAGGCATGTTCCTCACACACATGACACCATTTGAAAGAGAAATAAAAAGGAGCCGAGAAGAAGCCTTGTTACAACAAAGAAATAATCCACAAAACACTAATTTCCTAACTTTTGTACTCTTGATTACATCAGAGTACATTCTGTAGTCTGTCTTAAAAATGGAAACATTACCTAAGATACCCTTTCTCTTGTACATTTAACCATAGACTACAATATTATGCCACAAACCCGTGAACATGATGGCAGATCAGCTGCCTTCCTTTTTACCAGAGGTACTTGTTCACAGGCTCCAGGTCCAATGTGAGAACATTGAACAAATGTCATTTACTATGTAAGAAACTATGTGAGTGCACTGGAATGCATCATCAGTGATGTATCCTGAGGTCATTCGGTGTCTTGGGTCTCGCAATATCAGACATCCTCTCCCAGACGACCCAATACCCAATACTCCTGTAATACCCAATACTCCTTTAATACCCAGCTGACTTAGGACTTTGCAGAGTGAGTGTCCTGCAAAATCCAATGCAAAGTTATTGGAACATAAATACCGCGGGACATAAAAATGTATTGTACCACGTCCCGTGCAGGTCATACCGAACGGTTCGGTATTTTACAGAGTACAGTTGCATCCCTAATATATATATATATATATATATATATATATATATATATATATATATATATATATATATATATATATATATATATATATATATATAGCATAGTTTTGAAAACTAATGCATATATTTGTAGATATCGTGAGTATAAATTCCAGTTTTAAATGATAGCTACGGTTGTTCTCCTGCTTCAAAAGGACAATGGCACAAAATACATCAGACTCCTCAATTAAATCAATAATGATTTCTTATCAAACTGTTCTCACTTGTGTCTTTGTTTGACTCTCACAGACTATAGAGGTTGCGTACTGACTCCGGAGGTCATAAACATCCAAGAAACTGCAGATGGCTGGCGTGAATCGATCAAATCCTGTGTCGACGAGAACCTGGAGCTGATCAGCCTCTCCAGCGACATTTTTCGGCAAGAGATCTGCCATAAACTCCCTCAGACCAACAGCGGGAGCCCACAGCGGGTCTGGATTGGCATGCGTCGCAGCTCCAAGACTGGTGAGTGGTACTGGCTGGACAACACCACGGTCAGCGACACCCACTGGGGCCAGGGGGAGCCGGGAACAGTGGACGATGGCCAATGTGTCACCATGAGTCTGGTAAAGAACATGGGCTTCGTCTGGAGAGATGAGGACTGCTGCAAGGCCGTCCGTCCCCTCTGCTACAGAAAACCAGAGATCTTAACCATCCAGTAGATCAGGTCAACAGGAGGGAAAAGCAGACAAAACAAAAACAGTCAGATGTGGAACCGGACAGGTAATGGTGCTGCACATCCCTTTACTCCTCAAGCCACCACTGAGTACCCCTGTAACCAGTCTAAATATAGAAACCCCTGTAACCAGTCTAAATATAGAAACCCCTGTAACCAGTCTAAATATAGAAACCCCTGTAACCAGTCTAAATATAGAAACCACTGTAACCAGTCTAAATATAGAAACCATGGTAACCAGTCTAAATATAGAAACCCCTGTAACCAGTCTAAATATAGAAACCCCTGTAACCAGTCTAAATATAGAAACCACTGTAACCAGTCTAAATATAGAAACCATGGTAACCAGTCTAAATATAGAAACCCCTGTAACCAGTCTAAATATAGAAACCCCTGTAACCAGTCTAAATATAGAAACCATGGTAACCAGTCTAAATATAGAAACCATGGTAACCAATCTCACTTGTTAACATCGGTCCATGGACAACAGATGTAAAATAGCCATTTTGGCTAATTCTGGTACATTTACATTCTTTGTTTATTAATGTGCACTGTCCATGTCAAATAAACCATAAATAAATAAATAAATACAATCTAAATATAGAACCAAGTTAATCTTGGATTATATTTCTTTTATATATATATATATATATATATATATATATATATATATATATATATATATATATATATAGATATATATATATAAAGAAAGTGAAAACTACTTGATTATATCTCTAAACTGTGGTGACGACTTCGATCGGACGATTTTGTATTTTTAAAACTGATTTCCTCTTGAACCATAGATGATCATTTTTACCAAAGATCTGTAAACTTGATGGTTGGTCAGTTACCATCCTTCTTCTCAAAAGTCCAACTCTAATCTGGTCTGAGAACCTTTTTCCAACTAATCAAATAATTCAGGTTTATTCATCTGAGCGACTGTATCAGGATTCAGCCTTCTTTATTCCTACACATCATATAACTCCTGACCCACGAAACAAAATTAGTATAGATGAAACAATCAGAATAAATTAATAAATATGATTGGCGCTTGTTAACATGTTTTTTTTTTCCAACAGCATCTTTATTAACATGGTTTTTTTTCATTCTGGAAACTGTAATTTGACAGGATGAAGTACTTGTCCACATCTGCAGTTTTATCGGTGGTTCAGTTTGAGTTATCCTGCTTACTTTAACTGTCAGAAGGGTCTTAAACTGGCACATTTACCTTAAAGCCTCGACAGAGATCATAGCTCTATCATCCAGCTGTTGTCTGGTCGGACAGTTTGATGAGGTTTTGTCTCTGTGAAAATATGGAGGGTTGGAAATTAATGTGACAGAAAAACATGATAAAGGCTGAGTTCTTTTTAAAAAGCTCAAATAAACTTTTACATCACCTCCAAAGTTTTTAAACTGCCACATAGAAGAAAATTAAACAATTAAGACTTTCTGATATTTAATCATATGATGTTTGTCTTCTTTTTGCCCAGTGAGAAACAAAATATTTCAGTTTGTAAAAAGGCTTTTAATCGCTGGTTTCACCTGAAAATTTAAAAATGGGAAAGAAATTAAACACTGTTTGTCCAATTAAAGCCCATGTTTTTATTGACTTTCCATCTTAATTAACTAACTATTGCACATTCTTGTGTCAAATGCACCACTCTGAGGAACACTTCTGGCTGTTTTTGAGTTTTACTTTTACTTTCACTCATTGATCATTTCCAGAATCATTATCTTGTTTAGCGGCAAATACCGTCTTCGAAGATGTTGTGTTTAAGTAATGTAGAGTTTGAAATGACCTTCTGATAGCAACACATCTGAAGCAAACATATTTGTAGTGTGTTTCAACATGTGAACTTGAATCTGCGTGAACTTGATTTGTCACATTGTCGGGTTGAAAACTTGAAGCTGCTTTGTGTAATTCCTAATAGAGGATTTATATTTCATTTCATTTTTTCTGGTCCAGTGGGCTGCTGTTTGGTGGAAAAGTGGAATTAAAAAGAGATTGTGACTTGACTGTTCAGATTATAAGAAGTCATTTTTGTTCATTTTCAAGGTGACATTAATCAAGTTCATGAATTAATTTAATTATATGAAAGCTGTTTTGATGTGTAAAAATAGATATTTTTTATCTTCTATGAGCATAACTGTGTAAAAACACCTGCAGAAACTAGTTTTCATAAGTCATATTCAACTGTCCTTCAGGTATCAGTCTCATGTATCCTGATGGATCTACTGACTGAATCGATCTCCTAGCCTGGAGAGAAAGTGAAATTTTAATGTGTCTGTAAAAAATAAAAATAAAGCTTGGTTGATTGAATACAGACAACTAGTTTTTATATATTTGTTTTAAATATAAATGTGTCAGTCAAGCCATTTACTGTTTTTTTTTTAACTGTTGAAAGGAAAGCTTTCCATCTGTGTAGCATGTTTACAGGTTTTCTGCCCGTATCTATACGGGTTTTCTCTATGTGAACCATCTATAAGGGTTTTTCCCAAAGCTGTACAGTTTTTCCTGCTCGTGTCCGTAAATTCAAATTCAAATTCAAATATACTTTATTAATTCCCCAAGGGGGAAATTCAGGTTTCAGTACACCAGTCTGGTGTACTAGGGAGCTGCCGGCGTCCAGCGCTCCTTTTCATGCCCGGTCCTGTGGTCCGAGTGCTAACTCCAGTTAACAGCCGTTAAAACAGTTAACAGCCGTTAGAACCAGTATATCTCCATAATGATGACAAGTGAGATATCTCCAGGTCAGAGGAGGAAACACCGATGAACCAGACCGTCTCACTCTGGGAAGACTAAGCTCCTTCAGTCCGACGGAGCCGACCGTCCCAGAGCTCGGTTCATCATGCGGACCGGACCAGGCCGTTGTCGTCTCCCCCGGCGGTGCTGGGCCCCACCAGGTCACCAGACGGCCCCTGCCAGGTCAGCTGACCCATCCGGCGTGGAGACTGCTGGACGGGGGGCAGCATGCCGCCGCTGCTACGTCGGAAGCTCCCTGTCCCAGCTCAGTGACGCTGCAGCCCGGATCCAGTGGCGGTGGTTGCCGCGGGTAGCAGATCAGGACTACTTAGCTTTCCCGAACCGACCTCCAGCGACACTGTCCATGTCCACGGCGGCAGGTCTCCACCAGCCGCAAGAGGACCGATCCACCCCCCGCAGACAGTATGTCGACATCCGACCGCAGATCACCACAAACCGGGCACAAACTGGAGCGTCCAGCGAGTAGCCTCCAAGAGACCGTTAAAACGATTAAAACTATCAGGTCACGTGACCCGGTTTGAACTTTTGAAGCCTCTTTTTGCTCGAACCGTACAGCACCATGGCTCATGTTCTGCTGTAACGTTGGAACGTTTTAATGCGGAGGTTAGTGGGGGTTTGCTCTGTTTAGGAGCCAGCACCTGGTGGCTTTTAGAGGAACTGCAACAGAACTTAGTTCCTGGTTGATCTTCAGCCCAGAGGTGAGATGGTTGCTGCTTGGTCCCTTTTAAGGATTTTCTCCTGGATGTGGGTTTTTTATATAATATAAACGAGCTTCATTACTACTTATTTTAATTAGTCATTAGAGGTACTCTTTCCTAAGTGAAACCTGCATTACTACTTTCTGTCCTAAAAGCAAGACGTTTTGCTGTAAAATCACAAATTTTTTGCAAAATGATGATGTTGAACTGCAACTTTACGTCCTAAAATGGTCATAAAATCACAAAACTCTCAAAATCAGGACTTTTTAAACTTGATATGAAAACTTTTTGACATAAATTAACTTTGTCCTAAAATCACAAAGTTTGCAAAATAAAAACTTTGTTGTGAAATGCAAATTCTTGTCAATAAAACTGAAATTTCACAAATTACAACTGACATCAAATCCCAACCTTTTTATGTAACATTTTGCCTTAAAATACTGCAATTTAGCAGAACTGCTTTTTGACACAGTTCTGCTGCTTTCAGCTGCTCCACCATCAGTTGATCTGCTGGAAGGACACCTGTCCAGTCAGAGGGTTGAGGGGGAGGAGCTACAGCACAACCTGGAGTCCACCTGTGCGTGTCTGCTTTTTTCCACATCAGTGTTTCCTCATCGCAACTGCGTGGGTTTTCTTCACACGTCTACGAGGGTTTTCTTGACATCTACGTGGGTTTTCTTTTCGTCTACCGTATTTTCTGGACTATAAGCTGCACCTGAATATAAACCGCACCCATTAAAATATAAACAAAATATATATTTTGTCTCATATACGCCACACCGGACTATAAGCCGCCGGTATCCAGGCTGAGAAATAAGATATTTACATCGAAAGATTTTGTACCATAAGTGTTTATTCACATACCTGAACTGATTGTTTCTGAACAGAACCTGTAACATGGCAGTAAAAGTGCTGATCAAACAAAACAGAAAAGTCATTGATGGTTTTATTCATTTTCCTCCTGTACACTAAAACCAAGTTGCTTTATTTTTCCTCCTCCTGTGTACTGAAACCCCCCCACACAGCAAAGACATCCGGAACGGACCCACGAAATGGACGCGTATCGGGGTCCACTTGCACTCAGTGCCAGATCCACTTTGGAGCCGGATCATGGTCCGCATCTGCAATTAAAACCTTACCTCTGCGGCGGGTCCGCTCAGAATCCTGAATTCCGCTGAGGAACCAAGAAACTGACTGGACAAACTGATAAATCCAGGTGTGTCCGAGTAGCTACAACGGTCAGACACACCTGGATTAATCAGTTTGTCCAATAATAACAGGTATTGATGCTCACAAAATGAATGTAGAGTAGCATAGCCAACATAGGCTACTTAGCAAAAACAGAATAGCTTTTAATGACTTGTTTTGGTTTTTGCACTTCCTGCTAGAGCGCCCCCTGAGGGCTGAAGAGAAATTTATAGAAAAGCCGCATCTCTGTATAAACCTCATGGTTTAAAGCGTGGGACAAAAGTAGCGGCTTATAGTCCGGAAAATAAGGTACATTGGTTTTCTACACACGTCTAAGTGGGTTTTCTTTTCTTTTACATGGGTTTTCTTCACGTCTACAAGAGTTTTCTTCACCCATGTAGGTTTTCTTTTCTTCTACATGGGTTTTCTTCACGTGTCTGCGTGGGTTTTCTTCACACGTCTACGAGGGTTTTCTTCACGTGTTTACATGGGTTTTCAGAGGGACTTCATCTGCCTCGCTAGTCAGATGCCAACCAGGAAGTTACTTTAATTGCGGTTCCCTGACTGACCACTAGAGGGATGGCTTCCTTTCATTTTCATAATTTCCATATTCACGTCAGACATGCAAGTTGAACGAGGGGGTGGGGGGCTACAGGGGCTCTATCTGAACAGTTTGGATAAAAGAAACAATCACACCTGGAAGTAACTGTCTTCACTTCAACTTTTATTTAAAAAATATGTTGCAGCAAAGTTTTTTTTTCTTTAGGATAGCTAATGAATCTGAAATAACAAAATAAATGAAAATATATTTTATTTTCATGATCCTAAAACATCTGAATGTTTGGACGCTGAGTGTAAATTGATCTTCGTGTTTTATGGTTGCATCACCGTCAGACGTGAAGTTAGTCATCAACAGAAAACAAACGTGATCATTCATCTCTGGAAGCACATCCTCCACCGATAAAAACATTAAAACAGAATGAAAATCATCTGACTGCTGTGTTAACACAGTAATGGTGCCACAGTTTAATTAACAAAAATGAAAAAGTAAAACCAAGAAAACCTGTGGGCAACCTGAAGTACCTCCTCACTGCTTCCATGATGTTGATCAGCTGGTCATCAGCAGGTGTGCAGACCTCCAGATTCAGGTGTGTGTTAACACAATGGCAAGAAGGTAAAACATCAGCAATGGTCTTAGGGAAGTACTCATCTGTGAGTTCTTTTACACGGTTGTCACATAAAACTGTAAATGATCAGGAGTTTCTCATCACACGTTCACATGTGCGTCGTCATGGCTACAGTTTGATGAAGAGCACGCCAGTGACCACAGCGAACCCCACCAGTATCATGGCCACCTTGGGGATGCGGCTCCTGCGGTGCGAGCCAGCAAAGGCCAACTCGTGCGGCAGGATCTCCATGAAGGTGATGTAGAAGAAGGTTCCTGCCGCCAGCCCCTCCAGTGAGCAGCGGGCCAGCTGGTGCTGCGGTGACGTCTTGGTCTCAGTGAGGCCGACGCCCAGCGCAATGCCCAGCGGTGTCATGGCGGCGAACATTATCATGCAGCCAGCCACCACGGAGCGCCGCAGCCGGCCTTGGGACAGCTTGAAGGTCAGGCTGAAGGAGATGATGCTCTTGTGGATCATCAGGGCCAGGCAGATCTCCAGCACCTCCTTGGCCTCCTCCAGCAGCCCCACCGCCAGACCCTCGAACACTGAGTGCAGTGACAGCGAGAAGACCAGGATGAAGGCCCGCAGCGCCGACTGAGAGCCAAAGTCCACGTGGAAGTGGCCGTCGGACTCTGACATCCCACGGTGGCGAGGGCGGTCGCTCCTGCTGCCTTGGACGCTGGAGTCCACCATCAGAGCCCGGTGCTCCTCTGGGTGGGAGGAGGGCTGGTCCTTGAATTCCAGGACAATCTGCTCCAGGACCAGGACCAGGAAGAAGCCCATTCCCACGATGAACTCCGGCAGAGGGAAGAGGAGCTGCTCGACAATGATGAGAGAGGAAAAAAGTGGCACACAGATGTGTTAGACACGCCCCCTCCACAGGTAAACACACGCCAGTCTGACCAGAGAGGCCAACAACGGCTCTGAGGTCTTGTAATGACATGTCAGAAAGAGAAATAAGAATCCAAGTAGTCCTCTTCTCCCTGACCATGAGCTGGAGCACATTCTTCTCTTTTACTGCTTCTTTAAATAAAAAAGCATTTTCAACACATTTTCAGAGGTTGGAGATGGTAAATATTTGAAAATTCAATATTCACATTAAACTTCAAAGTGTTTATTTTATCCCTAACTAAATAGTGATTTTTTTTAAAAGAAAGATTTCCTGGCTCTAATGACCCTCATCCACAGTGAGGAGAGGCCCAGCGGTGACATTTCTACGTGGTTTTCCACCCGTGTCTAGGTGAGTTTTCCCCTCGTGTCCCTCATTTCTACGTGGTTTTCCACCCGTGTCTAGGTGAGTTTTCTCCTCGTGTCCCTCATTTCTACGTGGTTTTCCACCTGTGTCTAGGTGAGTTTTCCTCCTCGTGTCCCTCATTTCTACGTGGTTTTCCACCTGTCTCTAGGTGAGTTTTCCCCTCGTGTCCCTCATTTCTACGTGGTTTTCCACCCGTGTCTAGGTGAGTTTTCTCTCGTGTCCCTCATTTCTACGTGGTTTTCCACCCGTGTCTAGGTGAGTTTTCTCTCGTGTCCCTCATTTCTACGTGGTTTTCCACCTGTGTCTAGGTGAGTTTTCTCCTCGTGTCCCTCATTTCTACGTGGTTTTCCACCTGTCTCTAGGTGAGTTTTCTCCTCGTGTCCCTCATTTCTACGTGGTTTTCCACCCGTGTCTAGGTGAGTTTTCCCCTCGTGTCCCTCATTTCTACGTGGTTTTCCACCTGTGTCTAGGTGAGTTTTCTCCTCGTGTCCCTCATTTCTACGTGGTTTTCCACCTGTGTCTAGGTGAGTTTTCTCCTCGTGTCCCTCATTTCTACGTGGTTTTCCACCCGTGTCTAGGTGAGTTTTCCCCTCGTGTCCCTCATTTCTACGTGGTTTTCCACCCGCGTCTAGGTGAGTTTTCCCCTCGTGTCCCTCATTTCTACGTGGTTTTCCACCTGTCTCTAGGTGAGTTTTCCCCTCGTGTCCCTCATTTCTACGTGGTTTTCCACCTGTGTCTAGGTGAGTTTTCTCCTCGTGTCCCTCATTTCTACGTGGTTTTCCACCTGTCTCTAGGTGAGTTTTCCCCTCGTGTCCCTCATTTCTACGTGGTTTTCCACCCGTGTCTAGGTGAGTTTTCTCTCGTGTCCCTCATTTCTACGTGGTTTTCCACCTGTGTCTAGGTGAGTTTTCTCCTTGTGTCCCTCATTTCTACGTGGTTTTCTACCCACATTTATATGGATGTTTCCCCAACTCAATATAGGTTTTCTCCTACACTATACATTCGCTTTTTCCTTGTGTTCTTCAAGTCAATATGGTTTTTCTACTCAATATAGGCTTTTTCCTCACGTCGACACAGATTTCTTTACTTTCATCCCTCATTTCTACATGGTTTTGTCGCTGTGATGAAGCACATACAAACCCAGCTGATCTCAGATAACAGTTCAGTGTGTGGGGCCACCCCGTCTGCCATCTCATCATGGTCTACCTTTAAGAGGCCTTGCATGGGTGCTCATGCAGTCTGTATGTTCAGCTAACCAAACAAATTATTTCTATTCTCTACTCCTTTTAGCCTGCACAATCAACCAAACAAATTATTTCTTCATTAATTATTTCTTTATTCCACTTATTTATATCCTTCGTAAGGAAAATTATCCTCATAGCCTTTAAACCTCTTCTGTTTTTCCAGCTTCCATCTCCCCGGTCCAACAGCAAGTCAGCTTCACGCCTTTTATACATTCACACACACACAGACAGACATTCCGCCATACTCCTGATCCCCAAAACCCCTAACACTACCACCTCCACATTACCAGATCCAACCCCCCCCATGGACCACCTCCCACCCCTTTTTCATTCCTGTCAGATCCATCTATCTCTTGCCAACCAGTACGTGTGTCATGTCAAGACATGTGTTTTTTGTTGTATGTATGTGTGTCTGTTGTTATGTGTTATAAAAAAAAAAAAAAAAGATAACTGGTCAGTGGGCGGGGCTTACCTTGATACCAGCATTGCTAAAAGCCTCATTGATGCCCTGCAAGTAGTCAGGCAACAGGTCCAGCAGGCAGGTGGCCAAGAACACACCACCAGCGAAACAGCTGGTCAGACTGAGCAGCATGCGCCGCACATCTGTAAGAGAGAGCAGAAAGGATACTGGTTCAGATCCTGGCTGGACTCATTCTGTCTGGGGTCTTCCAGTACTGAAGTCTAGAAGGCATCAGTTCTTCTACTGACCACTAGAGGCATCAGTTCCTCTCCTGACCACTAGAGGCTGCAGTTCCTCTACTGACCACTAGAGGATGCAGTTCCTCTACCGACCACTAGAGGCTGCAGTTCCTCTGCCGACCACTAGAGGCTGCAGTTCCTCTACTGACCCTACTTTGCAAAACATTCTGTAATTTTAGGACAAAAAGTTGCAAATCTACCAAATTTACATTAAGTTGTATATAATAATTGTATATTATAATGAATTAAACAACTTATAGTTGTAATTTTTTTTTAAATCATTATGTTGTAAAGTTAGTGCTTTCACAGTAAAAAGTCATGATTATCTAAAAAAAACAACAACCTGATTTTCCAACAAAAACTTGTGAACTTGTAAATTTTGCACATTACAAACAGAAAGCTTTATTAAATTAGAGATTTTACAAGCAAAATGTGTGGTTTCAGAACAAAAAAATAATGATTTAAATGATGAAATAATGATTAAAAAGAAGCATTTTTAAAATATTTGATTTTATGACAAAACTTTGCATTTTAAATGGCAAAAAAAATTCAATTTGCCATCTTACAATAAAAAATTAAGCATTTCAGTATAAAAGTGACAGTTATACATAATTAGCTATTTTAAAACATAAAGGCATAATTCAATGTGAAAAACTTTTAAATTTAAGTCAATGTGTGTCTTTAATTAACAGTTGTAGAAAAGAGAGTAAATGTAAAAGCAGCAGAATAAATACGAGGGATCGTCTTAACTGGCAGCACTTAATGAAATTAAAAATTAAACACCAAATCAAATGTGTTTGAACAAGGAAAAATCATTAGTTTTCTTCATGAATTCCAGCCTAAACTGATCTTTCATACAGTTTTTGCAGCATTGTTGACACGTTTACTGAACCATTTCTCCAGTCGTGCGTTTTATTTCTCAGGTTTTTTCATTGTCAGTCTTTTAGATCCTAAAGCAGGTTTTTATCTCACATGACCTCAGCTGTGAAACTGCAGCGTCAGAACATCAGAAACTCTGGAGGACACATTAAAATCAATGTGAGGACAGATTACGGGGAAGAAGTGCAGCCTAAGTGTTAACTTTGGACTTATTTTTGTCCTGTAAAAGTGTTTGTGCAGCAGAAACCCTCAAAGCTTCGTGACATGCTGGAAAATGTCAGGCTCTGAGGTACCACTGATCTGGAGCAACCTGTGATGAGTAACTGGAGTGGGCGTGGCCTGTCGCTACGGCTACATTTCTGCACGGTTCATCTGTAAACTAAAGAGAAAAAGAAAATCCAGCAGAGAACTGAAATGTTTTCACCTCGTTCTCAGATCAACGCTGGTCCAGAACTGACCAATCAGAGACCACGTTCGCTTCACATTCAGAGCCCCTTGGACCAGGTCCAGATCAAGACACCAGTATTGGTAAGAGACCGAAACTCTATTTTTAGAGTCTGTTCTGTGCAGTCAGACCACCTGACATCAGATCTGGTCCAGTCTGGTTTACATGGTTTCCTGGACTGGCGAGACTGTATAAACTCAATTACTGATCAGTGGAACCTTTATTCCATTCATGAAAAAGTAAAAGGAGGACCACCAGGTCCTAATCCAAAGTCCAGTCCTTAGACCGGTCAAACCTGGACAAATGAACCTCCTGGATACTAGATACAGCCATACTGATTCTAATTAAGTTCAAGAAAGTCATTTTTCATGACTTAGACCCGGTCCAGTTCTGAAACCACTGATCCAGTCTGGTCTACCTGATGTCTTAGACCATCTATTAGAGTAAACCCACTGCTGGTTTTAGACCTGGACCAGGTCTGAGGTGGTCTCAGCGCTATGAAACAGCAGAAGGGCCGTGTTGTTCCGGAACGAAGACCAGCTGACGTCGTTCGGATTCCAGAAACGGACGTGTTCGTGTTCAGACGTGTCGGTCTGTGATGTCACTGCGTGACGCGGAGCAGGTTCAGACCTGCCTGGAGGCTTCCAGGAACCCTCTCCTTCGCCCACGTTCCCCTTTATCTGATAAAGGTCAAAGACCTCCAGATGCTCCTGCTAATGTTCTGGTGTAAGAAGACCATGAAGACCAGCAGAGGAACCTGGGAGGCCCCCAAGTCTGAAAGGTGAACAGGTCCCTACCTGGATCCAGACTGAAGCGTCCCGACCCCCGGACGACGCAGAGGGGGGCCACTCCAAACAGCAGCGTGACGGACAGCAGGACCACCAGCGCTCCCAGCTTGATCTCCAGGGCCGGGACGTCGGCCGGGTTGGCCTGCAGCGGCGCCGGGTTCCCCCCGGGAGGCCCGAGGACCGAGGAGGAAGCATCTCTGGCCGTCAGCAGCATGTTTCTGAGCGTCCCTCAGAGGACCGGAGTCTGTCACACACACAGGAGGAAGGTTTATCCACTCATCCCTCCCACATCTGGCTTCACCAGTCCAGAGGTCAGAACCTCAGCTGATCTGAGGACATAAAACTGAGACCAGAGTGACGAGGTGATGCCACCTCCGTCACCGGGTCCAGCGGACCTGACAGAAGAACGTCTACAGAAGCTTTGAAGTGATGATCATCATTATTACCATCATCACCAGTTATTTTAACTAAATTTAAATTTAATTTTAATTATTCATGTTTTTATTTTTATTTTTTTACATTTTAATTGAAATTTTATTGTGTTTTTTAAATTCCTGTCGTCACTTTTATGTAAGTTTCTCTTTGGCTTTTTTTTTTGTGTCTAAGTGCCCTTATTTTTGTTTTTGTTGTTCCCTCGGCTGCATTGTAAATGAGGTCTCTACCTCAATGTATCTCCGAGTTTAAATAAAGGTAATAATAATAAAAAAAATAATAATATGAGCCTCCATTCAGTGTTGGGCAAGTTCACTTTCTACACGAACTAGTTCAGTTCACCATTTCAAAAAATGAACTAAATAGTTCATTTTTATTCATTTTTAAAAAATTATTTTTTAATGTTGCTGTGAGCAATTATTTGTCAAAATGATTACCACTGCCCATATAGTGCTGGGCGATATGGAAAAAAATCATATATCACGATATGGACTATTTTATATCACGATAACGATATATATCACGATATACCATAATAAAGTATGTTTTCAGTTATTCTCTGAAAAGTTTGACAAAAATTTCATTGCTTACTTTTCAACTTTATTTTGAAAGGACATTTAGCTGAACTGTCACAAACATACATTTTAGTGCAGCAAAAACAGGTAGGTACAGAGGTACAGTAGCTTTCACATTTTTTTTAAAGTGCACAACAGTTTCTGAGAGGAAAAACCCATTTTTGCACTGAAGTTCAGCTATAAAAAATAAACACAAATTATTTTTCAACTTTCTGAAATCTGTAACCTTGTAGTGCAAAGTTTGCAAACCAATATAAAGTGTCTAAAGTAAACATCAGGGTTGAAGAGAACTCTGTTTAAGGCATTAACCATGAATAAAAGTGCAAACATAAAAGGCTACTTTGTAGAAGTAGATATGATTCTATCAAATTTATCATTGCAGGTTATTTAATTACATATTTGCTGTAATAATTGATAAAATTAGGTTAGAAGCGATAGAAGAGAAATGGCACGATACACACTTTTATATTGTCCCCACAATATGTATCGTCATACCGCCCAGCACTAGTTCACAGAAATTAAAATGAACTCGTTCAGTTCACCATTTCAAAAAATGAACTAAATAGTTCATTTTTAATTCATTTTTGAAAAAATTCTTTTTTAATGTTGCTGTGAGCAATTATTTGTCAAAATGATTACCACTGCGCATATACTACCCCACCACAAACGGCAATTATTTTATCCATTTTAACTGTCAAAAACTATTGGTCCCATTCAGAATCTTTAACCAACCAGGGTTCACATTAACATTAGCATTAGCATGTAAAACTGTAATTTCCGTTTCAGCTTCTCTCTACAGCAGCCATTCCCAAACTTCAGAATACCAAGGCCCAATTTGAAATGTGAAAAATCTCCGCAGCCCACCGAAACATTTAATCATAACGGTGATCAACATACAGGACTAGGAACCATGATCTGATATTATTGTGAGGGGTCAACAACTAAGGTGACACTTGTCATATTAAGTTAAGATGACAGTAGAATAACACTTAACTGATTTGTTTTAATAATTCTTAATGTTTTTTTTTAATCATGTCATGAATATTTTACAGTTAATTAAAAACATATTTAAAAAAGATCGAGGATTTAAAACACATTTGTTTAATTTTAATGACCTCTCACGGCCCACCTGCAGTACCACGACGGCCCACCAGGGGGCCGCGGCCGACACTTTGACAATAACTGCTCTACAGTAGATTAAAAATATGAGGAAAAAAACTTGTTGCCAAATGGTCTTTATTATAAGACAAAAACAGGTCCTTAAGGTGAACTGATCTCCGTTAACGTCCCCGTCCAGGACCCGAACCCAGATCTCAGTTAACGTCCCCGTCCGGGACCCGAACCCAGATCTCCGTTAACGTCTCCGTCCAGGACCTGAACCCAGATCTCAGTTAACGTCCCCGTCCGGGACCCGAACCCAGATCTCCGTTAACGTCTCCGTCCAGGACCTGAACCCAGATCTCCGTTAACGTCCCCGTCCAGGACCTGAACCCAGATCTCAGTTAACGTCTCCGTCCAGGACCTGAACCCAGATCTCCGTTAACGTCTCCGTCCAGGACCTGAACCCAGATCTCAGTTAACGTCCCCGTCCAGGACCTGAACCCAGATCTCTGTTAACGTCTCCGTCCAGGACCTGAACCCAGATCTCCGTTAACGTCTCCGTCCAGGACCTGAACCCAGATCTCAGTTAACGTCTCCGTCCAGGACCTGAACCCAGATCTCCGTTAACGTCTCCGTCCAGGACCTGAACCCAGATCTCAGTTAACGTCCCCGTCCAGGACCTGAACCCAGATCTCCGTTAACGTCTCCGTCCAGGACCTGAACCCAGATCTCCGTTAACGTCCCCGTCCAGGACCTGAACCCAGATCTCCGTTAACGTCTCCGTCCAGGACCTGAACCCAGATCTCAGTTAACGTCCCCGTCCGGGACCCGAACCCAGATCTCCGTTAACGTCCCCGTCCAGGACCCGAACCCGGATCTCCGTTAACGTCCCCGCCAGGACCCGAACCCAGATCTCCGTTAACGTCCCCGTCCGGGACCCGAACCCAGATCTCCGTTAACGTCCCCGTCCGGGACCCGAACCCGGATCTCCGTTAACGTCTCCGTCCAGGACCTGAACCCAGATCTCCGTTAACGTCCCCGTCCAGGACCTGAACCCAGATCTCCGTTAACGTCTCCGTCCAGGACCTGAACCCAGATCTCAGTTAACGTCCCCGTCCGGGACCCGAACCCGGATCTCCGTTAACGTCCCCGTCCAGGACCTGAACCCAGATCTCCGTTAACGTCCCCGTCCGGGACCCGAACCCAGATCTCCGTTAACGTCCCCGTCCGGGACCCGAACCCAGATCTCCGTTAACGTCCCCGTCCGGGACCCGAACCCGGATCTCCGTTAACGTCCCCGTCCGGGACCCGAACCCGGATCTCCGTTAACGTCCCCGTCCAGGACCTGAACCCTGATCTCCGTTAACGTCCAGATCTCCATTAACGTCCCCATCCAAGACCTGAACCCGGATCTCCGTTAACGTCCCCGTCCAGGACCTGAACCCGGATCTCCGTTAACGTCCCCGTCCAGGACCTGAACCCGGATCTCCGTTAACGTCCCCGTCCGGGACCCGAACCCGGATCTCCGTTAACGTCCCCGTCCAGGACCTGAACCCAGTTCTCCGTTAACGTCCCCGTCCAGGACCTGAACCCAGTTCTCCGTTAACGTCCCCGTCCAGGACCTGAACCCGGATCTCCGTTAACGTCCCGGTCCGGGACCCGAACCCGGACCCGAACCCGGATCTCCGTTAACGTCCCCGTCCAGGACCTGAACCCGGATCTCCGTTAACGTCCAGATCTCCATTAACGTCCCCATCCAAGACCTGAACCCGGATCTCCGTTAACGTCCCCGTCCAGGACCTGAACCCAGATCTCCGTTAACGTCCCCGTCCGGGACCTGAACCCGGATCTCCGTTAACGTCCAGATCTCCATTAACGTCCCCATCCAAGACCTGAACCCGGATCTCCGTTAACGTCCCCGTCCAGGACCTGAACCCGGATCTCCGTTAACTTCCCCGTCCAGGACCTGAACCCAGTTCTCCGTTGACGTCCCCGTCCAGGACCTGAACCCAGTTCTCCGTTAACGTCCCCGTCCAGGACCTGAACCCGGATCTCCGTTAACGTCCCGGTCCGGGACCCGAACCCGGATCTCCGTTAACGTCTCCGTCCGGGACCCGAACCCAGATCTCCGTTAACGTCCCGGTCCGGGACCCGAACCCGGATCTCCGTTAACGTCCCCGTCCGGGACCTGAACCCTGATCTCCGTTAACGTCCAGATCTCCATTAACGTCCCCATCCAAGACCTGAACCCGGATCTCCGTTAACGTCCCCGTCCAGGACCTGAACCCAGATCTCCGTTAACGTCCCCGTCCGGGACCTGAACCCAGATCTCCGTTAACGTCCCCGTCCGGGACCTGAACCCGGATCTCCGTAAACGTCCAGATTTCCATTAACGTCCCCATCCAAGACCTGAACCCGGATCTCTGTTAACGTCCCCGTCCAGGACCTGAACCCGGATCTCCGTTAACTTCCCCGTCCAGGACCTGAACCCAGTTCTCCGTTGACGTCCCCGTCCAGGACCTGAACCCAGTTCTCCGTTAACGTCCCCGTCCAGGACCTGAACCCGGATCTCCGTTAACGTCCCGGTCCGGGACCCGAACCCGGATCTCCGTTAACGTCTCCGTCCGGGACCCGAACCCAGATCTCCGTTAACGTCCCGGTCCGGGACCCGAACCCGGATCTCCGTTAACGTCTCCGTCCGGGACCTGAACCCGGATCTCCGTTAACGTCCAGATCTCCATTAACGTCCCCATCCAAGACCTGAACCCGGATCTCCGTTAACGTCCCCGTCCAGGACCTGAACCCAGATCTCCGTTAACGTCCCCGTCCGGGACCTGAACCCGGATCTCCGTAAACGTCCAGATTTCCATTAACGTCCCCATCCAAGACCTGAACCCGGATCTCTGTTAACGTCCCCGTCCAGGACCTGAACCCGGATCTCCGTTAACTTCCCCGTCCAGGACCTGAACCCAGTTCTCCGTTGACGTCCCCGTCCAGGACCTGAACCCAGTTCTCCGTTAACGTCCCCGTCCAGGACCTGAACCCGGATCTCCGTTAACGTCCCGGTCCGGGACCCGAACCCGGATCTCCGTTAACGTCTCCGTCCGGGACCCGAACCCAGATCTCCGTTAACGTCCCGGTCCGGGACCCGAACCCGGATCTCCGTTAACGTCTCCGTCCGGGACCTGAACCCGGATCTCCGTTAACGTCCAGATCTCCATTAACGTCCCCATCCAAGACCTGAACCCGGATCTCCGTTAACGTCCCCGTCCAGGACCTGAACCCAGATCTCCGTTAACGTCCCCGTCCAGGACCTGAACCCAGATCTACTTTACGTCCCCGTCCAGGACCTGAACTCAGCTCCTCTGAACTCATCTGGACTCCTGGAAACTTCCCTCTCAGCTTCCTGAACACGTGACGTCACCTGACGCTCAGGTGCGTGAACCTCTCAACTCTGAGCTCTGGAGTCTCGGGACCGTTTCTGACGCATTTCCTCTGGTTTTATCGGAATTACGCGGATTTTTCTACCGGGACCGGAGCCTCCGTCTGCCGCCGTCGGCGAGCCAGCCAGCGCCCGACCCGTCCGGAGGCTGCGCTCCTCCGGACCCCGGCGGCGGAACCTACCTGCTCGCGGCCGCAGGACGTCCAGCAGCGTCGTCTCGCGTCCTCGTGAGAAGACGCGCAGGCTACATGTTTTGCGGGAAGCGGTGAGTCAAGTCCCGTCAGCTGATCCCGCCTCGTTCGCGCCGCTCGTGACGTGGACGTCACGGAGTTGCGGCCGTTACACACTTCCGCTTTTCAGAGTAAAAGCGCTTGATAGGAACCGCCGTCTCCTTTTTTGTCGGCCCGTAACCGCGCACGTGCACAGGTGCACTCCAGGTGGCGCGTGAGCTCACCTGCCCACGAGAGCAACAAGTTTTACCGCAAGAAGTTGAGAATTTTTAGGTCAAAAAGCGCACCTGTGTCGGTTTGATGACGTCACGACTAAAGGTGGTTTGGTGGTCGTGGTTTTTGGGAGAAAAAAATCGCTTCTTGAGTTGCAATGTTAAAAAAAATTGTGATTTAACAACAAAAAAATGTAAGTTGTAATTTTATGTAAAAAAAAAAAAAAATGAGATTTAGTCAAAGTCAGTATTTAACACCAAAACGCTGTAATATTACATAAAAAGTAGTGTTTCTTTTTTAAATAATTTTATGAGTCTGTTATGATGACAGACATAAAGGTGAGTGTCATTCATGCTGAATATGAAGCTTTCAGTTTTCTGACATAAAGTTGTAATTTTACATCAAAATCAGTTAGGGAAATTTGAGATTTTATGATATTATTGAGCTTTTCCTACAAAAACATGCAATATTTTGATTCACAATTTTACAGTTTAAATTTATGGGTCAGGTAAGAAAGTTTCAATTTGATTAAATTATAAATTTCGCAACATAAATTTGTAATTTTATGAGCATAAGTTGTAATTTTGCCAAAGTTAGTATTTTACTACAAAAAGTTTGATTTTGAATCCAAATGTCACAGTTAAATGACAAAAGCCTCAGTTTTAGAGCAGCTGTCAGCATCTGGCTAAATTAGCATTTTTTTCAACATGATTTTGAAGTAAATCTGTTTTTATGACCTCAGATCGGGAGCCTCATTTATAAACAGGGCCTGAAGGTTTGTGACATCACTCATGACAGGAGAATGTGCTCACCTGTACCTGCACATGAAGTCTGGTCCCTGCTGACCAACGTTCTGGAGACGGAGACACCGGTGGAGCAGATGGTGAAGTGGTGAAGCATCTGCATGGATATGGATGCTGGTCCTCCTGGAGGACCACCACCCTCAAGGATCAGGATGGAGAGAGATTTTAGAGACCATGATGGTGACTGGCTGATCTGCTGATCTAGATTCTCTAGACCCAGAGATAAACTGAAGGACCCGGTATGTACCAGGAGACTGACCGGGTATCCTGGTGCATGGTGATGTTCTTTGGATCTGGGATATCACAGCGTCCCTGAGCACAATAATGCTCAGGAACGCTGAGCATTATTAACATTATTGTTAATGGTTCACATGCAGGAACGTTCAGGAACATTTAGAAACGTTCAGGAACATTCAGGAACATTCAGGGACATTTACGAACATTCAGGAACGTTCAGGAACATTTAAGAACGTCCAGGAACAATTAGGAATGTTCAGGAACATTTAGAAACGTTCAGGAACAATTAGGAACATTCAGCAACAATTAAGAAATGTTCAGGAACATTTAGAAACGTTCAGGAACAATTAGGAACATTCAGGGACATTTAGGAAAATTCAGGAACATTCAGGGACATTTAGGAACATTCAGGAACGTTCAGGAACATTTAGAAACGTTCAGGAACATTAAGAACATCCAGGAACAATTAGGAATGTTCAGGAATGTTCAGGAACAATTAGGAACATTCAGGGACATTTAGGAACATTCAGGACCGTTTAGGAACATTCAGGAACGTTCAGGAACATTAAGAACATCCAGGAACAATTAGGAATGTTCAGGAACATTTAGAAACGTCCAGGAACAATTAAGAATGTTCAGGAACATTCAGAAACGTCCAGGAACATTCAGGAATGTTCAGGAACGTTCAGAAACGTTCAGGAACATTCCGCAGTGTTGATTCTAGAACGAGGGTGAGCAGAGATATGGGGAGAATCCACCTGCAGACTTCCAGCTGGACCGTGATCTATAAATGGAAAGCCACTCGGAGGTGAGCAAACACAAGGCTTTGATCAATCAGAATAGTTTTTGGCCAACACCATTTTCAGCTCTTGGGTGCACAGAAACGTTCAGAGCAGTTTTCTGAATGAGCAGCCTGGTGAGGATGTCAGTGATGGTGTGGTTGTAGAAATAAACGACTCCACAGTGTTGGTGGTTTTTCTGTTGGCTCGAGGACTACAAAGGTCTAAAGCTGCTCCTCTGTCATCTGCTGCTTCACCTACAGCAGACCCGTGATCGCTCTCAGGTTCAGCTGATGTTGCTTTGAAATCATGTCCACGTGTCCACGGTTTTCCTGTTGGCTTTTACACCCTGAACCTAACAAGACTGAAACATTCCTCCAACCTGTGTCCTTCAGCGCTTAGAAGCAGCATCTGGAAATGTAAGTGTGACTGGAGGTTGTCTGGCTGGTCTGGTGATGTAGTCCACTTAGAACCGTATGAATCTGCTGCTGACCTGAATGAATCCATCTTCATCCAGCAGTTTCATCAGGCCCTGATGTAGTCAGAGTTCATCTTCTGTTTGAACACTCACAGGTTGTCTCATTCCAACGTTGTTCAGTGATTTAGAGCCGAAGGAAAACACATGCAGATAAATGTGTGTCTGCTCTGTTTCTCCAGCGTCCCTGTGATGGTGTCCTACACTTAGGACAGATAGAGGTTCGCCCTCCGTTACCGGATGGAGGGGATCCTCCAGAGGATCCTCACAGAGACAACCCTTCCTGTCTGCCAGAGGGAGGTAAAAGAAAGGCTTATCTGACACACACGCATGCACATATGCACGCGCGCACACACACACTGAGACCAGGAACAAGTAGAAATAGTTCACAAACACAGGTCAGTACAGGAGGGGCACATTCACTTACATTATATTATATTGTATGATATTACATTGTATTATATTATATTACATTACATTACATTATATTATATTATATTCCATTTCATTACATTACATTATATTATAGGATATTACATTTCATTACAGGAGAGGAGATTACAGGATTATATTAGATTATATTAGATAACATTATTACAGGAGATTATATTATATTATATTATATTATAGATTTAGATTAGACATTTCATTATATTATATCATATTATAGGAGATATAGGATAGTTATATTATATTATATTATATTAGATTAGATAGATAGATACATCATATTATATTCTATTATATTACATTATATTACATTACAGATCATATTATATTATAATACATTAGAAATCATTAGATAGATAATATATATAATATTAGATATACATCATATTATATTATATTACATTACATCATATTATATTATATATATATTATATTATATTATATTATATTATATTATAATATATTATATTATATTACATCATATTATATTATATTACATTACATCATATTATATTATAATACATTACATCATATAATATATTATATTATATTATATTATATTATATTATTATATTATTTATATTATTACATCATTATATTATATTATATTATATTATATTATCTTACATCATATTGTATTATATACATTACATTATATTATATTATATTATATTATATTATATTATATTATATTATATTATATTATGATTTAATTTAGCTACCTAACTACTTATCATAAGCACACAGTCATTTATTTCCTCAGTCATGCGATCATTGTCACATGATTTGGTCATTTTTGCTCATTTTTCAAGATTGTGACATTCATTGTAAACTTGAGGCTTTTGTCACATGTTTATTAAATTTTGTTGCAAAAATCACAAATTTTGCAGAATTCTGACTTACTTTCACAAAATTTTGTAATAAAATATTAACTTTGGAAAAACTGCAGCTTCTGGATAAGAAATTCCAACTTCATTTAGTTACAGTTTTAGAATTTTATTTAATTACACCTTTCTGTCCTAACATTGTAAATTTTAACTGTAAATTTAGCTGTGAATTTTACAAAATGACAACTTATTGGAGTGAAAATCAAATTTTTTATCATAGAATCTCAAATTCTACAAAACTGAGACTTTTTGACATAAAATTCTGACTTAATGTCCCAAATCACCAGTTTCATATATTTGCAACCTGTAATCACAATGTTGTCATAAAATCATGATGTTAAAAATAATCATAACTTTTAAACTTATAGAACTTAAATTATATTCTCAACTTTTAATAATAAAAATGCGACTTTTGTAAAATTTGTTGTTTGTTTTGTTGTTTTTTTTTTTTAAATTGCTACTCTCTAAAAATGGCACATTTTTGACACCGAACTGTTACTTTGGTAAAACATGGTGAAAGAGCTGCTGTACAGTCGCTCTACAGTCACTCTCAGTCAGAACTGTTGTGGAAAGGCTTTTATTTTGAAGGACAGTATCTGTCTTTCTCCTCATGCTCTATGTAATTGTGCAGTTGACTGAGCTGCAGCTGGAGGCGGATCCTTCCACACAGACAGGAATCCTGGAACAGCAGGACTCACTCTTCATCACTTATTAACGAGAAACAGTGAAAGAACAAAGAACTTTGCCGCAAACACCCGTAAATGACAGAAAATGATCGGCCCACTCAAACGGCTCGGAAATGATTCGCTGTCAAGGTTTGAGCAAATATACAGGCAGATATCTGTGAACAAATAAACACAACTAAACAGGGATTCCTGTAAAAACCCCCTCACATCAAACTGATCCAGGTGAACTTATGTTTTAGCGCTGTTTGAATTCCACATTTAAGGGAATAAGCATTTGAGACCTGAGTGGATTTAGATCCAGAGAGACCCGTAAATGCTTAAACATGAACAGCCCATTCACTGTCTCTGAGGTCACGAACAAAACCATACTAGTAAAAGCACTGACATGTTCATTCATACCAGTGTTATTTTACACATCAGGATACTATTTCAAAAGACACATCTGGTCCTCACGAGGTCTGAGAATGAGATGAATGCATCTCCACATGACATATTTACTTTAACACAAACTGAGACAAAACAGCTTCATGCTTTTCAGTCATTGTGATGTAGACGAATAAACTTGGACATGTTAGTTCTAATGTGAGTAAACTAAGACAGGTTAGTTCCAATACGAGCAAACTTCGACAAGTTAGTTGTAAAACGAGCAAACCTAGACAGGTTAGTTGTAATACGAGCAAACTTAGACAAGTTAGCACTAATACGAGCAAACCTAGACAGGTTAGTTGTAATACGAGCAAACTTAGACAAGTTAGCACTAATACGAGCAAACCTAGACAGGTTAGTTGTAATACGAGCAAACTTAGACAAGTTAGCACTAATACGAGCAAACCTAGACAGGTTAGTTGTAAAACGAGCAAACTTAGGCAGGTTAGTTGTAATAAGAGCAAACTTAGACAAGTTAGTTCCAATACGAGCAAACTTAGACAGGTTAGTTGTAATACCAGCAAACTTAGACAAGTTAGTTCTAATACCAGCAAACTTAGACAAGTTAGTTCTAATACAAGCAAACCTAGACAGTTTCATTCTAATATGAGCAAACTTAGGCAGGTTAGTTGTAATAAGAGCAAACTTAGACGGTTTAGTTCCAATACGAGCAAACTTAGACAGGTTAGTTGTAATACCAGCAAACTAAGACAGGTTAGTTCTAATACCAGCAAACTTAGACAAGTTAGTTCTAATACGAGCAAACCTAGACAGTTTCATTCTAATATGAGCAAACTTAGGCAGGTTAGTTGTAATAAGAGCAAACTTAGACGGTTTAGTTCCAATACGAGCAAACTTAAACAAGTTAGTTCTAATACGAGCAAACTTAGACAAGTTAATTGTAATACAAACAAACCTAGACAGGTCAGTTCCAATATGAGAAACTTAGACAGGTTAGTTGTAATTCAAGCAAACCTAGACAGGTTAGTTGTAATAAGAGCAAGCTTAGACAGGTATGTTCCAATAAGAGCAAACTTAGACAGTTTAGTTGTAATCTGAGGAAACCTGGACAAGTTAGTTCTAATACGAGCAAACCTAGACAGTTTCGTTCTAATATGAGCAAACTTAGGCAGGTTAGTTGTAATAAGAGCAAACTTAGATGGTTTAGTTCTAATACGAGCAAACTTGGACAGGTTAATTGTAATAAGAACAAAACTGGACAAGTTAGTTGTAATATGACCAAATGTAGACAGGGCAGCTGATCAGTAGCTGTGACGGTGACCCTAAACTGATCACCTGTATCGATAAACCTACTCAGAGCAGTTGATTAGTAGCTGTGACAGTGATTCTGAACTGATTAGTTGTATTGATAAACCTACTAGTAGCAGTCTATCAGTAGCTTGACTGTGACCCTAAATTGATTAGTTGTATCGATAAACCTACTCAGAGCAGTTGATTAGTAGCTGTGACGGTGACCCTAAACTGATTAGTTGTATTGAAAAAACCCCTCAGAGGAGTTTATTAGTAGCTGTGATGGTGACCCCAAACTGATAAGTTGTATTGATAAACCTACTCGGAGCAGTTGATTAGTAGCTGTGATGGTGACCCCAAACTGATTAGTTGTATTGATAAACCTACTCAGAGCAGTTGATTAGTAGCTGTGACGGTGACCCTAAACTGATTAGTTGTATTGAAAAAACCCCTCAGAGGAGTTTATTAGTAGCTGTGATGGTGACCCCAAACTGATAAGTTGTATTGATAAACCTACTCGGAGCAGTTGATTAGTAGCTGTGATGGTGACCCCAAACTGATTAGTTGTATTGATAAACCTACTCGGAGCAGTTGATTAGTAGCTGTGATGGTGACCCTAAACTGATTAGTTGTATCGATAAACCTACTCAGAGTAGCTGATTAGTAGCTGTGGCGGTGACCTTAAACTGATTATTTGTAATGATAAACCTACTCAGAGCAGTTGATTAATAGCTGTGAGGGTGACCCTAAACTGATAAGTTGTTGTATCGATAAACCTACTAGTAGCAGTCTATCAGTAGCTTGACTGTGACCCTAAATTGATTAGTTGTATTGATAAACCTACTCAGAGTAGCTGATTAGTAGCTGTGGCGGTGACCCTAAACTGATTAGTTGTATTGATAAACCCACTCGGAGCAGTTGATTAGTAGCTGTGATGGTGACCCTAAACTGATTAGTTGTATTGATAAACCCACTTGGAGTAGTTGATTAGTAGCTGTGACGGTGACCCTAAACTGATTAGTTGTATTGATAAACCCACTCGGAGTAGTTGAGTAGTAGCTGTGACGGTAACCCTAAACTGATTAGTTGTTGTATCGATCATCCTACTCGGAACAGTTGATTAGTAGCAGTGACAGTGACCCTAAACTGATTAGTTGTATTGATAAACCTACTCGGAGTAGTTGATTAGTAGCTGTGACGGTGACCCTAAACTGATTAGTTGTTGTATCGATAAACCTGCTCTGAGCAGTTGATTAGTAGCTGTGACAGTGACCCTAAACTGATTAGTTGTATTGATAAACCTACTAGGAGCAGTCTATCAGTAGCTGTGACGGTGACCTTAAACTGATTAGTTGTATCGATAAACCTAGTCAGAGCAGTTGATTAGTAGATGTGATGGTGACCCTAAACTGATTAGTTTTCTTGATAAACCTACTCGGAGCAGTCGATTAGTAGCTGTGATGGTGACCCGACACTGGTTAGTTGTATCGATAAACCTACTCAGAGTAGCTGATTAGCAGCTGTGGCGGTGACCTTAAACTGATCAGTTGTATCGATAAACCTACTCAGAGTAGCTGATTAGTAGCTGTGGCGGTGACCTTAAACTGATTATTTGTAATGTTTAAATACACTCTTTAAACGTGTGATATAAGGAAACAGTACCGGTACTTCATCAATCACACAAAACTTTAAATGATTCAGGTCGGAGTTTATCTCACAGACTGTGGAGCCTCACTTCACCCCCGACCAGGTGAGAGTAGGCAGAGGGCCAGCCAGCACAGTGGGAAACAGCGACCCTCACTTGGTCTGGTCGTCGAAGGGAAATACATCCCTAATTACATGCTCCACAGCTGGATGCACTGACACCTGTGCAGGGCACAGCTGGGCCAGGTTAGCAATCACCAGCTTTGGTTAAAAAGACCAAGGGTCTCCTCCTCACTGTGTGGCTGGCTGCAGGAGGAACTACTCTGTTGGGTGGTAAGTGTTGCGCCACTATGTTTTGAAGAACATTATTTGAGTTTTTTGAGACACTAATCAGACTTTTCCTTTCCTTCCCTAGGCATTATAGGAGTAAACTCCTGAAGGGAGAGTTTTGTGTTATTTCCACACTGATTGCTTACAAATTAAACACCATGCTTCGACGTGTCAAACGTGACTGTCTGCCTGAGTGTCGTACCTTGACCTGCCTCATCACAAGACACAAATATATAAAACTGATTCAAACCCTCAAATCATGTGATACTTCACTTTTGGCCTATTTTGAATTGAGAACACTCAGATTTGTTTGAGTCATGTTAGTCAGTGGCTCAGAAGCCTGAAACACTGCTGTCTAACATATTTATAAAGCAAAATAAATGTCTTGTGAGATCAAACTGTGAACTTCATCCTTCAAACGTACATTTAAAACTTTCATTACAAGAGAAAACTCTCATCAGTTCAGTCACACAAAGTCAGTAAACCACATTTTATGTCCATGTGGTTGAAAGAAAAGCTGATCAAACTCTTTAAAAAATCAGTTGGTAATCAAGAAAAACCTCACTTGCTGCATTAATATGAACAATATTTCAATTAAACATTAACCAGGGACTGGATAAGAGAATTTACTGTTGTACCAAGGACACAAAAGACCCATAAAGATAACTGGATGTGTTCATGTCATCTGATAAACCTTTAGAAACTCCTGGAACCTTTAAAACCAGTCAGGAAGAAGAGAGAACTCAGGGCAACCTTGAATCATCCACATGGAAGCAACAAACTCAGTCAAAAGTCTAAAAACAGTCATGATCTCAGGAGAAAGAGGAAGAAAGATTTTAAGAGAACTGAGATTTGAGAGAAAATCATTTTAAAACTCATTCGTGTCAATTTTTTTTCATTTTCATTTTTTCATTTCATTTTTAAATTTGTGTTTAATTTCAATTTTTGAGCCAATGAGTTTTTAGAGAAGTTAGAATGTTCAGATGGACTTTCCAGGTGAGACATTTTGGCTCATTTTGATCCTGTTTTACCTGTTTTTTTAGGTAAAACTGGCTTGATTTGACATATATACCAGTAAATATATCGATTCCATTTAAATGTAACAATCCTGGGATGTTGTGTGGGGTTCTCAATGAGCTGAGGGTCGTTGATTCAAAGTAATATCTGCAGAAGTGTCAACATCCTCTGTACTGGGCCAATGTTTAGTTCCAATTTCTCTACTGACCACTAGAGGCTGCAGTTCCTCTACCGACCACTAGAGGCTGCAGTTCCTCTACCGACCACTAGAGGCTGCAGTTCCTCTACTGACCACTAGAGACTGCAGTTCCTCTACTGACCACTAGAGACTGCAGTTCCTCTACTGACCACTAGAGACTGCAGTTCCTCTACTGACCACTAGAGACTGCATTTCCTCTACTGACCACTCAAGACTACAGTTCCTTTTTTCTTTTAAAGAGATCAGGTGTACATCAGCTCAGGACTTCTGGAGAAAATCTCAAGATTGCTACTTATCCCCAGACCAGGAGAATACGGACTCCTCATGGTTATTACTATATGCACTAATGGACTCAAAGCTTTGTTATCCAAATTCTAACCTAAGCTTTAAATTCTTTTTGTTTGTTTCTACGGAACAGCAACTGAGGACAATCAAAGTTTAAAGAACTTTACATTTAGATGGGCTCCCCGAGGGTTCTGGAGACCAGGAAATTATGAAATTATGAGAGTTCCAGAGGTCAAAAACCACCAAATGGCCCAATATTTCCTTTAGGTATCACAATTAAAACATAAAGATGGCCTGGACACTCCATGACTCCAAACCCATCAAAGACAGAACCCAAACCCACTGAGACCCAACAAAACCCTCCGGTATGTTCTCAAGGATCCTTAAATCACATCAGAATAATCACGAATCTCTTAATCAGCCAAAAAGTCTGGTTCCACTCAGTCTCTGTGATACTGAGACAAGTCAGACGTCTGTCTCCAGTGTCACCTCCTCCCAGTAGTCCTTAAAAAACGACACGTTGGAGTTGTTCTGGCAGAACTGCCGTAACCCTGGCCAGACCGCCGGGTCCACGTAGTTGTGAAAGACCGGGTAGCCCTCCAGTCCTGGCAGCAGAGCTTCAAGCTGAGCCACGAACACGGCGCACACCGAAGCCAGACAGCTGCCAAAGACGTTGATGTTAATGCGCAGGGCGTCGTGGCGGTAGGGGACGGCGTACGGCGGCGTCAACAGGCTGAGGGCGGAGGGTTCAGAGGGGCGGTCTGCTATATAGGTCAGCCCCTTGCGGCGCAGCACCTCCAGGTTGGCGTCCAGCGGCTTCAGGGGCTCCCAATCACTGATGATGGTTCTCCCTGGCAGCAGGCGGGAAACCACGTGGTCGCTCAGGATCAGAGATTCGGCCTGGAGCTGGCTCAGAGTGACTGGACCGGGGGAGGAGCCGTCGGCCCGGACAGGGAGCTTGGATCGTAGCTCGGCAATGAAGCCGCCCAAGTCTGCCGCCTCGCAGCACAGAGACAGGATGGCCTGTAGGGGGCGACAGAGTCAACAGAGTAGCTTAAAAAAAGAATGGTTAAAAAATAAAACAAGAAACGACTTTAGTCTTCATATCTGAAAACCAAAGCAATCTAGAAATTCCTTCTAGAACAATCTTTATCATCTTTATTAGACCAACATTGGTTTTCTAGTTGTCTGAAGAGGTTGTTGAATTTAAATGTTTAGATGTTCTTTCCTAACAGGCCACTTTGGTACATTTAACCAAAAATGTGCTACTGATGTTTTTCAGATACCAGAAGTCTAAAAGTCCTTTAATTTCATGTAGGTTTTCATAAAAAGGTCATGATTTTATGTGAACAAGTAGTGAATTCATAACAAAAGTTGCAATTCTATATATAAAAAAAACCAAACAAACTGTGACCTCATGACCCCAAAATAAAAATAAAAAAATAGCAGTTTTACAA
The DNA here is from genome assembly GCA_018398805.1 of Hirundichthys speculiger. NCBI lineage: Eukaryota > Metazoa > Chordata > Actinopteri > Beloniformes > Exocoetidae > Hirundichthys > Hirundichthys speculiger. The sequence goes on from JAGFBZ010000754.1 coordinate 107,472, forward strand.
TACAAGTTGTAATTTCACATCACAAAGTCACATTTTGGTCACTATTTTTTTTTTTTTTAAAAGAATAGATTTTATGAAAAAAAATTGCATAACAGTATTTTGGATGAAAGAGGTCATCTGACTCTGAGAGAGTAATGAATGAATGAAATGAAATGAAATGAAAATGAAATGAAAATGAATGAAAAATACTTTATTTATCCCATAAAGGGAAATTCAGTGTAGTAGTAAGGGCTCTCTCTCTCTCTCTCTCTGTTTTTTTTTTTTTTTTTTTTTTTTTTTATAAAAAAACAGACAGAAATAATAATAATAATATAATAACAGGTGTTAAGTCTTGTTGTGGAGGCTGATGGCTGCTGGCAGGAATGATCTTCTGTATCTTTCCGTCTTGCAACGGACCTGAAGAAGCCTCTCACTGAACACACTCTGTTGTTTGATCACTGTGTCGTGGAGAGGGTGTGAAGAGTCCTTCATTCTTTTTTGTACAATCACTTCCAGCGGCTCCAGAGTTCCACCCAGCACAGATCCAGCTTTCCTGATCAGTTTGTTGATTCTCTTCAGGTCTCTGGTTCTGATGCTGCTGCCCCAGCAGATGGCTGCAAAGCTGATTGCACTTTCAACAACAGACCTATAGAAGATGTGCAACATCTTGGTGCAGACATTAAAAGATCTCAACTTTCTTAAAAAGTAGAGTCTGCTCTGACCTTTCTTGTAGATGTATTCTGTGTTGCATTTCCACTCCAGTCTGTTGTCAAGCTGAACTCCAAGATACTTGTATTCCTCCACCACCTCCACCTCCTTTCCCAGGATGGAAACAGTGCTGTGTTGATTCTTGCTCCTCCTGAAGTCGACAATCATCTCCTTAGTTTTGCTGGTATTTAATACGAGATGATTGTTACTACACCATTTCACAAACTGACAGATCAGTTCTTTGTACTCTGCTTCCTGTCCGTTGCTGATACACCCAACAACTGCAGAGTCATCAGAGTATTTCTGCAGATGACAGGACTCAGAGTTGTACTGGAAGTCAGAGGTGTAGAGCGTGAAGAGAAATGGTGAGAGAACAGTTCCTTGTGGTGCTCCAATGCTGCTGACCTCCATCTCAGACACACAACCTTTCAGTCTCACAAACTGTGGTCTGTTTGTGAGGTAGTCATAAATCCAGGAGGTTGTGGAGGAATCCACCTGGAACTTATGGAGCTTCTCACATAACAACGCAGGCTGAATTGTATTAAAAGCACTTGAGAAATCAAAGAACATGACCCTCAAAGTGCTGCCTGATTGGTCCAGATGAGAGTGGGCTCTGTGAAGCAGGTAGATGATGGCGTCTTCAACCCCAAGCCCATTACGATATGCAAACTGTAATGGGTCCTGAAAGGTGCTGACCTGCTTGTTGAGGTGGACCAGTAAGTGTCTCTCCAGGACTTTCATGATGTGAGATGTCAGGGCAACTGGTCTGTAGTCGTTAGGTTCAGCTGGTTGTGGTTTTTTAGGCACTGGAACAAGGCAGGATGTTTTCCACAGCACAGGAACTGTTCTCTGTCTCAAACTGGTGTTGAAGAGGTGCTGGAGAATCGGACATAGTTGCAATGAGCAGGTCTTGAGAACTCTGGGACAGACACCGTCTGGACCTGCAGCCTTGTTCTGGTTCAGTTTCTCAAGTTGTTTTTTGACCTGATTGCAGGAGACAGACAGAGTGGAGGGGGAGGCAGAGGAGGTCTCTGAGGTGGAGAAAGGTGATGCTGGTTTCTGGTCCATGACTGAGCTGCAGGGTGACAGAGTGGAGGTGTGACAGGAAAGCTGTGGGCTCACCGAGGGGGTGTGGTCTGTTGGGCTGGAGGCAGGGGGGGAACTGAACCTATTGAAGAAGAAGTAATGTCTTATGTCTAATGCAGTGTAAAAGAGAAAATTGTTAATTTAACGAAGGACAAAGCAATTTCAATTCAGATAATTCTGGATTCTCCAGAATATGTCTGATGGACAGATGTAACTTAATCTTGTGGAAATTATAACTGGAGATAAATCCCTTCGTGGTACAGAGTGACGCACCTCTTTAGTCACGATTCTGTACTTGGCCAGAGTTTGAGGAGACAGCTGGTCTCCTCGGGTCATTCTGGTAACGCAGACTTCTGGGAAGTGCTGGCGGATGTAGGCAGTCACGTGACTCTGGAGGGCGCCGGCGATACCAGTGCCTCTCAGGTCAGGAGCCACTCTGCGGCCCTGAAACACGGCGGTCTGACCACCGTCCACCAGCAAAGCAGACTCCAGTGCCACCTGCAGGACAAAACACAGATGAAATTTCAGCTCCATGTTGTGCATTCTTTAACAGGAGGTTCATCTCAGACTGCCAACCCAGATACCAAAGAAAACACATGGTCCACATCTGCAGCTGTCCTTGGCCCACATTTGACCTTAGATGATGGTGCTGGCTCAGGGTGAGCATGGCTACCTGAACTCAAGGACCCATTCTTCATGTTCTTTGGGCCTTTGGGCCACACCTGGCCTTCACAGCTCTGACATTAACCCATGTCGAAGCTCAACCACATCTGGCTCATTCAACCCAAGCCATCAACCATGTCAGGCCCAGCTCATGGCCTTCAGGCCACATCTGGCCAACATACTCTCTCTGTTCCAGAGAGTGTCCAATTTCTTCAGATTTCAGGTAAATTGATTTGGGCCATTCGGTTCGGTTTCACCAAGACGTGGGCTGGCTTTCCTATCCAGTCCTATCCAGTTGTCTATAGAGAAGATAGGAAATGACCACTTCCTCTGTTACAGATATGGCACTATCCCTAAGGGAGATCATTTCTATTTTTAGGAGTTATAGTCCCTTAGAAATAGGGAATGTTGCCAGAGAGATGGTCCTTTAGAGACGGGGATAGTCCCCTTAGATCTCTAAGATAAATGTTCCCCATCTCAAAGGGGATAGTTCCTTAGAGAGAGCCCCTATCCTGACTATCCCACTGCCTCCACAACCTGAACCCGGATAAGAGGAAGTTGATTGATGGATGGATGGTTCGTGCCTTAATGAGCCAAAATAACTTGTGTCCTGGTCCCAGAAACAGCTGTTATTCATATCACTTGATATGAATGAATGCTGTGAGGAGTCCAAAGGGTTAATAAAAACCCACGTCTTTTGTCTAGAATAAGTGGTTAATTTTTAACCGATGCCTCTCGTCTCCAACATTCATTACATCAAAAGAACACAAGACACCACTGGACCTCTTAGTTTATCAATAATTAAAAGCTCTCTGGTCAATGGATATGTCCTTGAATCAAGTAGTTACTCTGTGTCTAGAAACTAGAAATGGTTAGCGAGGCACATATCTGGATCTCAATGATCAAGAAGAAATCAAGGGCCTACGTCCAGCATGTTTGTCTACTTCAATCTGGGAAATGGAAATCTGGATATTTCAATGGACGTAGTTGAGTTTCACAAGACTCGGGCTGGAATTTTCTTCTTGGCTTTCCTATCCAGTCCTATCCAGTTATCTATAGGAGAAGATAGAGATGAGCAATATCTCTGTTACAGATAGAAATTATCTCCCTTAGAGATAGTGCCTATCTTTAGGAGTTATAGTCCCTTAGAAATAGGGAATGTTGCCAGAGAGATGGTCCTTTAGAGATGAGGGATAGTCCCCTTAGATCTCTAAAAAAAAATTGACCCATCTCTAAGGGGGATAGTTTCTTAGCGATAGCCCCTATCCTGACTATCCTACTGCCCCCACAACCTGAACTCTGATAAGAGGAAGTTGATGGATGGATGGATGGTTCGTTGCCTTAATTAGCCAAAATAACTTGAGTCCTGGGCCCAGAAACAGCTGGTCTTGGAGAGTCATGAACCTTTAATAGAAGTGGAGTGGTTTTAATGGATTAGTGCAGTGTTTCTCTATGGTCCTCAGTCCTCACCACCCTCAGATGACTGAATCACCACATCAACTTTCCCTCAAGATCTACACAAGTCTGTTACTAGCCCATACATTTGAGCTGGGTGTGGTGGATCAGGGAAACATCTTAGGCCTGAAGGACAGTCATTCTGGTTCATCTGGTTGCTGGATTTCCACCATTTCTTCTCAGCACTTGTGAGATGGCAGCTAACAGATGTACATCTTCTCGTAAAAGTATTCACAACCTTAAACCTGGTGCTTTGTCCTGTTTTGATGCATTACCACCTGGAATTTAAGCGGGTTTTTAAGAGGTTTGCTTTGGAATGCCTACATTAAAGACGCTAAATCTTTTTTTATTGTAAAGCAACCAGGAATCCATCCGTCCATTAACTTCCTGTTATGTGGGTTTGGGTTTCAGGGCAGCAGGGCAGCCTTGGCAGAGTCCAGTCCTCCCTCCAGCTCTTCCAGCAGGATCCCAAAGTGTTCCCAAACCAGCAGAGAGATACACTACCTGGGCCAAAAAAAAAAGTTGCTACCAAATAAAATAAAAAGATCATCCACTCTAATATTTCATTGGACCACCTTTAGCTTTGATTACGTCATTGTTTCAATAAGCTTCTGCAGTGTCACCAGATTTATTTCCATCCAGTGTTGCATTTATTTTTCACCAAGTTCTGTCATTGATGATGGTAGAGTCTGACCGCTGTGCAAAGCCTTCAGGTCTGGACTCTGTGGTGGACATGACCTCCAGAACAGCTGGAGGTCATGTGACACTTGGCTCAGACACAGCTGGACTTCATTTAACTGATGAATACTTCAGCCTCAAGAATCGTTAAAAAGCTCAGCCGTGCACATTTCTGCAGGCATCCCTTCAGTCCTCACCACTCTGCTCTTCATTCTAGCGATGAAGACCACCCGTCCAGGCTCCTTCAGCCAGCGGTGAAAGAAAGCGCCCATGTAGTCCAGGCCGCTGTAGTCCTGAGGGGTGCAGAGTTGCATGACCTGCATCACAACCACAAGGACAGCTGTCACACAGTGAAACAAGACGGTCGAATGAGTTTTTAAAAGAGCAAACATGTGGAAAAACCTGTTGAAAGTCCTGCTCCTCTGCCAGGCTGTACTCCAAACCCAAACCTGCCTCTGTGGCTGCAGATGTCATGATCCAGCAGTGGTTCTGGTTTAGTCTCAGCTGCAGCTGTGGATCCTTCAGAGTCAACCAAACCAGCTTGCAGGTTCAAAGGTCTTTAACACTTTTAGAAACTTCTGGACTGTACATGACACTTTTGCTCCAGACACTTGCACTTTTATAAGCAGAGGGGAAAAAAAAGGAAGGAAAAAAAAAACGTGAATGTGAGGAGCTGCGTTCAAGATCCACAACAAGTGATCAACAGTTTTTATGTAACTTCTTCTCAACGGTCATCTGTCTGTTTCTAAAGCCGCTCGTGTTTAGTAGCTAAGAAATGCCAAACTAAATATTGTTAATTTTCTAAAACATGCCCCTTCAGAACATGTTTAGAAGTTATTCTACAGTCTGGAGAACTTCAGAGAGCAGTGAATGCACCCCGGTGCTGGCTGAAGGAGGAAATGACCCTGTAGCAGCTAAAAAGGGACACCCGCTGGTCATGTTCTGGTACTGCAACTTTAGAAAAATGGCAGAACCTGAAACTGTTCATCAAAAATAAATAGAATACATTTTCAGAAGGAAAACGGGGACTTCTGCCAGAGTCCTGTCATCTGCAGAAATACTCAGATGACTGAGAAGGAAGTGGAGGAGTATAAAGGCCTCAGTGTTCACCTGGACAACAGACTGGACTGGAGACACTGGTGCTGTTGAGAAGAAGGGACAGAGCAGACTTGACTTCTGGAGGAAGCTGAGGTCCTTCAGTGTTTCAGCCAGATGTTCATGTCTTCTATCAGTCTGTTGTGGAGAGTTCAGTCCATCTGCAGTCATCTGTAGGAGGAGCAGCACCAGAGAAACTCAACAAGCTGATGAAGAAGGCTGGCATCACGACAGTTACTGCAACTATTGATTTACATTCAGAGGTTAAAGTATTTTTGAACTGAATTTCTGTTTCAGTGTGCTCTATGTAACATGTATATTTAAAAAAATAAAAACAAAAGAAATCATGAAAAAAATTTTTATCATTGCTGTCTCACAGCGAAGAAGGTTCCTGGTTCTAACTCCAGCAGAGGTCTTTCTGTGTGGAGTTTTCTTTTCTCCAGGTACTCAGTCCAAAGACATGGTCAGGTTAGCTGGTGGTTCTAGATCACCTGTAGGAGCGGTTGTGAGTGTGCACGGTTGCTCATCTACATGTGGACCTGTGATGGACTGGTACCTGTCCAGGTGGACCCCTGACTTTCACCTGGAGAGAGCTGGGACAGACCCCAGCAGATCCCGGTGACCCTGCAGTACGGTTGATGGACTGGAAAAAAGCATCCATTCAGCATCAGTAGAGGGTGGTGCAGGTCTGGGACGCGTACATTTAATCATTATTATAAATTAATGTATAATTTAGCGGTGGTAAAACTGGATAAACGGATCTTTAAATATCCATGTTTCTGTCACCAGTAACACTGAATTTCCTAAAGGAGGCGGCAGAGTGACGTAGTTGATGACGACAGCAGAAGACGCCGAAGAAGAAGAGGGTGACGACAACAACCGACGAAGAAGAAGAAGCAGCATTCAGGAGGAAGAGGAAGGTTCTTCACTTTTGGACTTGAGTTTCTTCTGAAGCTTCTCAGGCTCCTGTGCGTGTGCGTGGGTGCGTGTGAGGAGCTGCTCTGATGAAGGAGTGGACCGTCCGAACCGGAACCAGCCTCGTTCTGACGCAGCTGTGAGTAGGACCCGAGATCCGGCTAGTCCGGAACCAGGAGATCCTGTTTCGGGATCAGGAGATCTTGGGGGTGTGTTGATGAGTTTGTGAAGGTTCTGCAGTCCAGACACTTTAAATGACCCGAGAAAAGTCCCGAAGTCTAAACGCAGAGGTCAGAGGTGTCGGTTCGGTTCTGCTGTTTGTAAACAGACAGATGTAGAGAAGACAAGCCAGGTGGGTGGAGCTATCTGGTGGCTGGGGGGGGAGAGACTATAGTCTAAAGTTTTTAAGTTTAAAAAAAAAAAAAAAAATCAGGTTTTTGGACCAGATTTTTTCTTCTTGTAACTTTGGAAACTTTCAAAGTAAAAAAATTTTTTTTCTCAAACTTTTGCTTTTGTAAAGTCAAAAGTGCAATTTTTTCATGAAAATGTGTGCGTTCATAAAGTCAAAATTTCGTTTCTTTTTTTCTTAAACATAAATGTATAAGTTCATGAAGCCAAAATTAAGGCTTTTTCTAGTAAATGAGTGAGTGTCTAAAGTGAAGTTCAGCCTCTGACAACATTAATGACTTTATTCATTCGTAGCTGTGAAGTCTTGATGTGATTTAGTTTCTTTTAGCAGCTCGAAAGTCTGTTTTCTCTCAGATCTCAGTTTAGTCAGTTAGTTTTTCTTCAGATTGTAACCTGGACTGACTCTGGCTCTGGACTGGTTCTGGACTGGCTCTGGACTGGTTCTAGGCCGGCTCTGGACTGGTTCTAGGCCGGCTCTGGACTGGTTCTAGACCGGTTCTGGACTGGTTCTAGACCGGTTCTGGACTGGCTCTAGATTAGCTCTAGACTGGTTCTGGACTGGCTCTGGACTGACTCCGTACTGACTCCGGACCGGCTCTGGACTGGCTCTGGACTAACTCTAGACTGATTCTGGGCTGGCTCTGGACTGGTTCTAGACCGGCTCTGGACTGGTTCTAGACCGGCTCTGGACTGGTTCTAGACCGGTTCTGGACTGGTTCTAGACCGGTTCTAGACTGGCTCTAGATTAGCTCTAGACTGGTTCTGGACTGGCTCTGGACTGACTCCGTACTGACTCCGGACCGGCTCTGGACTGGCTCTGGACTAACTCTAGACTGATTCTGGGCTGGCTCTGGACTGGTTCTAGACCGGCTCTGGACTGGTTCTAGACCGGTTCTGGACTGGCTCTAGATTAGCTCTAGACTGGTTCTGGACTGGCTCTGGACTGACACCGTACTGACTCCGGACCGGCTCTGGACTGGCTCTGGACTAACTCTAGACTGATTCTGGGCTGGGTCTGGACCGGTTCTAGACCAGCTCTGGACCGGTTCTGGGCTGGCTCTGGACCGGTTCTAGACTGGCTCTGGGCCAGCTCTGGGCTGGCTCTGGAGTCGCTCTGGACTGACTCTAGACTGATTCTGGGCTGGGTCTGGACTGGTTCTGGACTGGCTCTGGACTGGCTCTAGACTGGCTCTGGACCGGCTCTAGACTGGTTCTGGACTGGTTCTAGACTGGCTCTAGACTGGCTCTAGACCGGCTCTAGACTGATTATGGACTGGCTCTAGACTGGCTCTAGACTGGTTCTGGACTGGCTCTAGACTGGCTCTGGTCCGGCTCTAGACTGGCTCTGGATGGGTTCTAGACAGGCTCCCAGGACCAGGTTGCCTGGATGACTCTACCAGGGGCAAATGCCCCCAACAACATGGCTCCTGGGACCATTTGGAATAATACTGGTACTGATGGATGGGCCCAGAGTTGGCTTTCAAACAATGCCTCGTTTGTTGGATTAGTCTTTTGATTTATGAAATTATTCATGACATATCATCATACCAATTTTTATTCAACCTATAGGTCCCCAGGATTTGGTGCTAAAGAGCTTCAAAGGTTAAGGCAAAAAAAATATATTTTTTTCTCATTTTTTTAAAATTTGTGATTTATGGACAAATGTTTAACTTTTTATAACATGGCTTTGCTTCAAAGAGAAAACACAACAGAAAAATCAAGCTTCTCAAATCATCTGTGACTAAGAATAGTGACGTGAATTTTGACCCTGGTTGGACAGTTGAGTCACTAACTGTCCAATCAAAGAGCAGATGGCGTCGCTGCTTTCTGCTCTGCATCAATTCCTGGAAGGGAAGTAGATTCTTAGATATTCAGTTGGGAAACTTTGTTGGAGAAATTGAAGATTTCAGGTTGACTGTTCCCCGAATTACTTGTTCAGCATCACTTTTCTACTCCACTGCCTGTTTGTACGTATTTTGTAGTAAAGTGGCACAAAGCTGTCCCTGTGTTCCAGGTGATGGACGCAGAGAGCGGGGAGGCGTTCCTCGAAGGCGCCGCAGCCGGCGGCTGGAAGCTTGACCCTCCGTTCACCTCATCCGGACCTCGTCTTCAGCTCAGAGAAACCCCTGCAGGACTGGGCGGTGGACCACGAATGTGTGAGTTCTGATCGCAGACTGTATCAGATGAACTGGACTGGCTCAACACACGATGATGTCACGCCCTCTGTGACATCATCGACAGGTTTCTGTGGAAGAGCGGAACAGGAAACTGGCTGGAACACGCCACCTTCATTAGCTGCTTTAGTTTGGCTGGCTTAGTGTGCTAAGCTAACATAATAACTTTATCATGCTAAAGCTTTAACATTATAATAATTTTAGTTGTAACATGAGTTTTAGCATGCAAAGCTAATGTTCAGTTTAGTTGGCCAGAGCGTGGAGGTCAGTGGAGACTGAGTCAATGTCGGAGCCAGACCCTGGTGGTCAGTAGAGGAACTGTGATTTTTCTTGATTTTAAAGCAGTGGAATATTGGGCCTGGTCAGGCGCTGGAATAAGATGCCAGGAAGCACGCCTGTAGTGGGATGAAGTGGGTTAACAAAACGTGCTGGACCCTCCCCACTCAGCAGCACAGTATTATCAGTGACTCCTTTGTCAGGTTAACTGACCCCATGTGGTCAGAAATGGTACTGCTACACGGATTGACTTTAAACGGGTTTTAAGTTGCTATCAAATTCTTGGACTAGTTTTGCTTTTATCATCTGGATGAGAAAATGAAAAAAACAAACTCCAAACCAGTTAATTTCTCTCAAATCTCACGGCTACATCCTCTGCAGACACTGGGCGACAGTGAATCAGAGGACGTCCTGCACGGTGTCGACCCCAATGAGGTGTTCGGCGGCGGAGCGGCGTCAGAGCCATCGTCGGAGAGCGACGGTGGCGTGTCCTCCGAAGAGCCCATCGTAAAGAGTCCTGTCGCCCTGGTGAGCAGCCAGCCAGTCCCAGCGACCGTCTACCAGGTGGTCTATGACATCAGCGGGCTGGGTGGCTCTGGCGGGCGGACTCGGACAGGAGAACGTCATCTCCATCGAGCTCAGTGAGTCTGTTTCTGACATTCTGTTGCGTTAAGAAAATGACAGAAAGTGTGTTTTGACGTCTCCGCGTTTCCTGTTTCAGACCCGTGGAGTTCTCAACTGCTGCTTCCTGATTCCTGTGTCGTAAATGAGTTGCCGGGGGCCTCGAATGGCTGCTCCTTCCAGCCCAGATGAAGACCTGGTGAGACTTCCTCTCTGCATGGCATCCTCACAGGTGAGCCTCACCTGAACTCAGTCTTCTTCTTCATTGGTGTCTTCCAGCTGTTCTCAGATCTCCAGCTTACTGAGGAGGAGCAGAAGCTGCTGAGCCAGGAGGGCATCTCTCTGCCGAACAATCTCCCCCTCACCAAGGCAAGACACTCTGCTGACTGATGTCTCACACAGGAAACGGGTTCTGGTTCTGATCCGACTTCTGCTCGCAGGCGGAGGAACGAATCCTGAAGAAGGTCCGGAGGAAGATCCGCAACAAACAGTCGGCTCAGGACAGCCGGCGCCGCAGAAAGGAGTACATCGATGGACTGGAGAGCAGGTACTCCTGAGGAGAGAACTGATTGGACAGATTTGACTAGAGGTTAGCATCAGAGTTAGCACCAGAGGTTAGCATCAGAGTTAGCACCAGAGGTAAGCACCAGAAGTTCGAATCAAAGTTAGCACCAGAGGTTAGGGTCAGAGATAGCGTCTGAGGTTAAAATCTGAGGTTAGCATCTGAGTTGGCACCAGAGGTTAGCGTTTAAGTTAACATCAGAGGTTAGCATCAAACTTAGCATTTTAGGTTAGCATTGTAGCTAAGCCTCAGCGTTAGCACCAGAGGTTAGAATTAAAGTTAGCACCAGAGGTTAACATCAGAGTTAGCATTGTAGCTAAGCATCAGTGTAGCATCAGAGGTTAACATGCACTAATTCAGCCAAACCAGTTAACCTAGCTAACTAGCAATCTATCAGTGTTAGCTAGTGATAGACACCTTTGTAGCTAACCCAGCAACCTTGTTAGCTAGCTTAAGCAGGTGAATGTAGCTAGCTAACCCACCAAGCTATCGAGAGTTAAACAGTAAACCTGAGCAAGTGACTATGATGTTGTGTTTTAAGGTTAATAAAGGTTGAAATGACTGTGTGTACGTTGGTGAATGTTGGTGAACGTTGATGTACATTGGTGAACGTTGGTGAACATTGATGTACGTTGGTGAATGTTGGTGAACGTTGATGTACATTGGTGAACGTTGGTGAACGTTGATGTACGTTGATGTACGTTGGTGAATGTTGGTGAACGTTGATGTACGTTGGTGTACAGTCATGGCCAAAAGTTTTGAGAATGACACAAATTACATTTTCACAAAGTCTGCTGCTTCAGAGTTTTTATATGTTTTTGTCAGGTGTTTCTATGTTATAATGAAATATAATTAGAAGCATTTCATCAGTTTCAAAAGCTTTTATTGAGAATTACACATAATTCATTGCAGTAAATCAATATTTGCAGTGCTGACCCTTCTTTTTCAAGACCTCTGCAATCCTGACTGATGGCAGTCCATTCTTGCATAATCAATGCTTCAACGTTTGCTTTTCGGTCAAGGGAGTGGGATCTCTCACAATCTTGCCTAAAAGCACAGCCATGAATGAAGAACGTCTTCCAGGAGCAACTTCTCCCAACCATCCAAGGGCAGTTTGGTGATGAAGAATGCCTTTTCCAGCATGATGGAGCACCTTGCCATAAAGCAAAAGTAATAACAAAATGGCTCGGGGAACAAAACATTAAGATTTTGGGGCCTTGGACAGGAAACTCCCCAGATCTTAATCCCAGTGAGAATTTATGGTCAATCCCCAACGGCGGGTGGACAATCAAAAATCCACAAATTCTGACTAAACTCCAAGCATTGATTATGCAGGAATGGACTGCCATCAGTCAGGATGTGGTCCAGAAGTTGATTAACAGCATGCCAGGGAGAACTGCAGAGGTCTGGAAAAAGAAGGGTCAGCACTGCAAATATTGACTTATTGCATGAATTATGTGTAATTCTCAATAAAAGCTTTTGAAACTGATGAAATGCTTCTTATTGTATTTCATTATAACATAGAAACACCTGACAAAAACATATAAAATCTCTGAAGCAGCAGACTTTGTGAAAATGTAATATTTGTGTCATTCTCAATACTTTTGGCCATGACTGTACGTTGGTGATCGTTGCTGAATGTTGGTGTACGTCGATGTACGTTGGTGAACGTTGATGTACGTTGGTGAACATTGTTGTATGTTGATGTACCTTGGTCAACGTTGATGTACGTTGGTGAACGTTGATGTACGTTGGTGAACATTGAATGTTGATGTACCTTGGTGAACGTTGTTGTACGTTGATGTAAGTTGGTCAACGTTGATAAACGTTGGTGAACGTTGATGTACGTTGGTGAATGTTGGTGAACATTGATGTACGTTTGTGAACGTTGGTGAATGTTGGTGAACGTTGATGTATGTTGGTGAACGTTGATGTATGTTAGTGAACGTTGGTGAATGTTGGTGAACGTTGATGTATGTTGCTGAACATTGATGTATGTTGGTGAACGTTGGTGAATGCTGATGTACATTGAACGTTGCTGTACGTTGGTGTACGTTCATAAATGTTGGTCAACGTTGGTGAACGTCGATGTACGTTGAACGTTGATGTACCTTGGTGAACGTTGGTGTAAGTTGGTGTACATTGAAAAATGTTGGTCAACGTTGATGTACATTGGTGAACGCTGATGGACGCTGATGGACGTTGATGTACGTTGGTGAAAGTTGATGTAAGTCAGTGTACGTTGGTGTGTTTCAGGGCAGCAGCATGTTCGCAGCAGAACAGAGAACTTCAGAGGACGGTGGAGCAGCTGGAGAAACGGAACATGTAAGAACACTTGTCTTCTGACAGCGTTTCCTCGTCAGCTTACATCAGTAGCTGATCTGGTTCTGACTGCAGCATCGTTCCAGATTCACCTCATGATCGTTGGTCTGATTTGAGTTCATGATCTCAGCTGATTTTAAGTTCTTTATGAGAAAGACAGAACTTCAGTTAAAGTTGGAGGTTTGGCAACATGGAGACGAGCTGACGGACTGTAAGAAAATCAAACTTTTTGTTGATGCAAAATCAACTTTAGAAATAAAATTAGAACTTTGTTGCAAAATTACTAATTTATATAATTGCATTGTTTTGTCCTAAAATCAAAGTATAAAATACTTCAGTCACAAAAACAGCTAATTTTTATGATTAAAATTGTGCTTTTTTTTTTTTTTTTTACATAGAAGTGGACTTTTTAACCTAGTATTGCAACCTTTTGTCCTAAAATATCAACTTTCACAAAACTTAGATCTTTTATTGATAAAGTAACAAGTGTATGTAGTAAAACTGAAAAGCTTGTTTAATTGTAACTTTTGAAAGGTCTCAACTTTTACCTGTAAAACTGACATTTTAATTAAGATGGTAAATGACACCTAACTAACCTAGTTATCAAACTAATAATGATTGTAAATGACACCTAACTGACCCAGTTAGCAAATTAAATACATTAGTAGACAACACGTAACTAACCTAGTTATCAAGCTAATTAGGTTAATAAACTACACCTAACTAACTTAGTTAGCAAACTAATTACAATAGTAAATGACAAGTACCTGACCTAGTTAGCTAAATAACTATGATAGTAAATGACACTTAACTAACCTAGTTGTCAAACTAATTATAATGGTTAATTACACCAAACTAATCTAGGTGGAAAGCAAATTACATTAGTAAACTACACCTAACTAACCTAGCTATCAAACTAATTATGATAGTAAAAAAAACACCTAACTAACCTAGTTAACAAACTATTATTATAGTAAACTACACCTAACTAGCCTAGTTAGAAAACAATTACACTCATAAACTATACCTAACTAATCTAGTTGGCAAACTATTACGATAGTAAACTGTACCCAACTAATCTAGTTGGCAAACTAATGATAGTAAATGACAACTTACTAACTTAGCAAACTAATAACGTTAGTAGATGACACCTAACTAACCTAGTTAACAAACTAATTATGATAGAAAATGACACCTAAGTTACCTAGTTGGTAAACTAATTATGTTAATAGATGACACCTAACTGACATGGTTAGCAAATTATTTATGATAGTAAACAACACCTAACTAACCTAGTTATCAAACTAATTACATTAGTAGATGATACCTAACTAATCTAGTTAGCTAACTAATTATGATAGTAAATGACACCTAACTTGCCTAGTTAGCAAACTAATTACGATAGTAGACGACACCTAACTAACCTAGTTATCAAACTAATTACGTTGGTAGACGACACCTAACTAACCTAGTTATCAAACTAATTACGTTAATAAATGACATCCAACCAACCTAGTTTCATAGTTCAGAGGGCAGACTGGTCCAGAGTTTAGGACCTGAAACCTCAGAGGTCCGCTGGCCTCACGGTTCGGACCTCCACTGTGGAACCAATAACAGATGTTGGCCAGTAGAACACAGAGTTCTACTGAGCTGATGGAGATCTCACATAGATATGGTGGTCTGAGGACATTAATTGCACTGAAAACAAACATGTTAGTTATGTCAGCTAGAAAATACACCTGACTTTCTCATCCAAGTACCCAGAAACTCAGTGTTTCTTCTTCTTCTTCTGTCAGGTCTCTGCTCGCTCAGCTGCAGCAGCTTCAGTCTCTCATCAAACGTACCGTCAGTAAAGGAGCTCAGACCAGCACCTGCTTACTGGTACGGAACCTGTATCCCCCCACGAGAGTCGATTAGCGGACCACCGGTTGAACCAAGTGTTTGTTAGTTAAACTGTGTTGTCATGGAGACCGGCGGTGTGTTTTGTGTCCTCAGATCATCCTGGTCTCTCTGGCTCTCATCATTGTGCCAAGCTTCAGTCCATTCAGACGCCTCTCGTCCGACGACGACTACAGACCCAGAGGAGGTAGGTTTCCTCTCTGACTCACTTCCTGTCAGATCAGAAAAGACATGGACTTTTGCAGACATGTAGTCTCACTGAGTGTTCTCCTAAGCTGTCTTCAATTCTGCTTGATCATCATCAGTGACGATCACCTTTCAACTCTGATGTGCTCTGTTAGCACCCAAATACATCTCACTGCCTAACCTAGCTGGCTAGCTACGTTAGGTAAGGCAAGGTGATTAGCTAGGTGAAGCTAGCTAGTGAGCTCAATATGTTAGCTAGCAAACTACACCTAACTAGCTAACCTTGCTGGCAAGCTAGTGATGATAATTTGCTAAATTCACCCAACTAGCAAACTGGGGTTAGCTAACTTAAAGAACTGGGTCAGCTAGTTGTCCTTAGCCGGGTGTAGGCAGCTTACCTTGCTGGTAGGATAATTATGTTAGCTAGCAAACTACATCTAGCTAGCTAATCTTGCTAGCTGTGGCAACTCCTGAAGGGAACAGCCAAAAGGAAAATAAGTTCACCTTGCTTGCTAGTGGGCTAGGTCAACTATCTAACCCAGCTAGTGAGCTAATTACATTAGCTAGTAAGTTAGTATTGTTAGCTTGCTACTTAGCAAGATGAGTTAGCTAACTTAACTAACTAATCTAGCAAGTTAATTATGTCAGCTAGCAAAATTCACCCATCTCGCCAATTTTGTGAACAACTGAGCTAGGTCAGCTAGGTTACCTAGCTAAATCTAGATCACACATCTAAATAGTGAGCTCATTGTGTTAGATAACAACCTGCATCTAGCTGTCTAACCTAGTTAGCAAGACAGTGATGTTAGCTTCTTAAATGTGACATGCTAACTAATCTAGCTAGCCTTAAAAGAAGGGTCAACTTCGTTTGCTAGGCTACCTAGCTAGGTGCAGTTATCTAAACTATCTTGTGAGGTAACTGTCAGACAGGAAGATACACTTAGCTAGCTAACAATAGGTCCGCTAAGGTAAATGAGACAATGTTATCTAACCCACGTGAGATAATTTTGTTTGGTAACAAACACTAACTCCTTACTAGCTAACCTTGCTAGCTAGTGACTTAGGGCAGCTAGGCTACCTAGCTAGATATAGTTAGCTAACTTAGGTAACCCATCTAGCAAGCTAATAATCTCAGCTAGAAAAGTACACCTAACTAGCTCACCAAGCTAACTTTGTCGTTGTGGTCAGCAGCTGGTCCTGGATCAGGTGTTAAACTAATGAAAGCTTCTATGTCCTCGTCATTTCTCTACAGGTCTCCGAATATTGCATTTCACTGTTAAAGGTGATAACAAAAAGAACTTTGGAGTTCTTCCATTTAAAAACAAGAAATTCCAGTTTCTGTGAAATAAACTGATAGAAATAATAGTCACTCGTAGGTTATTTTCCACATGCACCACAACACCTTCAGAAATGTGATGGACTTCATTAGAGACTCATATGTTGAACTTCTGCAGTTATTTCCAGAAACATCCTGACGGATCTGTCTTCATCCCAGCCAATGGCCGACAACGGTGATGATGATCCAGATGTCCAGAGGTCCGACTTGTCTCTGCCCTCTGAGCTCAGCCAATCGGGACCACCGGAGGGTCCGGCTGTCCTGCAGGAACCAGTGGAAAACCCAGAAAGTGCAGCCTTTGATGGCACCATTCAAGAGGGGAACCAATCAGGGAATGTCTCGGCTCTTGTTGCCGGGGAGGATGAAACGATGGGCCAAACAGGAGGCCTGGACGCGGCTAAACCGGCGAAACACACCGACGAAATGTAGACTGACTGTGATTGGTGGGTCCTGGTCCTGGTCCTAAAGTTCTTCAAAATAAAACCAGTACCTATCCACCATCACTGCTCTTGGAGTTTTAACAAATACTGTTTTTAATAATTGGTGTGTTCCTGCTCAGGTTCTGTTCACGAAGAAGCTACGAGCTGCAGGTGATTGACTTGGCTTGGCTTGGCTTAGCTTAGCATCTGAGACTCGGTTCTGCACAGTACATATTCCCCACATAGCACTTAGAAGAGCCAGAAGTCCTAAAAGTACAGATTAATCTGAGGTATCAGCCTTTAAAGGTGACATGTCAAACTGCCATCTGCTCTTCCAGAACCAGTTTGAACCAGCCTGAACCAGATTTCCTGGCTGAAAAATTGTTTTTTACAGGTTTTGCAGACCTGTGCCTTTCTGGACTGGTGCTTTTCTCCAGTTACTCCAGTAGAAGTAGACAGTACCACCACTGGTCCTGGCAGTCAGTGCTGGTCTTGGCAGTCAGTGCTTGTCTGGCGGTCTGTAACAGTCGTGGCAGTCAGTGCCGTGCCGGTCTTGGCAGTCAGTGCCAGTCCTGGCGGTCAGTGCTGGTCTGACAATCGGTGCTGGTCTGGCGGTCAGTAATGGTCTTGGCAGTCAGTGCCGTGCTGGTCTTGGCAGTCAGTGCCAGTCCTGGCGGTCAGTGCCCTGCCGGTCCTGGCGGTCAGTGCCCTGACGGTCTTGGCAGTCAGTGCCGGTCTTGGCAGTCAGTGCCGGTCTTGGCGGTCAGTGCCGTGACAGTCTTGGCAGTCAGTGCCGGTCTTGGCGGTCAGTGCCGGTCCTGGCGGTCAGTGCCGTGCTGGTCTTGCCGGTCAGTGCTGTGCCGGTCCTGGCGGTCAGTGCCATTCCAGTCTTGGCAGTCGGTGCCAGTCTTGGCGGTCATTGCCATGCCGGTCTTGGCAGTCAGTGCTGGTCTTGGCAATCAGTGCCGTGCCGGTCTTGGCAGTCAGTGCCAGTCAGTGCCGGTCTTGGCGGTCAGTGCTGTGCTGTTCCTTGCTGAACTGAGGAGAACGTAGCTGGAGTCTCCTGAGGTCCAGCAGGTCAACATTCTCCCCTGTTTGTCGTCAGCTTCGCTCTAATTCAGTGCCTTCTGAATCAGTGGTTCTGTATTTTTATTTTTTTCAAAACTGGAAGTTTTTTTATCGTCCAAAAGCCCCAAACTGGTGCTGTCACTGAGAGGACACCATTCTGACGGGACTCTGGTACCTGTACTGTGGAGGTTCTTTTCTTGGACAACAACAGTTTCATAATCTCAGAAAAAAGGTGGCGAAAGTAGCTCCAGTATCCAGTTAGCATGCTAGCAGGCTAACACGGCTAAAACAGTAGGCTGCGTTTTCATTCTTTTGTATCTGTAAACAATGTTTTTAAGGTTGTTTTGTGGTTTGTTGTTTTCTGGGTACAGTTTAAGCTGAGGTATCGAGGTGGTGGCCTTTTCTTTATCTGATGATTGTTTTATATTAGCATTCTTTAAGGAATGTTCTGGACATGTTAAAGGGTTTTCACTTTTATTGTGACAACATAGCTTCTGAAAGGAATTGGCTCTGACGTTTGATATTTGTAGTTTTACGCTGTTTTGCACACTGAAAAGGTTTCTCTACAGATGACGATGCTTTTACAAGTTCAGCTGGTTTCTGAAGGCAAAAGAAAAAAAATGTGGACAGCGAGGAGTACCTCCATGATTCTGGAGATCCACCTTGTCATGACCCAGTTTGAGCCCATCTTCAGCTGTCACATGACCTCATGTGTCTCCAGACGACTGTGGTACCCAGAGGAGTTCATCAGTCTGCCACCACCGTGCTTGACAGTGGCTCTGAGGTTCATATCCACACAGCGTCTGTTACAAGACAGATGGTCGTCTCCAGAGACCCAGATCACGACCCCCGAAGATTTAGACCAGGGACCGTGAAGAGATAAAAACCCCCGTCAAGAGGGAAGACACCTTGAGCAGGACCTGGATCATAAGGGGGACCTTCCTAATGAAGGCCAGCTGGGTAAAGAAATATAAGATAGTTAAATAAAAATACTTGTAAATTAAATAAAATACTGTATTAACCTGTATTTGAGCTTTTTACTGGAACATTTACAGTTTCAACAAAACTACAATGAAACAGTTTAAATCACCAGCATACAGCCAGTAAAAAAAACACGAAGAAAGAAACACCTATGAAACTCAAAGGCTTTGCATTATTAAATCCTTTAAAAGACCAGGGTTCAGATTTTGTTTTAAATGTAAAGTCTGTAACTGCTACGTGCAAAAATGATGAATTAAACATTTTTGAACATCATTGCTGTCCTTCATAACGTCTCCCTGATGAGATGAACTACATGTACAGTCATGGAAAAAATTATTAGACCACCCTTGTTTTCTTCAGTTTCTTGTTCATTTTAATGCCTGGTACAACTAAAGGTACATTTGTTTGGACAAACATAACGATAACCACAAATATTGCTCATAAGAGTTTTATTTAAGAGCTGATATCTTACCATTTTTAAGCTGTAATACGGAAAGCCAAGCAACAACATTTCATTGACGAAAAACCTCACTGCCGTGTGTTTTTTTGTGCAATGACAATAAAGAAAATGATTTTCTTGATTATAACCTAAATCACTTAAGTTTTTACATCAATAGCTATGGCGTTGTACTGCCAAAAACACTGCTTTTATGCATTCAGTGTTTTCTTTTCTGTCTGTTTTAGTCACATGATGACGTTTAGTGGTACCAGGTATTAAAATGAACAAGAAAGTGAAGAAAAAATGGTGGTCTAATAATTTTTTCCATTACTGTATGTCAAACACTCCGGTCTCTGTTGGTCCTGGCTGTCAGCAGGAGCATCTGGAGGACCCTTCACGCCTGAAACTCACCTGACTGCACCAGATCTGTTTCATCTGCTTTTAATTCATCTCTAAATCATCTCTGACTATCTGGCTTTGTTCTCTGTTCCAGCTCATCACAATAAATCCAATCAGAGTAACTGATTTATGGTTGGGCGTCAGCAGGTGTGGGTGTGGGAGAACAGTTTTGGGCAATAATTAACGGAGATACTGAGAAACAAAATTTTCGGCCCCATTGACCGCAATGTTATCGAAAATTTGAAAGTGATCCAGAATCCAGGATTTCTTCCGGATCACAGCCAAAATTAAATCAGTTCTTCCTTTTCACATTTCTGACAACTCCGGAAAATTTCATCAAAATCCATCCATAACTTTTTGAGGTATCTTGTACACAGACAAACAGACAAATAAATGCCACCGAAAACAACCTCCTTGGCGGAGGTAATAAACCAGTTCCAACTGAGAACCAGAAATTAATGAAACACTTCACATCTGTGGCCACAAGATGGCGCTGTTGCTGCATTTCTACAACCCAGACGCTGCCAGGTGAGGAAAATAAAAAAACTGAACCAGGTTCTGGTTCTGGGCTGCTGCTGCTTTGGAACCTTCTTAGAACTGAGCCACCCCACATCATGATGCTGCCACCCCCGTACTTCACAGCTGGATGGTTTTCTCAGGTCTTTCTCCTCCAGATGTAACAATGGTCATTATCTCCAAACAGTTCAGTTTTAGTTCCATCAGACCAGAGGGGTGTACTACGAAGCAAGTTCAACACAGCCAGGCTTTCTTTGGGTGAGCTGGCTTAACAAACCTGAAACTCGCGATCAGAGATAACTGGTACCACGACGGTGGTTATCAACTATCTTTGTTAACCGCGGCTTTCTGCTTTCTGCTCTGTGCGCGTTCACACGAAAGGGGGCGTTTGACGCGTCATTTGACGCCTCTTCCGGATAAAATGGATAGATGGCGGTCCGTATATTTCAGTCAGGAGGAACAGGTTTTAATAATGCAGGGCTATGAGGATTTCAAAGAAATCTTTACGGCCAAAAGCAATACTGTTGGTGCGAATAAAGCCAGAGAGGAGTGCTGGCAAAAAATTGCAGATCATGTAAATTCGTAATGTGACAGTGTGAGGTCCTGTCACTGACCTCCGATTGATCACGTGTCCTGGCTACGTGGTTCAGGGAATATGCCTTTGGCTGACTGGCAATTATGCGTGACTTTCACCCGGGGAGCCAGGGGATCAAACCCCGCCCAGGCCCTCCGTAGTGTCTCTTGCCACAGTAAAATTATATTTATTTCACCACTTAATACACCTTAATTAATCTCCCTCCCTCTTTTAGAGCGCTTAAACTTTAAACTTAATGCAGCGGATTTAAACATTATGTAGGTCTGACTGTCCCATTATGGATGATAAATAAAAATCACTTTAGTTTTTTGCTAAATCTATGTGAAATTAATTTAAGATTTAATATTATCTGATACCAATATACGTTCACCGGCCACTTTAATAGGTACCCTATCACCCTGGGGAATCTATGAATTATATTACAACATTTCACATGAAATTCCACGTCACACTGATTATCAATATAATGGACTATTAATTTATGTTACCTGCGATTTAGTAAGACGCTTCTTTTATTTGAAGCGTGGGCAGATGGCCAGGGAATACTACAAACATATTCAGCAGTTTAGTAAGAGCAAGTACAACCTTTATTCCAGTATTCTGGCTCAGATTTTCTGCATCACCAACTAAATGCATGTAGGTTCCCGCGGCAAAGAAACGCACACCGTTTGCGCTACTGTGAGCGCACGGCTGCGTTTGGTGGCGCTGCCAATATTTGGCTCTAGCAGATTACAAATGTAACGTATTCCCTCAGCTGGAAATCTATAGCGTTCATAGAGAATATGGTCATGGGAAGCCAGCGGATCAGTCCGGTCTGAATATTCTCCCTCCATTGCACAATCCTGGCGCTCAGGTCAACGGGATTGGGTGAAAGTGAAAGGGCGGCGCTTTTTAGAGCCGATTTGAGCCTAAACTCTGCACATAACCTGCTCCGGACCAGGTTAAGATTGCAGAGTAAGTTACCATGGTGATCTAGCCAGGTTGAAAGAGAGCCACCTTCGTGGTACCGGAAATCCTGGCTTTAGACTCAACATACCTCGCTAACCCTCTAATCTCGCTTCGTAGTATACCCCTCAGGACATGTCTCCAGAAATGAAGCTCTTTGTCCTGTGAGCGTCTACAAACTGTAATCTGTCTTCATTCTGTCTCTTCTGGAGTAACGTCTTCTTCCTGGCTGAGTGGTCCTTCAGTCCATGTTGGTCCAGGACTGGTTTCTCTGTGGATGGTGACTGACCAGCTCTGAGCGCTACATTCGTCCCAAGCAGCAACCATCTCACTCATTCAGGCAGTATGTTTTCTTGCACTTCCTCCGCTGACCACTAGGTGGCAGCTGCAAAATGGAGCAAACTCCCATTGACCTCCATGTTAAAAACACTCAACTCTGCAGCAGAATTAAACATATTTACAGCCTGGTGCAAAAGTCGGTTTTGGTTTCTGTCGTTAGTAGTCACGTCCATGACAACTGTGTTGGGGATTCATTATTAACACATCAAATAAATTTATATAGAGTACTAAAGTTGACCAATCAGATTGTGGGAGGTCATTTGAGGCTGTTTGATGGACAGTTACCCTTGGGTCTTTCATTGGCTCTGAGATTAGCCACTGCTGTGATGATTTTAGCTACTTAGCATAGCTGTGCATAAAACCCAACAGATCATGGTCTTATTTAAAGAGAACTAGTTTTCTTGTGCTTGTGTTGACTGATCTAACAGACCATCGTGACTGGCTGTGGCTGGAAGGATCTGAGGACCACGTTTAGCTTAGCTTAGCCATCCTAATGGAACCAGTCATTCCATGTCTCCACCGAAACAACATTTGAGGCCAGACACTTGCAAAGGCCCGTGGCTGGGAAAATGATTTCAGTTACCAATATAATCCCAACAGGAAGAGTCTTCAAATTCTTCTCTGTGAGTGCTCGGCCGGTGGCATAGGCTAGCGCCAGGCTAGCCGATCTGATGTATAAGCTCTCAGCCAGCACTCAGTTAGAGGAGTTGGAGATAATTTGGCTCCACGGTGGAGCTCCACGGCGATGCCCTCTGGCTCCACCGTGCAGCTCCACAGTGGGGCCCTCTTTCTCCACGGTGGAGCTCCATGGTGGGGCCTTCTGGCTCCACTGTGCAGCTCCATAGTGGGGCCCTCTTTCTCCACGGTGGGGCCCTGTGGCTCCACGGTGGAGCTCCATGGTGGGGCCTTCTGGCTCCACGGTGGAGCTCCACAGTAGGGCCCTCTGGCTCCTGGAGCTCCATGACTGGCCTCAGCCTCTGTCACGACAGCGTCGGCTGCCTGCAGACTGAGGTGAGGTGAGCCATGCTGAAGCTCAGCGGTACTTCCTTTGTTCTTGTAGCAACACTTGAAATGAGAATGTTTAGGTGAAATGAAAAGAAATGAAGATGAAGTCATATGAACGATCATCTTTGGTTAGCAGAGGCTAATCCAGCAACAAACAGCTAACAGGTGTGTGAGTTTCAGCCCTTGTCTCTTTGTAGCCGATCCTACAGTTCAAGAAGAAACAGGCTTCAAATGTTCTCTAAACAAACCTGGGGGTCACCTGACTGGATGCTGTGTCCAGTATTTACAGGCAGCAGTTCGTCCTCCATCAGTGACAGGAGATGTTGTTTGGCCCCTCAGGTGCATATCTGGCATTTAGCAGAAAGCCCCCCCGCCCCGCTCCAGGCTGTCAATTATTCAGCTGAATAGAATCTAAAAATAAAACAGCCGGGGGTCTGTGTGCAGCAGCACAACAGTCATTTCTGAACCAGGGAGGGTTTCAGCGGGGCCGGGTCCAGAACACGAAGCCGTTTCTGAACCAGGCAAGGTTTCAGCGGGGCCCAGTCCAGAACATGAAGCCTCTTCAGAACAGAAATATTACAGGCTGGAGATGAAGAGTTAAAATTCAGACATAAAGAACAAATCTGTTTTAAGAAAGTGAAAATTTCAAGGTGAATTTAAAAAACACAAATGTGGTAATGTGTGTTCAAGTAGTGTCATGGAGAAGTTATTCTTTAAAATCCTATGTCCTTAAATACTAAATGACAGGGTATTTGGTACTGCCCACATGATTTTTCTTCTTCTTTGGGGTCATCTAGTGGACGTCCAGTCTAGTACTAGAGGAGCTGCCGGCATCCAGCGCTCCTTTTCATGGCCGGTCTCGTGGTCCGAGTGCTAACTCCAGTTAACAGCTGTTAAAAAGTTAACAGCCGTTAGCACCAGTATATCTCCATAATGATGACAAGTGAGATATCTCCAGGTCAGAGGAGGAAACACAGATGAACCAAACCGTCTCCTCTGGGAAGACTGAGCTCCATTCAGTCCGGCGAGCGATGGAGCCGACCGTCCCAGAGCTCGGTTCATCATGCGGACCAGACCAGGCCGTTGTTGTCTCCCCCGGTGGTGCTGGGCCCCACCAGGTCACCAGACGGCCCCTGCCAGGTCAGCTGACCCATCTGGCATGTAGACAGCTGGACAGAGGGCAGCAGCTGTTTGCTGGTCATGGCCACGCCGCCGCTGTTATGTCGGGGGCTCCCATCACGGCTCAGTGATGCTGCAGCCTGGATCCAGTGGCGGTGGTTGCCGCGGGTAGCAGTTCAGGACTACTTAGCTTTCCGAAACCGGCCTCCAGCAACACTGTCCATGTCCGCGGCGGCAGGTCTCCACCAGCCGCAAGAGGACTGATCCGCCCCCGCAGACAGTATGTAGACATCCGACCGCAGATCACCACAAACCGGGCACAAACTGGAGCATCCAGCGTCGCAGGGATTAAGTCCCCGGAGCAGCAGCAAGTAGCCTCCATGCCAGGCGTCGTCTCAGACAGAGGAGCATTTCAGAAACTTCCATGAGAACGTCTGCTGGGACCTGCTGTCAATCATCCCATGACTGGTGGGCTGATGGTGGTAGACCAGCCTGACTGTGGTAGATGTCTGGTGGGTCCCAGCTGAGCTCTGCTGGTCCTGGTTTCAGCTCTGGTAGCAGTCGTTTCAGGTGTTTCAGTAGTGACACTTGAAATGAGGATGTTTGGACAGATTTGACCAGAATGAAGGTAGTTATATCAATCAAGGCTCCACAGCGCTGCCGCTGCTGCTGCTGCTGCTGCTATATGGCAGTAACGTGTTCCATTTGAGGCTTTTTGCAGATTCGTCCTCTTCCTGTACAGACAGCAACAAGCCAAAACCAAACCATACAGATCAGATCATTAATTTCACGTGATCTTCTGCCTTCAACCAACCATGGCGTGCTCTATGGAGTAAATAAAAAGGTCCAAAGCAAAAACGACACACACATCCATCCCTTCATGATGACGTGGGTAAAGATCTGAAAGACCTCTGCAGAGAAGATGGAACTGATTCAGTGTTAAAGAAGGAATATGGACGTGCTGAATGTGACAAAGAGACTTGCTTTGGACTTTATTCTGTTCAGAACACATTACATTTATTTGTTTAATTGATCATTACAAGGCAACATTGCTGCACATTCTATCCCGGGTTTATTTGTGTTGCAGCTAACATCCAAGCATTTGTATATGTTACAGCAAACACATAGTCTTGTTTCAGTTTCAGTTATGTTTATTGAGTTGCAGGTTGAATAGTATTAATTTGCTCATTGACACTAATGCATTTGTTCTGACTCACCGTGCAGGAGTGTGGGAGGGCCCGGCCCAGCATTTCCTGCCTCTATAGGGTGATGTCGACAATTGGATTATTGGGTCTAATTCGATGACACCTGGCAACTGTATAAAGGGAGTGGCATCTGAGGCTTTGCGGGGGGGGGGGGAGGCGGGGGGGGGGGGGGGGTAATGGGTAATGGGTAATGGGTAATGGATAATGGAGCACAGAGTGATGTGAGGGTTTTCTTTTTAAACCAGAAGAAGATAAATTATTTGACCAAGACAAACCAAGGTCTGCTGAGTCTTTCTGCCTTTACCTGCTCTGACACTTGAGCCACATACCTACATCTACTACACTGAACCTCACGAGAACTTCCAGCTCTGTTCCCGTCATTTCCACCAGGAACAGACCAGCGCTGACGGCTGCACCAGTGGTGCTGCTGCCTACTTCTGCTGGTACAACTGGAGGGAGCCGTAGCGTAGAGAAGACCAGGAAGACACAGATCTGGAAAGTCCTGGATGAGTGTGAATGGAGCCATGACTCTGTTGGGTCTTGACTCACAGCTCAGGAGTCAGGACTTCTGTTTCCTGGATGAACTGGCGCGTCGTCTCCTGCCAACACCACCGGACCTGTTTACAGGAGGAGCTTCCAGCTGACTGAAGAGGCTCCGTTTGAGTTGTTTTTTACCCTGATGGTCCGCCATGCATCCGTTTTTGCTGCTCCCAGCGGGAGAAAAGGCTGCAGTCGTCTGGAAGGAAATCCATTATTCATGTTTTCTAAACAGACTCACTTCATGGCTTCATTAAGAGTCCTCCCCTGAGCCAGGCGTCGCGTCCCAACACCACGGAGCCATCCAACCGTTCATCCCGCGTCAAATATTCATGTCGGTCTTTGATGTGCGCTTCCTGGAGATCAGTTTAATAAACAGACAGAAAAACACACACAAACATGACCGAGTCCTGTTTCCCCTCCACAAAACCCTCCTGGGACCGGAGAGATGAGCGGCGCCAGGAGGTGCTCGCCTGACTTCTCTGGGAATCATCTGCTGAAGCACCACTACAGGGTTTGCTGGTCAGTGAAACTCCTGCGGTCTGTTTCAGGAAGCAGGTTGGGTCCAAACTCTGAGTATGTTGGACCTGGACTCAGGAAAATGCTGAGTCTGCTACCATGCTAACTGACATGCTAACAGGCCCAGAGGGGGTCATCCCTATGTTCCCACAGCCCAATGATCCCACAGCCCTATGTTCCCTCATTTCTAAGAATTTTTTTTTTCACTGAAAATTTTGAAAATTAGTCCCTATGTTCCCTCAGCCCTATGTTCACTCAGCCCTATGTTCCCTCAGCCTTATGTTCCCTCAGCCATATGTTCCCTCATTTCCAAGATTTTTCTCAAAATGCCACTGATTGAGCAAGGGAAAACTAGCTTCTGGAGGGCATTTGGCACGAGGTCATGGTGCAGGACCCTAGGTTGAAATAAATTACTCTGAAACCATCCCTTTAAACATGTACTGGGTGCAACCCCCAAAGCGCATAACTAAAAAAAAGTAAACCGCAAAAAAAACATCAGAATCGAAGAAAGACACAGACCGACATCCATTATCTATACCCATTTTCATCCTCTGCAGGGTCACGGGGATCTGCTGGAGCCTGTCCCAGCCGTCTACAGGCGAAAGGCAGGGCTACTCCCTGGACAGGTCGCCAGTCCATTGCAGGGCCCCATGCAGACAAACAACACTCACATTCACTCCTACGGGTAATTTAGAACCACCAATTAACCTAACATGCATGTCTTTGTACTGTGGGAGGAAGCCGGAGTACCCGGAGGAAACCCACGCAAGCACGGGGAGAACATGCAAACTCCACACAGAAAGGCCCCTGCTGAGGTTCAATCCAGGAACATTCTAGCTGTGAGGCAACACAGTAAGCAACCCACTAAGCCCCCATGCTGCCCGAATTGACTAATTGACCAAATTGTCAGAAATGGGGATAAAATCTGATGCAAATTGCTGATAGAGGAAATGTGGGAACATAGGGCCTAATTTTGGAAAGAAAAATAAAACCTTAGAAATGAGAGAACAAAGGGCTGAAGGAACATAGGGCTGAGGGAACAAAGGGCTGAGGGAACATAGGACTGTGGGAACATAGGGCTGGGGGAACATAACTGGGCTGAGGGAACATAGGGCTGTGGGGAACATAGGGCTGAGGGAACATAGGGCTGTGGGAACATAGGGCTGTGGGAACATAGGGCTGTGGGAAACATAGGGCTGAGGGGCATGGGAACATAGGGCTGTGGGAACATAGGCTGAGGGAACATAGGGCTGAGGGAACATAGGGCTGTGGGAACATAGGGCTGATGGGAACTGAACATAGGCTGAGTGAACATGGGCTAGGGCTGAGGGAACATAGGGCTGTGGGAACATAGGGCTGAGTGAACATAGGGCTGAGGGAACATAGGGCTGAGGGAACATAGGGCTGAGGGAACATAGGGCTGAGGGAACATAGGGCTGTGGGAACATAGGGCTGAGGGAACATAGGGCTGTGGGAACATAGGGCTGAGGGAACATAGGCACGCTCCCGCCCAGAGCAGCTTTACTTCCTCTCCTGCATGAAGTTGGAACAGATTTAACGGATCTCATGATGGACATTTGGAGACGTCTGAATGATAATGTCACCTTTGCTGCGTGAGAGTATCTGGAGGATCTGAACAGTTTACTGGGATCAAACCAGCGGACGTTCATGTCTGTGACACCCTGATGAACTTTGCTGCAGTGTTTAACCTGATTTCTTCTTCTGTGTTACAGATGCTGGTGTCAGTGAAACACAGCTCTACACCGTCTTTGGCGTTTGTACTCAAGTGTTGTTGTTTGAGTCTCTCTGTAGTTTCCCCACCAACCACTAGAGGGCCATGCAGGTTCTTTTCTGCAGCGCCTCGCTGAGCTTGATGGAGCTCAGACACAAAACAGAGCAAACCGAGAAGATCTGAGTGAACTGGAGCCGGTAGATGTTGAGCATCAGTCAGTTCTCCAGACACTGAATAAACCAAACACATCTGTTGTGGTATCAAGGCAACGTGGAGCTACGTTTGGAGAGAGGTGCACATCAGCATCCGGCATAGCTTACGACGAAGAGTTCACACCTGTGGTGTTCATACATATGATGTTTGTAGCTGCAGTGTTTATACCTGCGGTGGGTTCGTACCTGCGGTGGATTCGTACCTGTGGAGGGTTCATACCTGCAGTACTCATACCTGCTGGGGTTCATACCTGCAGTATTCGTACCTGCAGGGGGTTCATACCTGCAGTACTTGTACCTGCGGGGTGTTTGTATCTGCAGTGTACCTGTGGTGGGTCCATACCTGCAGTGGATTCATACCTGTGGTGGGTTTGTACCTGCAGTGGATTCATACCTGCGGTGGATTCATACCTGTGGTGGGTTCGTACCTGCAGTGAATTCATACCTGTGGTGGGTTCGTACCTGCAGTGGATTCATACCTGCGGTGGATTCATACCTGTGGTGGGTTCGTACCTGCAGTGAATTCATACCTGTGGTGGGTTCGTACCTGCAGTGGATTCATACCTGCGGTGGATTCATACCTGTGGTGGGTTCGTACCTGCAGTGGATTCATACCTGCGGTGGATTCATACCTGTGGTGTTTGTACCTGCGGTGGATTCATACCTGTGGTGTTTGTACCTGCGGTGGGTTCATACCTGTGGTGGGTTCGTACCTGCAGTGGATTCATACCTGTGGTGGGTTCGTACCTGCAGTGGATTCATACCTGTGGTGTTTATACCTGCAGTGGATTCATACCTGTGGTGTTTGTACCTGCGGTGGGTTCATACCTGTGGTGAGTTCGTACCTGCAGTGGATTCATACCTGTGGTGGTTCATACCTGTGGTGGTTCGTACCTGCAGTGGATTCATACCTGTGGTGGATTCATACCTGTGGTGGGTTCGTACCTGCAGTGGATTCATACCTGCGGTGGATTCATACCTGTGGTGGGTTCGTACCTGCAGTGGATTCATACCTGTGGTATTTGTACCTGCGGTAGTCGTACCTGTAGTGGGTTCATACCTGCGGTGGTCATACCTGAGATGTAGGTATGCTGTCGCTTAGATACAGAAGAATAGATCAGCCTTCAGTTCAGGTTAGGACAGATAAATAAATCATCAACACAAATTCCATGTTTTCACTAAATTCAGTGAAAGAAGTCATGAATCAAAGGAGGTGTGAGCTAACATGACACCTTAGATCCATCTGAGGAAATGAAATGAATAGAGAATTCTGACTGTAGTCTGACTGCATCATGACTAAATTACCTTTATAAAGTCAGCATCTCTGGAGTTGTTTTATTACTGAGCTAAAACAGATCTGCGAGAGGTCCAGTCAGACCAGAACTGAACCTCCTACAGATCCTGAAAATCAGGGTCCAGATGACCTATTATGGGATGC
Source organism: Hirundichthys speculiger (assembly GCA_018398805.1). Lineage (NCBI taxonomy): Eukaryota > Metazoa > Chordata > Actinopteri > Beloniformes > Exocoetidae > Hirundichthys > Hirundichthys speculiger. The sequence continues at coordinate 137,303 of JAGFBZ010000754.1, forward strand.
TAATCCAGACACCAGCTGAATGCAGGTTCACATACTCTTCCTGCCTCTTGTTCTGTTGTATCTCTGCTCCAGAGCGGTTGGTGGTTCTGCTTCCACATCAGTGATCTCATCTTCTCCATGAAGCAGCCTGTGGTTCTGTCCTGAACTGGAACACGACAGCAGAACCTGTTTCTGCGGTTCACGTTGCTCCAGAGACAACAGAGTGCCTAATCCTCATCCCTGTTTTGTTTTTAGACCCACATCTGCTTATTTATTTATCCTTCATCCACATCTGCTCCAGCTGCCCTGCAGTCAGACGCTCCTCTCATTGGCTGCTCCCGCCTGTCGGTCCTGGAGGGGGCGTGGCCAGCAGCAGCAGCTCACATGGCTGGAAGCTGCAGGTGTGCAGCAGCTCATGTGAAGGGGAGCGTTGGAGGGAGAACCACCGAGCCTCCTGCAGATGGGTCGGCGTCATTTAACTCAAGAGTCACATGACTGGAACAAAACTTTAGTTTAAATGTTTCCTAAAAGTGTCTCTCAGACACACACCCCTCTAGCCCCGCCCACAGGCTGTCTGCTGTGCCTCATGGTAGCAGGTCAGAGCAGGTCAGAGAGCAGCACGTAGCCCTTTCATTCATACTTATTTAACATAAAAGAAGACAATAAAATGTGGGAAATTCAAAGTACCCCCTAAAGGATTAAAGTGTTTCAGCCAGCTGATATTCACTGATGGACTGATCATCATCACTGATGGACCAATCATCATCACTGATGGACCGATAATCATCACTGATGGACCGATCATCATCACTGATGGACCGATCATCATCACTGATGAACCGATCATCATCACTGATGAACCGATCATCATCACTGATGGACCGATCATCATCACTGATGGACCGATCATCATCACTGATGGACCGATCATCATCACTGATGGACCGATCATCATCACTGATGGACCGATCACCATCACTGATGAACCGATCATCATCACTGATGGACCGATCACCATCACTGGTGGACCGATAATCATCACTGATGGACCGATCATCATCACTGATGACCGATCATCATCACTGATGAACCGATCATCATCACTGATGGACCGATCATCATCACTGATGGACCGATCACCATCACTGATGAACCGATCATCATCACTGATGGACCGATCACCATCACTGGTGGACCGATAATCATCACTGATGGACCGATCATCATCACTGATGAACCGATCATCATCACTGATGAACCGATCATCATCACTGATGGACCGATCATCATCACTGATGGACCGATCATCATCACTGATGGACCGATCACCATCACTGATGAACCGATCATCATCACTGATGGACCGATCACCATCACTGGTGGACTGATCATCATCACTGGTGGACCGATCATCATCACCGATGGACCGATCACCATCACTGGTGGACCGATCATCATCACCGATGGACCGATCACCATCACTGGTGGACCGATCATCATCACTGGTGGACCGATCACCATCACTGGTGGACCGATCACCATCACTGGTGGACCGATCACCATCACTGGTGGACCGATCATCATCACTGATGGACCGATCATCATCACTGATGGACCGATCATCATCACCGATGGACCGATCATCATCACTGATGGACCGATCACCATCACTGATGGACTGATCATCATCAATGATGAACTGATCATCATCACTGGTGGACCGATCTTCATCAGTGGTGGACCGATCACTGATGGATCGATCACCATCACTGGTGGACTGACCATCAGCAGAATGCTGGTCTGGAGCATTCAGGTCTGTGTTAACACACTGCCAAGAGGGGAAGATGTCAGCTATGGTCCCAGAGAAGCAGGAGAGGATCATAAAAGCATTTACAAAGTGGAAAACATTCAGGACAATCTTCTCAGGACAAATATTCTCTCCAAAGACAAACTAAACACATAACCAGACTTCTGGAGTCTCATTTGGCCTTAATGTTTAGAGAAGTCCTGCTAGCCGCTGTGAAGCATGGTGGTGTAGGGGTTTGGGACCTGGACACCTGCCAGTCATTGAGTGAGCGTGATCTCCTCTAGAGACAGAGGTGAGATGGTCAAAACTTTACAGTCAACAGAAAACCAGTCGGTCCAGAAATTCCTCCAATGTGGTTGGTTCAGAGCCTCAAACTGCCACCAACAACAAACACAGAAGGTGTCAACCAAAAACAGAAGCACTGGTTCTTCTGGTTCGGTCCTCTGGAGATCTGAAGCTGCAGACGCCTCAGACATGAGGAGTCATGGTCCTCTAGAAGGTCCTAGCAGGAGTTCTGGGGGTTGTGGTGGACCAGCGTCTGGTCCTGAGAATGTTCTAGAGGTTCTAGTGGTCCAGAATGTGGTCTACACATCAAACTCAGACCCAGAACCTTCAGTGTGGAGGACAAACTGAGTCAGCTTGATTTTCTTCACTAGTAGTCAGGATTTCTGAGAAGGTTTTTCTTTAAAAAACATGCATTTATTTGTTCTGTAGAAAAATTTAAAATAATTTAAATTTAGAGTCACATGTTTAGGTTAATTAAAATTTACAGTCAGGTGTTCAGGTTAATGACTTAAATTTACAGTCACATGTTCAGATTAATAGTTTAAATTTACAGTCACATCAAAAACTGTGTGTTTGCAGGCCAGAGTTTCCTGGGTTTCATGCTGACTTGCAGTTTCATCCTCTGTCCATCCCGGGGTTCTCCTCCAGTTTTTTTTTACCTGCCATTATCATTGATTGGATTTAATATTATAATTTTAGTTAATGATATTTGCTCGGGGGTCATAATCTGGGTCTCTGTAAAGCGCCTAGAGACTATTGACATTGTAACAGACGCTATACAAATAAAATTGAATTGAATTGAATTGTTAATGTTGGTTTAACATTAATTGATGTTAGTTTAATGTTAATATAATGTTATATCAATATCTGATCCACTGATCTAGTTTTTCTCAGTTTCAGAAAATTTATAAAAATCAAAATTTCTGATTTTTTTGGAAAAAAAAAAAAAAAAAAAAACTTCAAAAAACTTTATGGAATTTTATTTTGTTTTTTTTTAATTAACAAAAGTGTGAAGTCTTTTTGTGCTGAATGTAAAAACTTGCTTGCTTCAGATGGATCGTCCTCCTCCACACTGGAATTTAATTTCAGTAGAGACCAACTGGCCCCTGGTCTCATTCTGGGGTCAGAGGGGCCCAGTCCTGCCCTCACAACCGGGGGCCCCGTGGACATTATTACAGCCGTTCCCACCCTGCTCCCTCCACTGTTCCTCTTTTCCTTCCTCCTCCTGCTTTTAAGAGAGAAAGAGAGAAAAGAAGAGAGAGAGAAAAGAAGAAAAAGAGAAAGAAAGAAAAGGAAGAAGGAAGAAGAGAGAAAGGAAGAAAGAGAGAAGAAAGAAAGGAAGAGGAAGGAAGAAAGAAAGAAAGAGAGAAGAGAAAGAAAAAGGAAGGAAAAGAAGAGAGAGCGAAAGAAGAAAGAGAGAAGAAAGAAAGAGAGGAGGAAGGAAAGAAAGAAAGAAAGAGAGAAGAAAGGAAGAAAGGAGGAAGGAGGAGAGAGAGATCTCCTCCCTCCGAAAGACTCTCCCTCTCTTCCTTCCTTCCTCTCTCTCCCTCCTCTCTCCTTCTCTCTCTCTCTCCCTCTCCCTCCTTCCCTCTCTCTCTCTCTCTCTCTCTCTCCTCTCCTCTCCTCTCTCTCTCTCTCCCTCCTCCCTCTCTCCGACAGTCCGTCGCTGCTCCGGTTCTCTCAGAGCTGACCGGATTCACCGGCGGAGGAAGAAGAGGAGCTGCGGGTGCAGCTGCGGACAACCTGGACCTGGTACCGCGTGGGTCCGCGCAGCGTGTACGCGCTCCGGGAGCGAGAGAAGGTGTTGCAGGTGAGCACGCTCCGTGCGCGTCCGGAGCTGAAACTTTGAACTTCTCTGCGCACCTGACGCAGAAAACCCGAGGTTTCAGGACGCTCTCTGGGTTTACTGGCAAGCGACGCGGCCGCCGCGCACTGGGAGCGGGATCAGCGCGAGCACGAGGAGTCCCGGCGGGCGCTGAGGGAGCAGCCGGGACATCTGGACCCGCAGCAGACATCTGGACCCGCAGCAGACATCTGGACCCGCTGACAGGAGCAGAGCTGCAGTTCGGCTCGGATGCTGCCAGTCATGTATGGAGGACCGTTGGTGCCCAAAGGTGAGTTAAGCACGTTCCTGAACCGGACACACGTCACGTTCCTCCTGACTGCTAACTTATTACTATCGATAAGCATTGATCTCTCATTCCTGTTCCTCAATATTTATTCGTCCTCAGTTACGTCACAACTTCAGCACTTTTCTCCATCAGCAGCTTTGAGAAAACCCAAACTTACCTAAACTGATGGACTGGTGGTTGTGTGCTGTGTGCTTGTAATGATTCATCATAGGTGTTTATGAAATGTGAAGAAAAACTAAAATATAAATGAAAAGGATGTGGATGAAATTATTGAAAACCCCGCCCCCTTTAGAGCTCCGTAGCCCCGCCCTTCTTTAACCATGGAAATGTCATTTAAGTTTAAAATGCATTATGACACGCATGGACTTTCATTTAGAATAAAGACTTCTGGGAGGGAAGTTCCAGAACCTTTGCAACTGTAGAGTTTTGTGATAAAATCCCAAACATTAGTTGTGAAGCAACTTCAAGTCATTTGAAGCTGTTTGTCTCCAAAACAAATCCTCTCTCATAAATGTCAATGGACCGTTCTGTTTCCTTCCTGTATTGAACAAACCACCAGAGGCTTCAGTTCCTCTACCGACCATTGGAGGCTGCAGTTCCTCTACAGACCACTAGAGGCTGCAGTTCCTCACCGACCAGTAGAGGCTGCAGTTCCTCTACCGACCACTGGAGGCTGCAGTTCCTCTATTGACACACTAGAGGCTGCAGTTCCTCTACCGACCATTGGAGGTTGGAGTTCCTCTATTGACCACTAGAGGCTGCAGTTCCTCTATTGACCACTAGAGGCTGCAGTTCACCTACCGACCAGTAGGATCTCTTTTTCTCTTTTCCAAATTTTTGTACTGTCTGTGTATTTTGTTGGTATTTATTTATTTGTTTTATGTTTGCATGTTTGTTTGCATATACGCACATATACGCTATATTGACAAAATTATCTGCTCATCCATCCAGATGATCAGAATCAGGTGTTCCAGTCACTTCCATGACCACAGGTGTATAAATTAATCACGTAGACATGCAGACTGTTTCTAGAAACATCTGTGAAAGAATGGGTCTCTCTCAGGAGCTCAGTGAATTCCAGCGTGAAACTGTGATAGGATGACACCTGTGCAACAAATCCAGTGGTGAAATTTCCTCACTCCTAAACATCTACAGTTAACTGTCAGCATGTTTTTTCATTTCTGTGAAACTCAACGGTCATTGGCGTCAATGACAATGTGATCCCGCCCCCCAGATTCTCAGCGTCTCTGGGAGTGAATGGAGCTGTGGGTTGGCCTCCGCTGGCCTGGACGCTGATCAGTCCGCATGGTGATTGGAGGAAAAGCTGAATGGAGTTTTGACTGACAGGTTTCCCCAGATACATATACTGTCACGCCTCATGCACGATTTCAGTCCATCGTGGCTTTTGGATGCGAAGTCGGATGACAAGCAGCGACTATTTGTTGGCATTTCTTCAGAGAAATACTTAATTTCTTTCACTGTGGGGAAGAAAGGGCAGAATTTACATATAAATAAATTGACACGTTTTTATGATGTACTCCAACAATGAGCTTCCTCTGTTTGAAAGACCAGAAATCTCCACTGATGATTTATATCTATATATCCGGTCATGTTACTTACCTGTTGACAGTTAACCCAACTAGTTGTGAAATGCTCCTCAATTTGGTTTTGATTTGTTCCAATTACTTTTCTTGTGATATTATGTTTTCAGGGTAAAGCTGCAGAAGTGGACTTCCTGCTGGGCAGACATGGTGAGTTGGAGGGAGGACAGGTCTTTCCCGATGCTCATGTTGGTTCTGTTGGACCTGCTTCTGGTGGTCGGTTGTGATGCACGACTTCACAGCCTGAAACGTCATGCCCGTGAGCACCATGAGCAGGGAGGGCAGCAGAACATCACGCTGGCAATCATTCTCCCGCAGACTAACACGGATTACCCGTGGGCGTGGCCTAGGGTTGGCCCCGCCCTGGAGCGGGCCATCAGCAATGTCAACGCTGACCCCACCCTGCTGCCCAACCACACCCTGGTCTACGCCTTCAAGAACAGTGAGAACCAGGACAGGATCTGCTCGGAGTCGGTGGCGCCACTCATGGCAGTGGACCTGAGGCTGGCCCACAACCCGTGGGCCTTCATCGGGCCCGGATGCTCCTACACCTCCTCCCCCGTGGGCCTCTTCACCACCCACTGGAAAGTGCCCATGATCACGGCGGGCGCCCCGGCCGTGGCGTTTTATGGCGATATGTACCCATCCATCACCAACACGGGCCCCACCCACAAGAAGCTGGGCCGCTTCGCCCTGCGTATCTGCGAGCACTTCGGCTGGCGAGAACACGTGATGCTCATGTTCAGCGACAACAAGGCGGACGACCGGCCGTGCTATTTCGCCATGGAGGGGCTGTACACGGAGATGAAGAGCAACAACATCAGCACTCAGGACAGTGTATTCGAGGAGAACAAGCTGCCCATCAACTACTCGCAGATCCTGTCCGACATCCAGAACAGTGGCCGAGGTGAGTCACATGATCCAACGTGGCTCCCGGACCTTCTGGGTTCGGTCCAGTGTTTTTCAGTACGTGTTGAATTGTGTTTGACACCTCTGTAAAAAAAAAAAAGCATTAGATTCAGAGAGAACAGATAGATGACTGATCACCATGAGGTTGATGGTGAATATGGTCACCAGGCCACTAAATTCCAGACGGAGATATCGCATTTCTGTCAGACTGAAAACAAACATTTGAGATGAATCACGTACAAAGTGATGATACACATGTTTTCTCCTGACTACTTTCTGGTGTTGCACAGAATCATATAAAGGCCGTAAAACTGTACAGTTTCATAGTTTGCGGGACACTCTCCTTTTAAAACTGTACTTTGGTGGCAAATCTCAAGCACAAGTTAGGTCTCCAGTCTTTGGATACGACTCCAAGTCAAGTCTTGGGTTCCAAGTCAAGGCAAATGTGAAGTCTGTGTCCTGTCTCAGGGTGTTTTGTTGCATGTTCAAGGTTTCAAGTCCAAGTTAGGTCTGAATTTATTGGTGGCAAGTCTCAAGCACAAATCAGGTCTCAAGGTTCTCAAGTCACAATGCCAAATCAAGTCTTGGTTATTTGGCCCCAAGTCAATGCAAGCTTGAAGCCTTTGGTCACAAGTTTAAAGCAAGTCTTGAGTCTTTGGTTACAAATACAACTGAGACATCCAGTGTTTTGTTGCAAGTTTTGGTCACATCTTTAGTTTTTCATTTCATGACCAGGTGAAGTCTCATATCTTTAGAGCACATGTTAACTTACATGTTGAGCAGGTGGCCCATGTACAAGGGGTCAAGTCCTGCACCCAGCACAGGTTCAAGTCCTGACTTTTGGCCCTTTGATGCATCTCAACCGATATCCCTGTTGTTTCTACACCCAGTGGCCCCTTTATCAGGTCCACCTTGCTAGTAGTGGGTTGGACCTCCTTTGACCTCCAGAACTGCCTTAATTCATGGGGTCACATATTCAACAAAGGTGTTGGAAACATTGCTCAGAAATTTATGTCCATATTGACCGGGTGGCACCACCAGTTGCTGCAAATTTGTAGGCTGTTTATCCCATGATGAGAACCTCCCGTTCCTTCACATCCCAAAGCTGCTCTACCAGACTGAGATCTGGTGACTGTGGAGACCACTGGAGTCTCCATCAGAAGATGGTCCACTGTGGTCATGAAGGGATGGACATGGTCAGCAACAATACTCAGGTAGACTGTGGTGTTTCAACCATGATCAGCTCGGTACTGAGAACATCTCCACACCATCACACCACCAGCAGCAGCCTGAACCGTTGATGGACCAGGATGGATCCATGCTTTCATGATGGTTCCATCTGGATGTAGCAGCTGAAATCCAGACTCATCAGACCAGACAACGTTCTCCCAGTCTTCTGTAGTCCAGTTCTGGTGAGTCTGTGTGAATTGTAGCCTCAGTTTCCTGTTTTTTGCTGACAGCAGTGACACCTGGTGTGGTCTTCTGCTGCTGGAGAACATCTGCTTCAGGGTTCCAGTGTTGTTCAGAGATGGTGTTCTGCAGACTTTAGTTTAGGGCTGTAATCAACCAAAGAAATTCTTGGTCGACTGAAACCCCGAAATTTCGAGCAAAAATCGACTAATCGGGGGGGGGTCTCGGGTCTGGCGGCTCTGACAGCGTTTTCCATCACGTGCATCTGCGCAATTTAAAAGCCCATGATTACCGAAAATATACTGACATCAGCACAAGAAGGCAATTAAACACAAAAGGCAATTCAGGGAAAATTATCTTTATTAAACATCCCAGATCAAGACAAGTGCCAACGAAATAAAGCTGTGCATTACTGAATAATAAAGCATAGGCTCAAAACAATAGCCTACAGTGCGCACCGCGCAATTGCGCATTAGGTAAAAAAAAAAAAAAAGAAGCCCAAATCCAATAAATAGAAATAAATGTGCACAATAATAAAAGGGAACCATAAAAGTTCGTTATTTAGCAATAAACTGAAACGAAATAAAGTGCACAACAATAACAAGGAAGGCTCATTCAGAATAAATACAAAAACAAAACAATGCGACAAATTGGCTCTTGTTTGAGCGCAGCATTAATACAGAGCTGCAAAGTGTGCCCGGCGCACCTGACGCCCTGCATCTCCAACCATTCATGTGACTCCTTTAGTGTTTCCACACAGAGTGCCATATTAGCCGCATTGTCACATACAACAGACACTCTCTTTTCTTGTGGAATTTTAAAGGCATCAGCAACTTCAGATAGTCGCGCAGCGATATTTCTTCGTGTGCGCCTCTTCCATTTGTTTTGTCTCAAGCACAACACTCTTTGCTTTCCAGTTGCCATCAATGAAATGGGCAGTCACTGTCATATATGACTCCATTCGAATAGACGTCCACATATCTGTGGTCAAGCTCAGTGCCTCGCTGTGTTGTATTAACTGTGAAACTTTCTCTTTGAGTCCCTCGTATTTTGCGGTTAGTGCATGCATTATTGTCTGGCGCGCTGGCACGGAATATCCAGGTTCCAAAACTTTTAACAGGTTCTTAAAACCTTGGCCTTCCACGACACCTATGGGCCTCATATCCTGAGCAATAAAACTGACAATTCCTTCTGTGATATCATTTTTGCGTTTGGATGATAGAGGAGGCTTAACATCCAGCGTAGTCTGGGTGTATCTGAGGGATGCTGCAGTTGTTGCGGGCGGGTGCGCCTGCAGTTATAAAACGAATAAACGATTATTAGACTATAATATTGAATTATGTTTAATATGATATTAATAGCCTATAATGTTGAAATCTTACCGTTTTTAGATGATACGCCATGTTTGTAGTCGAGCTGTGATATGCAAACTGTTGTTTGCAAATCTTGCATTCGACTTTTTCCCGCCATCTATTTTGGTAAAATTCTGCCACACTGCTGATGTCTTTGACATGGATGGTAGGCTACTGGACTCGCTGTAATAATGTATATAAATATATAATATATATAATATAAATATTCAGCAAATCACCGGACGTTGAATAACGTGGAGGTTCTTCAATCCACCTGTCCCTAGTGGGTTGGGCTAATCCAAAATAATGAAAACAAGAGGGGTGTTCTCTGAAGACAGGCTGTTACCTCTGAAACAGGGGTGCTCTGAAAACACCCCCATTAGCACTTGATACTTTCCTCCTGATGAAATTAACCATAGACTGTATGAAATTAACACGGCAAAAAATCGACCAATCAGAATTTTGGTCGACCCAGAACGTATCGACCAATAAGTCGACCAGTCGACTAGGACTTTACAGCCCTACTTTAGTTGAGTTCCTGTTGTCTTTCTATCATCTCCAGCCAGTCTGTCCATCCTCCTCTGACATCAACAGCTGGACGTCTTCTCTTTCTGGGACCTTTCTCTGGAAACCCTGGAGATGGTTGTGGAAAAGATCTCAGTAGATCAGCAGTTCCTGGAGCACTCAGACCAATGACCAGGACACATTCAGAGTAGCTTCAATCCTCTTTGTGCTCCATTCTGAAGCTGGTTTGAGCTTCAGCAGGTCCTCTGGACCACGTCTATGTGAGCTTCTGCCATGTGACGGGCTGGTTAGATATTTGTGTTAATTAGCAGATGAACAGGTGGAGCTGATGAAGTGGTTGGTGAGTATGTATATAACAGCTTTAAGTTGAACCTGGCACTTAACTGAGGGTGTTTTGTGTTAACATCAGTCCCAGCAGGAATAGATTACTAAAACCAAACCTCTCTCCTTGCTGGTATTTTGTGCTTTGATTGTGGCCACACTGAGGCAGGTGAAAACACTTTACTGTAATTCCCTCCAGCTGTAACTCTGGGATGCACGTTCTTATCCATCATCTGGGTTTGTCATGTGTGGAACTTCTGCTTGGAACTGAAGTCTGTCTGCATGTTTCCTCTCAGCTGTTTGGTGTCATGAGACTGACAGGGAGAGGTTCTGAAAGCAAAAGTCCAGACTGCAGGAGCACAGCTGTGTCTTTCTGCCGCTTGCAGAGGTCAAACTCACTCAAACACAGCAGCGTTTCATTGCAGCAGGTTTCTCAGGTTAAAGTGCTCCAGCTTCTGCTGCTTATCACAGATGAACACAATAATACGACTGCCGCTGAGGTGTTAAAATTTATTAAAGCTGGCGTAAAGCTCACTGTGTCTCTGATAAGACTTATTATAAATCATTCCTGACTTTAAAACACATTGGTGAAGTCTGTTTACAAGACAAATGATAAATTAGATGCAGACAGTCATCGTCTGGTCTCAGTTCTGAGCATAAAATCTAAATTATTGGAAAGAGCTGTCAGAGTAGAACCTGATGATGACCTGATGATCTCAGCAAATTCAAACGCTTTCATGTGAATATCAATCTGGTTTCAGATCTACATATTACACCAAATATGCTTGGACAATTCACAGAACTATGTGTGTGTCGTGTGAAAAGTTAGTACCTCTGAACGATTTAACAAAAATGAAGCCAAAGAGAAAAAGGTAATGTGGGCAATACTGAGAGCCTACTTACTCATGATTAGTCTGAGTAAGGGGGCTCTCAGGATTCAAGACCCTTACAGGTCCAAAATCTTTGGTCACAAGTTCAAGTCACGTATCAGATTTTTGGAAGTCCTAAAGGTCCGAGTCTTTGGTAGCTAGTCCATGTCAAATCTCCAATTTTTTGTCACAAGTCTAAGTTGAGTCTTAAATGTTTGGTAGCAAGTCCAAGGGTGAATTCCAATTCCTCCCTTAACCCTCAATCTCAACCCTCAATCTCAAAAATGTGGGCTCCCGTGAAGTGCAAGTGCTGTCCCGATTCTTAGAACCTCCAGTTGAGGGACAAGTTTGAGGGCTGTATCGCCCTCAATATTGCGATTCTCCGGCACCACCCTTGGGAGTAAGAGATACCCAGAAGGCATTGCATATTTTCCCAAGACATCTTCGAAAAGGATGGTGCTGGAAAAAGCGAGCTAAGAATGTAGGTATTTTCGTAGTTCATAAAGATATAAATAAAAAATAAAAATATAAATGTTTGTTGTCTTTTTGACAGACTAGACATGGCTTTGGCGTAAGGCCGCCCCCCACAGTCTGGAGGCTTAACTGCACTCAAGGGGTGTCCCATATCTAAGTCACAAGATAGCCCTTACACTTACTTTCGAGGGCCAAGATTGAGGGCCAAAGATAAAGGGTTAAGGGAGGAATTGGAATTCACCCCAAGTGAAGGCCAAGTCTAAGGACAAAAGTTCAAGTCAAGTATCAGATCTTTGGAAGTCCTAGTAAAGGTCTTTGGTAGTAAGTCCCTGTAAAAATTCATATCTATGAGCAACTAGTCCAAGTTGAGTCTTGAATGTTTAGTAGCAAGTCCAAGTGAAGTCTTGAACGTTCCCTCACATGTTCAAGTCAAGTCTTGAGTCTTTGGTAATAAGCTCTTGTTGAATCTCAAGTCTTTGGAAGTCTAAGTCTTGAATTCTTGTCAAGTTAAGTCAGTCAAGTCAAGTATGGTCCTTTGTTTCAAGTCAAATCCAGTCCTTTGTTGCGAGTCAGTCCAAGCCAGTTCCGAAGTCTTTGGTTCTAAGTTAAAGTAGAGTCTTGAGTCTGTGGTATCCAAGTAAAGGTTCAGATCAAGTAAAGAACTGAGACTGGTTAGAAATTCAAGGCAAATGTTGAGTCTTCGTTTGCAAGTTCTAGTCAGGTCTTGATTCATTAGTAGCAAATCCAAGTCCTTAATGGCCAGCACCTGTGTTTGGAGAAAACCAAATACCTCATACCCACTGTCAAGCATGGCGATGGAAGGGGGATGGTTTGGGGGCCTTGTGTCTGGACCAGGATTCTAGTGGACCATGTGTGTCTACTTGGACTCTGGAGTAGAGCTGGGTGTCGACTGTTGAGCAGGTCCAGACAGACCAGAAGATAACATTCCTCTACCAAAACTCACTCAGCTGGTCTCTTCAGTTTCCAGATGTGTAAGGGCTGTTGGTAAAGAACATATCTGACATGTTTTCTGTGTTCTACTGTGAATAAAATATTGGTTTATGAGATCTGTTTTTAATTCACATTTTATAAGGAGTTCAGACGTTTTAGAATCTAGGGTTGTAAATGAGGCAGCAGAGTTCCTGAAAAGCTGACATTTAGGAGAGGTGCGGTTCTCACAGTAAACCCCTCCCCATCAAACAGTGAGTCACTTTTATTACGTCCATAAACTTTAATGAGCATACCAGCGTTTATCTTATCTTTCCTCATCTGTTTTCAAACTCAAACAGAAAAAACAGAGACGTTTGTTCAGGAGGAAGATCAGCCGCCTGGCTGCACAGGCTCCTGAGCTTCGGTCATTAGATCCTGATGCTGGCCTCGAGCCATCATCAGCACCACCGTCGTCTTCGTCACAGCTGCAGCAGCAGGCAGAAATCTGAGCTGGTTCGATGCTGGAAACAGCTCTGCCCCGAGGACGGTGGAAAAACGTCTGCAGGATGAGTGACAAAGCAGATTTACAGACGGGATCTGGTTCTGCAGAGTCAGACCTCAAAACCTGAAGTAGACAGCATCAACAGGGATCAGGAAACACCAAATGAGATGCAGATCAGTGCACCTTTATGAGTAAATGTTCCCTGATGGCTTCGCACCTGAGATAAAAACTGTAACAGGAAGCAGAAATCAAAGCTTCTGCATTCAGGTGTCTGTAAATTATTCAGCGTCTTCCTCCTCTGCTCTGTCTGAGTTGCAGATTCCACTTTCAGAGATGAACACTCACATGTTCACTTCATCCACTGACAAGGTGAAAAACAACTTTTACAACTTACAACCTGTGCAGGTGTTGCTCACCTGGATTAAGTCAGCTGTCATCTCAGTATTCCTGCGTCTGAATGGAAACGTCAAGTGGAAAAATTCCACTTCAGATGTTCTTCTGATTTTTACAAATTTTTCTGGACCACTAGCAGACAAATGGACCAGTTCTGAAGTCCCTGCAGAGTTTGCTTCCCCACAGCATGATGCTGCCGCCACCATGCCTCAGTGTGCTGTTATTAGCTGGTGTGACGGTGGGTGCACTCCCATTGATTGTAGCCTGCTTGAACTAACTGAAGTTTATTTTCTTGCTTGGCATGGTTTATTTTATCTGCTGTGAACACAGAAATCACACTTGCACCCAAATGTCCAGAACTGTGTGATCTGAGGCTTTGAAGTAAATGTAGTTTCTTTGACGTTAACACTGAACTAACTCACACAGTTTACCCTTATGTATGATCCATGCTCTTACTTACTTAGTACTTCATTTTCAAACTAAAATATTTAGGGAAAATTATAAAGTACAACCAACATAAAGGTCTCTAATGTGACAGCTAATCCATGTAGGTTCGTCAAAATTACAACTAACCTGCACAGATTCACAAGAAGAACTAATTCATGGAGATTTAACCAGTGTTGGGGTAGTTACTCAAAAAAAGTAATCCATTACACATTACTAGTTACTTTTTAAAAAAGTAATCCCTTACATTACTTAGTTACTCGCTGCTGAAAGTAACTAGTTACATTACTAGTTACACTACTTTTGGATTACTCCGCAATATCACCTGAGCTGCACCTAACTTGATTGCCAATGAACAACATATAGTTAGAACTGTATTACTGCAGTGCCCAGATCAGCACAAATGTGTATTCTAATGAGGAGGACATACACAAGATCTCTTTTATGCACTTTAATGCAACAAAGCTGGAAAAAATGACAGGAACATTTGCCAAAAAAGGCTACAAGACTTGCTGTATGCAAAATGTTTCAAAATAAAATTGGGATTAAAGCTTTCACTCTAATCTTAATTCACTCAGTAAATGTCTGTTTATACTTCCATGACTTAAGCATCAGCAAACTGAATTTCTTTACAACATAACTTAAGTCGTCCTTCCAACCACCCAGTACAAACAAAGTTTGTTTAAATTATATGATTAAATAAAATAAGACAATGGCTCTCATTACAATATCAGACAATGAATGAGACTTCAAAGGAAAATAACTTAACACTACATATGAAATGTAATTTGTAATTATGTGAACTATAGCTTTACAGTAGATTTTTTCTTCGTCCTACTCGACATTCTCATCAAAGAAATGGTTATACCTCAGCAGGAGGAGTCTCTCAAACCGTTTGTCGGACAACCTGTTCCTCTTCGGAGTCAGTACCAGGCTGCCAAGGCTAAAGAGCCTCTCAACCGGTGCACTAGAGGGTGTGGCTGTGTTGTACTTCAGTGATAAAGTCTTTATTGTGGGGAAACGGTGCAGGATCTCCATCTCTGACCCCGACTGCAAATAGTCAATGACTTCAGTTTCATGGTTGTAGGGGGCTAGATCCTCCTCATCAAAGTCAAAAAAGTCATTCTTACTTGTGCTGGAGGTGGGTGTCTGAGGCCTATGTACAACCTGCTTGTCGGGGGGGTAAGCACGGCATTCAGTGATCAGCAATGTCTTTAAGGCATCTCTCCTCTCTTCTTTCAGCCACCGTATTTTAAACCTTGGTAGTGTGACAGCAGCAAGGAGAGCATCTTTGCTGTCCAGCACCAGCTCAAATCGTTTCTTGATGGCCTGCAAATGCGATATGGAAAGATTTGATGAGCTTGGCTGTGTACAGTATAATTTGCAGTGCATAGTATTAGATTTAGCTTCTCAGCTGTAGTTGCTATGTGAGTAAATGAGGGATTGTGACATCTGTGGATTCACTTAAAAAGTTTAAAAATAATTATGAATTGACATTTTACGGTGCTTCATGTAGTGTACATTCACTTATTAGATTTTTTATATGTATGTGATGACCACATGAATGGTCTTTTTATTTATTCTATCATCTTAATAATTAGCTGTTAGTTAACTCTGATGCAATTACTTTAAATTTGTGCTGTCCCTGTAAAAAAAAATAAACAAATTAAAAATTCATAAAATAATGCTTTTGACTTTCAAATTCAAGATTATTAAAACATACATACCTGTACTATGGCATTAGGCAGGCCTGCTGTCATCTGGGAGAGCCCATCTTGCAGTGCCAGTGTCCTTGACATCAGAATCTCCAGTGTTGGCAGGAGACTGCCATAATAGCAGTTATCTTCACCTTGTAATATGTCCAAAGCCACTGTGAGTGGTTTCATGACTGTCACTAGCACCGACCCTCTCCCGGCAGCGCGGTCCGGCTCTGTCGGATCTCCGTCGTCTCGTCCAGCTGACAGGCTTCCTTCGACTCTGTATCGTTTATTCCCAGGTCGCATCGGATCTCCGTCGTCTAGTCAGGCTGGCAGGTTCCTCCGGCTCTGTTGCGTTAGCTCTCAGGCCGACAGCGTCGTGACAAAGTCCCGGCAAAGCAATTAGCTACTGGCTTAGCAGCTACCTCTGGCAAACTTTCGTCGTCGGATGAATTATCCTCTCAAACGAAGCAATTAGCTACTGGCTTAGCAGCTAACTCTGGCTAACTTTCTCCGTCGGATGATTTATCCTCTTGAACGGATAGTCTATCACTGTTGCAACTTCTTAAAGGGCTCTGGTCGAACTCCTCCGACAGAAACAGTAATAGCATCCAATTTCACTGGTAGTTTGGTCTCGTATTGGGAACAAACTCCACGTAACTCTGCAGCACGCGGCCTCGGTCTTGTCTCTCCTCCAGTTCTCTCCCGCACCTGCTCCTCCCGTCCACGCTCCACTCACGTCCAGCCACACCCCATCCCTCAAATGTCATTGGCTCCTCACAACAGTCTTCACCCAATTAAATATATCTCCCAACGCTGCGCTGAAGCAGGGAAACAAAGACAGACAGCGGACCTCGAGGACTGGAGCTGGACATTAAAGTAACTAAAGTAACGCATTTTTTTTTGTCTAAGAGTAACTGTAATGTGATTACACAAATTACAACTGTAACGCGGTACATTACTGCGTTACTGGCGAATGTAATCCCGTTACAGTAACGCGTTACTTTGTACCGCGATACACCCAACACTGGATTTAACTAAGAACTAAACCACATAGGTTTGTTAAAGATCTGATTCCCTCATATCTTCATTAGTTCTGCGGTGGTTTTTAGTCTGAAATAATGCCTTGAGAGTTGGTTTTAATTAAAAATATGCTGTAGTTGTCTTGTTTCAAACTGTTTTAGTTCGGTGAAAACAAGGGCGGGGATGGTACGAGAGGATTCTTATTGATATTACTGAGATGCAAAGGTCTCTCCTCTGATTGGCTAAAAGCACTGTGATGCTCCCTCTAGTGGTTCTCCTTCAGTTGGTTAACTTAAATAGAGATAACCCGTAAAAAATAGCAAAACACGCCAAAAATGTCTTCAGAGACACCCCACGAAACACCAGACGTCCATGGATGTCTTTTTTAAGGCTAAATAATGTCGGCCAGTTGTGGCCATTATTTAGCCCTAAAAAAAAAACCTGTCAGCTTTGATCTTCATCACTTTGCAAATTGACCAAAAAAATCAACTGAAAACACCATTAATACAGCCACATTTAGATGTCGATGGACGTCTTTGTTTAGACGTCTTTTTTCAACATCTCTGAGGTGACGTCTTTTCACCTTTCACTTTTCAACCAAATCAAAACTTTTTTTAGATGCCTGACAAATATGTCTTTTCAACGTAACTTTGCTTGGTGGTTTAGGGTCTCTAATCTGACAGCTAACACACATAGTTTTGCTGTTACAGTAGCTAATCTGCATAGCTTTGCTGTTACAGCAGCTAACCCACGTAGCTTTGCTAGCTTTACCACCTTTGCTGTTACAGCAGCTAATCTATGTATCTTTGCTGTTACAGCAGCTAACCTATGTGTCATTTGCTGTTACAGTAGCTAATTTGTGTATCTTTGCTGTTACAGCAGCTAATCTGCATATCTTTGCTGTTACAGCAGCTAATCTGTGTATCTTTGCTGTTACAGCAGCTAATCTGTGTATCTTTGCTGTTACAGCAGCTAATCTGTGTATCTTTGCTGTTACAGCAGCTAATCTGTGTATCTTTGCTGTTACAGCAGCTACCCCACGTATTTTTGCTATCTTTGCTGTACAGCAGCTAACCCATGTAGCTTTGCTGTTACAGCAGCTAATCTGTGTATCTTTGCTGTTACAGCAGCTAATCTGTGTATCTTTGCTGTTACAGCAGCTACCCCACGTATTTTTGCTATCTTTGCTGTACAGCAGCTAACCCATGTAGCTTTGCTGTTACAGCAGCTAATCTGTGTATCTTTGCTGTTACAGCAGCTAACCCATGTATTTTTGCTATCTTTGCTGTTACAGCAGCTAACCCATGTAGCTTTGCTGTTACAGCAGCTAATCTGTGTATCTTTGCTGTTACAGCAGCTACCCCACGTATTTTTGCTATCTTTGCTGTACAGCAGCTAACCCATGTAGCTTTGCTGTTACAGCAGCTAATCTGTGTATCTTTGCTGTTACAGCAGCTAACCCACGTATTTTTGCTATCTTTGCTGTTACAGCAGCTAACCCATGAAGCTTTGCTGTTACAGCAGCTAATCCACATAGCTTTGCTGTTACAGCAGCTAATCTGTGTATCTTTGCTGTTACAGCAGCTAATCTGTGTATTTTTGCTGTTACAGCAGCTAACTCATGAAGCTTTGCTGTTACAGCAGTTAATCTGCATATTTTTGCTGTTACAGCAGCTAATCCATGTAGGTTCGCCAGTATGACAACTAAATGAGGTAGGTCTGACCAATAAAAATTGGGGACATTATCCGGTGGTTTCAAGAGACAGATTTGAGTAGCTTTGATTTTGTCTGTGTGAAAACAAACAAATTGTAAAGGCCAAGTTTATAACCACATTGAATGACCACCTTAGTCATCCTGCAGATCCTCTTGGGCTCCATTTTAATGAACTATAGCGTCAAAAGTTCATCTTGACGTGTACTGCTGGACTCCAGGGACTGTTCTGGATCACAGGAGAACAGACAGACTGTCCTCAAGTCTCTGCAGAGGTTGCTTCTGTACCGACCAGCCTCTCCCATAGCATGATACTGCCGCTGCCGTGCCTCACTGTAGGTAGTGGATGAGCGTTCAAAGCTGAGTTTGTCTTATCAGTTCATAGTTTTGATCTTAACTTTTAACTAGTTTAAAACCTCCAAATGGACTCTGTGTGTCTCAGCGCAGCTCAGGTTCTGGTGTACGACCAACCTCAGTAAGAGTACTGGTGTGTCCAAATCTCAACTGTAGTAAAAAAATAAACGTTACTAGCAACCAGCTGCTACATGCTACAAATGCCATCCTGCTACCAGCTTAACGCTGAGACTCTACATATGACAGCGGTGTCAGGTTGACCCTCTGAGACGAAACCTAATTTCAGATCATTTCCGTAGGAACGTAGTGCTGAGAATTTTCTGGAGGAAGCATATTTGTCTTTGTTCTGATTGGACTTATTGATTGAATAAAGTGATGAGGTGGTCTGTGAACTGCCTCAAACCCGGCATCTTCCTGTATCGGCAGAGGTGCAGTGGCCAGCTGTCTGATTCCCACGGAGCAAATAAACCTCCGACAGGACATACATTAACCCGGGTCAGCGACCCGTTGCCTTATATGGAGGCTGTGGGCCGTTATCTGATCTGGAGGTATTTCCTGCCAAACACACTCAGGCTAATTTTATCTCGCGCCTCAGGCCTTTTGTTCCATTAATCAAACAAACTGCATTGACGCTTGTTCAAACTATTTAGAAGGAGCCGGACGCCAAAACTGGCCTCTGATTGGTTCAAGTAAAGTTCTGAGGACACCTGTGTGGGAGAAGACACGCCAGGTGATGGAACGTTTACTTGTAGAGCACATTCCAGCCACAAAGGCAGCCAAACGGGCTTTACTGAGAAAGAACATCAATAAAAACATGATAAAATCACAAAAAATAGACTTGGACAGAAAAAAGAATCAAACAGAGTTGAGAACAGATGAGTAAAAACAGAGCAGTAAAAGCAGAGCTTTCAGTTTCACTTTCACTGTCCAGCATTGTAGCAGTTTATTCCAGAACAGTCAAAAGTTCCACCAGCCGTCTGAAGATCTCAGAGCTCTGCTGGTTTCTGGTCTACAAGGAGATCAGAAATGGATTCTGGACACATATTACTAATTGATTTGTAAACTAATGAGATTTTAAAGTCAACTCTTCCAATAATGAGAACATGAAGACAAAACACGGTCAATAATGAAAAAAAGGGGCAATCAGGCAAAAGTGAGATTTAGAAAGATTTCAGAGAAGAGGCTGAGTTTGACTGTCTGATGGCTGCATGCTGAGTGAGGAGACGCCTGAAGCTTCAACAAACATAAAATCTGCTGAAAACAGCAGCTGAAAGATCTGAGGTGTGGAGATGGGCTGAACCCCATATACGAACATCTGGATATCTATGTATGAAGACACATGTTTATACAAACATCTGGATATCTGTGTATGAATACACAAGTTTATACAAACATCTGGATAATTGTGTATGAATACACATGTGTATATGAACATCTGGATATCTGTGTATGAATATGCAAGTTTATACGAACATCTGGACATCTGTGTATGAATATGCAAGTTTATACGAACATCTGGATAATTGTGTATGAATACACAAGTTTATACGAACATCTGGATAATTGTCTATGAATACACATGTGTATACGAACATCTGGATATCTGTGTATGATTACGCATGTTTATGCGAACATCTGGATATCTGTGTATGAATACGCATGTTTATGCGAACATCTGGATATCTGTGTATGAATACACATGTGTATACGAACATCTGGATATCTGTGTATGAATACACATGTGTATATGAACATCTGGATATCTGTGTATGAATACGCGTGTTTATACATATTCATGTGTGCTGAAGCAGGAAAACATCTAAGACTTGCAGGACAGCGGCCCTCGAGGACTGGAGTTGGACACCGCTGGTTTAATAATCTTTAATAATCTGATTTATAAGAAAGTAAAAAAATAAATATCTCAAAAATTCTCTCTCATTATTCTGAGATTTGGCAAATAGAATTAACGTTGGTAATCCTGACTGACCTGAAACAGAGGAGAAGTTTATAGTTTAATCATAATAATACATTTTATTTAAAAGTGCTTTTCAGGACACACAAGGATACTTTACAGATAAATAAAAACAGAATGAAATAAATAATACCCCAGAGGGACAATACAACAATAAAACAAGGGTTGCTTCACAAATGAAATGCCATTTTAAACAGATGGGTTCTGAGTTTGGACTGAACTGGGGTAGAGAGTCCATACTGCTGAGTTGAGGAGCAGAGAGACTGAACGCTCTGCTCCTCATGGTGCTGAGATGAGCTGAAGGCACAGAGAAGTGGAGGAGGAGGAGGACCTCAGAGACCAGGAGGAAGACGGGAGGAAGACCTGAGGGAGGAAGACCTGAGAGGAGAGGAGGAAGACCTGAGGGAGGAAGGAGACCTGAGAGGGGAAGAGGACCTGAGGAGGAAGACCTGAGAGAGCAGGAGGAAGACCTGAGGGAGGAAGAAGACCTGAGAGGGGAGGAGGAAGACCTGAGGGAGGAAGAAGACCTGAGAGAAAGGGAGGACCTGAGAGAGCAGGAGGAAGACCTGAGGGAGGAGGAAGACCTGAGAGGGGAGGAGGACCTGAGAGAGCGGAGGAAGACCTGAGGGAGGAGGAAGACCTGAGAGAAAGGGAGGACCTGAGAGAGCAGGAGGAAGACCTGAGGGAGGAGGAAGACCTGAGAGGGGAGGAGGACCTGAGAGAGCGGAGGAAGACCTGAGGGAGGAGGAAGACCTGAGAGGGGAGGAGGACCTGAGAGAGCGGAGGAAGACCTGAGGGAGGAGGAAGACCTGAGAGAGCAGGAGGACCTGAAGGATTTCAGCTGGATGAACTGAGCGGAGCCAGTGAGGTCAGACTGGAACCAGTGAAGGGGGGAATGATAGATACAGACAGAGGAGAGTCCTCCTGATGAGAATGAGACTGAGGTTTCATGCCAGATAGTGAATAAAAAGGTTTATGTGTCTTTTATTGAGTGGATGTAAACTTCTGGTTTCTTCTGGTTACATATATGTTTGTAGCTATAATGTTTTTATATGGTGTTATACGGGTTATAGTTTCTCAGCAGTTATACTGGTTATTGTGACATTAAATTAGGTTTCTTCAGTTTCTAAGTGGTCATACTGGTTATTGTGACATTAAATGAGGTTTCTCCAGTTTCTCAGCAGTTATACGGGTTATTTTGACATTAAAATGATGAAATTTGAATGTAATCTGAGTACCCAGGGCTCTGACTGTCCCGGTTTTTCTTTGTCCTGCATTTTTTCAGACTGACACATTTAAACATTTCTAAGACATATTTGTGACACTCTGATGTTCAGGTGCTCCATCCTACCAGACACATGTGCACAGTCCACAGAAACTGTTCAACAGATCAATGAATCCTTCAGTTTATTCAGTTACTGATGAGCAGCGAACTTGACTGAAACCCTGGTGTATCTCTGGTGCACGTGTCTTCAGCATCCATACTCTGCTATTCATTTATTTTGTAATCCCTGCTTTAATGACATCTGGATTTATTTTCCAATCTCTTTAAATCCAGGACCCTGGTTCTCTTAAACCTGACCACCATTCAGTCCTGGTTTACTTCTTTACTTGTCTCCTTAAAAAGTAAATTTGTGCTTTATTTTTTTTAGAGAAAACCATAATAAGCTCTGCTCTACCTCTGATCAAACTCTGATAAAACTCTGATTAAACTCTGATAAAGCGGACTGGTAATTCATTTAAGGGCTCCTGGACCCAGAAGTTGTCAATAGGTTGGACGTTGGCAGCTGTTTCCATTTTCTGCTCAGAATTATAAATACAAATATCAGAACACTTGCCTCTTGTACCTTCTATATAAAACCATACAATTTGTATATTTCACAGTCTCAGTGAACCTTTTCTTCTGTTTCCTGTAGAGTTCAGTGCAGTAGTTGTTGTATCTTGTGACCAGTGAACATCCTGGACCTTGAACGGAGCATCTCCTCCACACCAACGGCCATCGTCCTGGTTCTGGTTGTCTCTGCTGAATCCAGCCGTCTCAGTGCGTCTGGTCTCAGCTGGTTTGGAGCAGCTGCTGCTCGTCTGAAACGGCTGCTTTATTTTACATCGTTTCGTCCTGCAGAAAACCTCCTCCAGTGTTTCCTGTTTGCTCTAAGCTTCATGAATTTGTTTCAGTAATTATGAAAGACGCTATCTGCGCCCGTCGGTCTGAACACAAGACGTGAAGGTGCGTAGAGACTTCCTTCGTGGTGTTTGTGTGTTTGCTGAGCAGCTGCATCTCTCCTCCTGCTCACCACGAATAAACTGGGTTTATACAAACTGGGTTTATACAAACTGGGTTGGTCCAAACCCAGTTGGTACCAACCCAGTTTGTATAAACCCAGTTCCAGAAAAGCCTGGAATCACTGGTCACTCATGACCATGATCTAGTTTTAGCACTTTTACATGAGTCTGCTGCCTTTGAAGCTGTTGATCGTTTCATCCGAAATCTTTGAATGATGATTTAATATTAATTTCAAATCTGCCATCATATGATTCGATCTCTTTGACTCAGGAGCTTTCGATCAATATGAAATGATATCATATTTTAATTGAGGACTATCACCGCCAGTAAAATTAAACAGTAAATAATAAAAACTTAATTTCACATTTCTTCTTTGCTTGTTCCTGGACTGTTCGTGACCTTCTGACCTGAAGATCCTGTTTGAGCTCAGTTCATCATGAGCTGATGGAAAAATGGATTTTCAGTCTTGGACCTGGAAGTTATTGGTAGCTGGTTGGAATAAAAAGTCAGAAAAATCACAACTTTTTATCATAAAATTGAAGCTTCTGTCCTCAGACGATAAAGTTTCTTGTAAAATTGCAAATTTTGAAAAAGTAGTCTGTAAAATTGATAGAAAAAGACATTTGTTCTAAATCTTAGACTTTTGTCGTTCAATTGCACATTTTGTTTGAAAAAATGTACACTTTTGTAATGAAATCTAAAATTTCATAGAACTGTGACCTTTTATCATAAAATTTAAAAAAACTTTGGCTCTAAAAATCACCAATTTTTCTGATAAAAGATCAAATAAAAAAAGCTGTTTTTTTTTATGTTAAATTGTGAATCATCAGGATTATTTCGCTCTAAAACCAAGACAGCTGTCGTACAACCAAAACTTTATCTGGTAAAGTCACACATTTTGGCACCGAATGGCTTCTTTTTAACTTAAAATTACAGTTTTTATTTTTGTAAAATATTGACTTTTGCAAAACTCCAATGTTTCGACTTAAAATGACAACTTTGTTGTAAAACTGCCAGTTTTGTATAATTGCAACTTTTGGTCCAAAAATCATAAATTTCACTTGTAATAAAATTGATTTGACAAAATCCGAACTTTTTGAGAAAAATGAGAGAATTTAGTTGTCAAACTGCAGTGTTTGGTCAGTAAAACTCTCCACCTCAGTTGGAGAGTCAGCGGCGGTCACAGAGGCTTCAGGATCTCCAGATGTTCCAGCTGGAAGTGTGTCTCCTGTCAGATAAGACTCAGTGAAGCTTCTGACGCACCTGCTGACGCATCAGCAGACTCTGCCCCCCCCCCTTAGTTACTGTTGCTAACTCTGCATTGTTGACTGTTTTCACTGTCTGTCTGGAAACTTCCAATGACAGCAGAATGAGGGGGGAGCAGGGGGGGGGGGTAGGAGGACAAACAGGGTGCTCACTGTAGGAAATAGAAGATTTAGGTGCAGGATCTGACAGATCCAGAGAGGTTCTGAGTTGCAACTGTTGTGGTGGTTTATCACCATGAACAGAGATCAGAATGTGATCAGAACGCCATTTGTGGACGTTCATCTGTGTTATTGGATTCCATGCAGGGACTTCCATGACAGGATCATGAATGTTTTTAATGTGGTGGGGCCTGGAGATGACGGGCCCTCAGGCAGCACCGTCGGGGTCATGAACATGAGCGTGTACGAGTCATAAATGAATGAACACTCTGCTGCTCCTCCATAAACAAGTTGTGACAGCAGTCTCACCAGGTGGGACCTGGTAACCTTTATGCTTTCAGACAGTCAGACCTGCTGCAGTCACATCAACACACCAACACGACCGCGGTCGTCTCAAACTGGCCTGTCATCAGCTGTGCAGAGGAATCCAACAACACAGGTCGTAAAAAATAAAAAAAGTAGGATCAGCTGCAGCAGCTCAGATGTTTGTAATCATCGGATTCAGAACAAGTTGTTGCATCAACAACAACGACACGACTGCAGTTGCTCTACCGACCACTAGAGGCTGTAGTTCCTCTACCGACCACTAGGGGCTGTAGTTCCTCTACCAACCACTAGAGGCTGTAGTTCCTCTATCGACTACTAGAGACTGCAGTTCCTCTACCGACTACTAGAGGCTGTAGTTCCTCTACCGACTACTAGAGGCTGTAGTTCCTCTACCAACCACTAGAGGCTGTAGTTCCTCTACCGACTACTAGAGGCTGTAGTTCCTCTACCGACTACTAGAGGCTGTAGTTCCTCTACCAACCACTAGAGGCTGTAGTTCCTCTACCGACTACTAGAGGCTGTAGTTCCTCTACCAACCACTAGAGGCTGTAGTTCCTCTGCCGACTACTAGAGGCTGTAGTTCCTCTACCAACCACTAGAGGCTGTAGTTCCTCTACCGACTACTAGAGGCTGTAGTTCCTCTACCAACCACTAGAGGCTGTAGTTCTTCTACCGACTACTAGAGGCTGTAGTTCCTCTACCAACCACTAGAGGCTGTAGTTCCTCTACCGACTACTAGAGGCTGTAGTTCCTCTACCAACCACTAGAGGCTGCAGTTCCCCTACAGACCACTAGAGGCTGCAGTTCCTCACCGACCAGTAGAGGCTGCAGTTCCTCTACCGACCACTGGAGGTTGCAGTTCCTCTATTGACCACTAGAGGCTGCAGTTCCTCTATTGACACACTGGAGGCTGCAGTTCCTCTACTGACCACTAGAGGCTGCAGTTCCTCTATGGACAATTAGATGCTGCAGTTCCTCTATCAACCACTAGAGGCTGCAGTTCCTCCACCGACCACTAGAGGCTGCAGTTCCTCTATCAACCACTAGAGGCTGCAGTTCCTCCACCGACCACTAGAGGCTGCAGTTTCTCTATTGACCACTAGGGTGTGGCTCCAACAGTGAGTCTCCTTAGACCAGAGTGACAAAGGAATGCTGTAGATCAGGGCTCTCCAATTCCAGTCTTCGAGAGCTGCAAACCTGCATGTTCTAGATGTTTCCCTGCTTCAGCGCACCTGATTCACATAAGTGGGTCGGTAACAGACTTGTGCAGAACTGAATGACAAGCTGATTGTGATCCATTCATGTGAATCAGGTGCACTGAAGCAGGGAAACATCTAAGAGTTTTCCATGCTGAGCACTTCTCCATACTCTGGATCACGTTCCTGGGTCCTCCTCTGCTCTGTGGAGCCTCATCACCGGCCGCCATTGTCGTCATGGCGGCAGAGCGGGCAGTCAATCATGCTGAACAAATGTACCCAGAAGTCCGTGCTCCGGCGCCGCTTTCCTGCCGGCCGCCGGCGCTCCCGTCCATCTGGTTGAAGTTAAACATTAATGCGCTGGAATCTGAGTTTGTTTCGGGCCGACGTACAAATGTTCACGGCTCAGTTCGGGTGGTGTCACGGATCGCTGCGTTTCCTGGCAGCGGCTCAGGAGCTGAAACACTCCGGTGTGCACATGCTCACTCATCCCTGAGCACTGAAAACCTGCACAAACATGTTAAAAGAGACTTTCCTCCAACTGTCTGACAATGAAGATTCCATCAACAAACGTGAGCAGTACTATGTTTGCTGCTTAGAAGAGCAGCTCAGGGCTGAGAAGGTGAGTGCTGAAGGACCTCTGAGGGAGGATGTTGACTTTACTGTTAAACTGATCTGCATGCAGATGCTGCAGATGCCTGCAGACTGCACATCTGGAGCTGAGTTCCTGATTATCCAACCTGCAGACGCACCAGCACCTATGGAAGCTGCTGAGGAGATCATGGTCGACTTAGGTCCCCAGGTCCCAAATCATTATAACCTCCACCGTGGGTGACCGTGGGTATGAGTTCCTGCTGGTTCCCTCCAAACATGGTTCTGGTCCAGAGGACATTGTTCCAGAAGTCTGCTGGTTTGTCTCCTGGAGGACTGTCGACTATCTTGAATGTTTTCCAGCTGTGAATAATCTTTCTCAATGTAGAAGGTTGAGCTTGCTGACTGCAGATGAGACCTGCAGAGAAACACTCACCTCCAGTTAGTGTGTGTGAGTGTGATTGTTTTAGTAACACGACCAAATAAAGACAAAGAATGTGCAGAAGGACCAATCTGTGGCCTCCAGGGGCTGGTTTCTGTAAACCAACATTGTTGGTGCAACACGTCATGTTCATGCGATGACCTGCTGAGTTTGAAACTCTTTACGGTTGGAAAGACTCTCCTGAACGTGGACCTGGTGTTTTCTTTTTGCACCGTAACTTTTCTTATATGTCAGAGGAAGGAAAAGGTCCAGATCCTGATTGTATGGAAGGTCTGATAGAGGATTGGGTCTGTGGTTCTGAGCATGTTCATGGTGGTTTCTCCAAGACTGGAGAACTATAGAACTATAGTGAGGTGTGGGGTGTTTCTACTTGTATCCAAATGTTGAGGGGTGTCTTATCCATGTGTTCTGGGGTGTCTGTACTTGTATCCAGATGTTGTGGGGTGTCTGTACTTGTATCCAGATGTTGTGGTGTGTCTTGACTTGTATCCAGATGTTGTGGGTTGTCTGTACTTGTATCCAGACGTTGTGGGGTGTCGTTACCTGTATCCAGATGTTTTGGAGTGTCTTATCCAGATGTTGTGGGTTGTCTGTACTTGTATTCAGACGTTGTGGGGTGTCTTGACCGGTGTCCAGATGTTGTGGGTTGTCTTTACTTGTATCCGGATGTCATGGAGTGTCTTATCCAGATGTTGTGGGTTGTCTTTATTTGTATCCAGATGTCGTGGAGTGTCTTCACCTGTATCCAGATGTTGTGGAGTGTCTGTACTTGTATCCAGATGTCGTGGAGTGTCTTCACCTGTATCCAGATGTTGTGGAGTGTCTGTACTTGTATCCAGATGTTGTGTGGTGTTTTTACTTGTATCCAGATGTTGTGGAGTGTCTACTCGTATCCAGATGTTGTGGAGTGTCTACTTGTTTCCAGATGCTGTGAAGTGTCTGTACTTGTATCGAGATGTTGTGGGGTGTTTTCACTTGTATTCAGATGTTGTGGCATATATGTACTTGTATCCAGATGTTGTGGGGTGTTTTTACTTGTATCCAGATGTTGTGGGGTGTCTGTACTCGTATCCAGATGTTGTGGAGTGTCTGTACTCGTATCCACATGTTGTGGGGTGTTTTCACTTGTATCCAGATGTTGTGGGGTATTTTCACTTGTATCCAGATGTTGTGGGGTGTTTTCACTTGTATCCAGATGTTGTGGGGTGTTTTCACTTGTATCCCCTTTCTCTTGACTCTGGCTGGTCAGCTGCTTCATCTGTTTTTGTTCTGAAAACTTCAGAAGTGACTGATGCACTTTTGGACCCTGGTCAGGGTGAGTTGGATCATGTCCAGTAGGTTCACAGGTGTGTTGGAGGGGCGGCTGATGCCTTTCAACCAGGCTTTTAGAAGGTTTACCGGTCTGGTTCCAGATGTTCCTTCATCCTGATAAACAGCAGAAGAGGCGCATGGACTCCTGGTCATGTATCACTGTAAACCTGTTGACTCTGTCAGCACTGGAACTCAGAAATCCAGCTCAAACACATCGGTATGAGCAGCTCAGGTCGTTAGGCTGGAGTCTCTGGAGCTCAACCTCCTCACCAGCCTCAGGACTTCATGCTCTTCATTTATGGTTTCAGTGTTCCGCCAGTGTTTGAGGACATCAATCCCCGTCCCTCTGAAGAACTCAGACCTGAAACATCTCCTGGGTCTGTCCTCCTCTTCTCTTCACCCACAGCAATTCCACATCATCAAAGTGGAAGATCTCACAGCAGAACGGTGTTTCTAAACTGTCACATGTCCTCTGAGGGACACGATGACATCATGAAGATGACACCAGTCAATGACATTTCAACATGTCTTATGGTTTTCAAACAGCAAAGGTTTGGTTGAAGACGTGTTTTCAGTTGAAGCTACTTTCAATCCTTTCCATCATCTCTTCAGAAGCATGTCCACATGTTCTGAATGAGTGAGGGCTTCCAGGTTCCCCCTTCACAGAAACCAGATTATGTGTTGAGAAGGTCTGCCAACAGTTTTTGTGGTAACTTGAGCCTCCAGCAGCTGTTTCCTGCTGTGCTCCTTTAAATCCATCCCTATTTTCTGTGGACTCTGGAGGTTCAGACTGACCTGCTGCTTCCTGGGTATTGATTACCGGATGGAGGCTGAAGGACTAAATGACATCTGATGGAGGCAGCATGTGGCTGCTGGATCGTTTCTGTCTCATCATGTCCTCTGTCCATGTCTGACGCAGTGACAGCTGAGACTTCACATGCACGATCACACGCTGCTCATCACGGGAGCTGGTGAGAGTCACGGGGATCTCAGGTTCATGATGATTTCATCAGGAGTGATTTTGAGTGGAAACCCTAACGATCAAACCCTCATCCCATCAGCCCTAAACACGTCTTCATTCTGCCAGAATAACTCATGACTTAAAGCAACACTCCAATAAGGTTTTAAAAAACTGTCTGGGGCCCTACAGGAACGATGTGGTCCCTGACTGAAGTTAACGAGGCCACGCCCACAGAAGACAGGATGAGATAGGATTATACAGGAGATTATAGAATAATCCAGGATAATACAGGACATTATAGAATAATACAGGATAATATAGTATATTATAAGATAATACAGGATAATACAGGATATTATAGAACAATCCAGGATAATATAGAAAAATCCATTATAATACAGGATATTGTATAATATATAACAATAATATATAATATAATACTGTTTGACTAACACTAATGTTTACAAAACACGGCTAATGTTAGCTAGTTTTAGTTTGTAAACTAGCCAGTAAAAACCAGTAACTCTAGTTGGCACCTGTAATCTGTATGTGTTAGCCATTAGCATCATGGCTAATGGACAAAGAACAGTTTGTTAGCTACATTTTGGGATTTGGAAACTATAAATGATGGGTGATGCAGTGATGTTTTAAAAAGAGAGAAAATACTTTTTAAATTTATTTTTTAAGTCCGTGAAAGTCTCACGCTCTCGTTGGAGTGTGGCCCCTCCTCCATCACAAACTCCTGCTTCATGGTTCAGTGAAGTGAGGACGCTCGGCATTAAATCCTCTCAGTGACTCGTTCATCTCCTCGTCTTGTCTGTCGTTCTTCGTTCCGCCCGATCGCTGATGAGGCGGCCCGGCGAAGCGGAGCTGGATCGACCCGTTTATCAGAGCTGATTAAAGCAGAGAAGATCTCAGTTAGCTGGAGCTGATGTTCTCGTTACTTTGACGGCGCTGCCCTCCTTGTCAAGCGCTGACGATGTTCTGCCTGGATGGTTCCCAGAGCCCCTGCTGTTCCGGAACTTCGATGTTGGGGCTCATCAGCTACTGGATGAATGTTTCTACTGAATGTTTGACACATTCAACAGAGGTAGTTTTCAGGTGTTTAACCTTTCTGTCGTGTTCGGGTCAAATCTGACCGATTTCCTACTTTCATCAATCATAAATATTGTGTTTTACATTTGATTGTCTCAGGGCCTTATGATATCCTCCACACTAGCCATTTGAACATGTATAACTGCTGATCACCACTTTCTCTGAATTTTGAATAGTTTATTCAACTTTGTAACACCTGTGGTGTTCCCGGTCAAAAATGACCGCCATAGGAAATTAAAGGATGACACTGGATTGTGTTCATCCATCAGATTGTACACAACCACAAATACACTACCACACACACACACACCCAAACACACACACATACACCACCCCACCCCACCTGAACCCCTTTCAGACTGAACAAATAGGTGTCTCCTCTTCCCACCTCATTCCGGTGCTTATGTGCCCATCCCCCCGACATGAACAACACTTTCCAAACTAAATGTATAACACTAACACTTGTTCCACATTTCAAAGTCAACAATTAGGTGTTTGTTATGGGAATTATCCCTTTCCAAGGCTTATGTGCCCATCCCCCCACGCGAACCGCACTTTCCGATACAAAATGTATCATATCTTCTCAGAGACCCCCATATATAGTTTTTTTTTTTGTGTGCATTGCCCTTATTTTACTATGAACACATTGACTAGGTGGCCCATCAGAAGATTTCTTGTCAGAGAGGCTCTGGACCTTTTATTTCAACCTGATGAACAGGGGATTGAAGTTCAACCAGAAATAGAGGAGGATGTCTCAGAAATGGAAGACAACATTGATCCTGATTTTGACCAGACCATTGTGAGACCAACCAGTCAACAGATGATGAGGAAGAGGCTCCAGAGGAAGACACACCTGAGGAAGAGGCACCTGTGACATACCTGTCCAAGGATGGCAATTTGCTCTGGTATTCATCCACCCAGGAAAGAGGAGGCAGGCACAGCAGAGAAATCCCCCCCCCCCAACACACACACACACATACACACACACACATACAAATGATAGGCTCATGTTGATGTTGTGTGAATTTGGTCACTGTTTTGATTTTTGTTACTTTTTTTTTACAAAAAATGATCATTATCGAATACAATTTACTATTTCTGTGTCTATTTAATGTATATTAACTGCAGTTATTAATGTAAACCAGTGGTCTGAGACATTGTTTACAGCTTAAAAAGGAGTTAAATAAAATTTGGTGAAGATCAGTGGTTTTTCTGTTTATGTAGGAGCAGTTAAAACAGGCTGGTCAAATTTGACCGGGAACACTAAAGTAAGGGGGGAGAAACGAACACGACACAAAGGTTAAATTAGGTCAGAAAGCTGAAATGCATGGCTGCCTGCCATGTGAGGCAGGGAGATGACGTAGTCTGCTTTAATTGCTTCAACTCTGACGGTGTTCTTCCAGCTGAAGCGAAGGCCTCAGAGCTCTGCAAGCTGGAAACATCGTTCAGATAACCAAGAAAAAACAACACTGTCCTTCTCTTCTTGTGTGTCAGTTTCAGAGAAGTCACTGAAGTCAAATGACCAGCAGAGAGTCTGACTTTTATTTTGTTTCCACATTTGTTCTCAGTTCGGTGGTGGGGGGGGTGGAGACGTCCAGCAGTCATTTAACGCTCGGTGGAGCAGAAGGTGATGGTCCTTATGAGCTGAATGTCTGAGCACAAATCTGATCTGAACTTTTCCAGCGCGGCCCAGAGAACATCTGTAACACCTAGAACTCTGAGACCGATCACATTCAGAGGCTGTGCATGTGCACAGACTGTAGAAGAAGAACCAAACACAACCACTGTGATCTCACCAATGATGTCACGGGACTTTTGTGATGAAGCCCAGGTTTTCTGAACAGCCTCTTCTTCTGGAACCAGGACCAGCAGAGGTCTGCAGGAACCAGGACCAGTCATGTTACATTAGCGTAGCAGCAGAGAATGTTCAGACTAACCAACGTGCAGACCGAAAGGTCACCACTGGTGATTATCATGACCTTCACCCTGACAACTGGCCGTGGTGAGGTGTTCCTCAGTGATTCTGGTGTTTTTTTTCTTTTTACTGTGGTTGAATTTGAGTTATCAGCTGTCATCAGTGGATGATCATGACCAGCTGATTCCTGGAGGATTACTGGAGCTTCCAGGTTTTGTTCCTTAACGTAGTTGGGCTGTAAGAAGCAGAACTGCAACCACCAGACGTGTTTTATTTAGTTCCTGAACCAGATCAGATCTCCCTCAGCTGCTGTGACTGCTGTCAGACTCTAGGGGGCGCTGTAACAAGAAGATTCGAGCAAAATTCTGTTATAACCCCATTTAATTTGTTTCAAAAAGCTGAAAATACAACAAACCAGTGTGATTCAGTCCAACTAGTTTCTGTCTAACTACATACATAGATTCATAAATATATCAGTAGATTTGGTCTTATTTTGATATTTACATTGTTTATTCAATTTTTTTGATATTTTGAAATTCTTTAAATTATTATTGTTTTTATTATAAATGAAATATACATATATTGAATGATGTTTGACCCTGTACAGGACTACATGGGTATGCATCATGGACGGATGAATTATATTAGAATATTTTTTAATAAATTTTATAAACCTCAGGGGAGGGATGCTGCTGAAGACGTTTGACTGGAGGTCGTTGCTGCTGTGAATCTGCTCTCAGATCCCTGACGGTGGTTTTAACTGTTCAATTAACGTGTCCAGATGAATCAGAACCTACGGCCCCCCTCAGGGCCAGAACCTACGGCCCTCAGTACCGCAGTGAGGTTCTTATGATGCCACAGATGTTCAGTACCACATGACGACTCCATGTGGGATTCAGCTCAGAGTTCTGTTGGAAAAAGTCTCCATGAGCTGATTAAAGTAGTAACCTGCACCAGCAGGGCTGTGATCGATCCATCCTGCTTTCTGTCTGGGGTAATTTTGGAACAGTATTTTTAGTGCCGGTAGAGAACAAATCACAGATCGGTGATTTGCTCTTTGCTCATTTGGCCTCTCCGTCGGTGTGTTTCAGGATCAATTGGCAGAAAGCTTTCAGCCCTGTGAGGATTAGAGGTCTCCTTCCTACTCAGAGGTTATTACAGCCTGAATCGATGAGGCGGGCCGGGTGGGGGGTTGGTCTCTGGAGACGTCCTGCAGCTCTGACATCGACGTTCAGAAACTGTAGACCCTGAGCATCTGAGCAGCAGAAAGGTCAGCTCGTCTGTTTTCAGCTGGATGTCCACATTGTGCTCATCCAGAATATGATATTGATCTGTGGCTCCTCTATAGGAGCTTCAGGCCCAGAAAAGCTCCAGAATCCTCTGATGAGTTCAGAATGACAAACTCAGAGGATCACAAGAAGACCCTCTTCCTGAAAATGAGCAGATGGCTCAAGTCTTTTCTGATTGGTTGAATTCCCGGAAGCTTGGTACATATATATGAACAAATGTACATATAATTTAGGGTGTGGTCTTCTAATTGATGGCTGGCTATGGTTACTTCTGAGTCCAGACCTGATAATGAAGACCTGTGTGTATGTATATGCTGCAAACTAATGAAGCTACAGTGAGATTTTTTGCTAAATCAACTGTGGACCCCCTTAAAATTTCATTTCATTTCTTCATTTTATTGATTCATTCCAGACATGTCAAAACAATCTTTTAAAGTATATACAATTTTAACACTATCATGAATCTATGTATCTGAAAAGAAATGATTTCATGCATAAATCAATATACACCAACACATGTGCATAATCATAATTTAGAAACAAAAAGAACCTCTTGTAAATAAATCTAAATATTAAATTGACATATTCCCGCCAAAAAAGAAAAAAGAAAAAAAAAATAATTTTTACCCAGTGTATACACGCCGACATACATACACCAATATGCATAACACATATCTGGTTTAACATGAAAAGGGGTAGGAATAAGTAAAACTTATTTAATCCTACCCCTTCTCCAATGTTCCATGATTACCTTTAAAATTTATCTGGTTTTTGAGGCCTAATACTAAATTTTAGTTGTAATTTCATATCCAGATAGACATAGACATCTTACTACATACATACTGATACACACACATTCACACTACAGTACATACTACAGTATATACTACAGTACATACTACATATGCTTCACCCTGCACAGTCACACACACAGTGCACCCCGAGAGCACCCAGATACCCCCCATCCCACCATGCTGCACTCCAACACCAAACCCACCTGAGCCCGGTCCCCCCCACCAGCCCCCCACAATGATGGCACAAGAGCAGAACCAAGGGGGTCCCCGACCTGGTTGGCCCACATATCAACACAAGCACCAAGACCCCCGACAGTAACACCCATGAGCCTGCCCAGGCACCACCCACCCCCCTCCGAGGGCCCCACCACCAAGAGCACAAATGTGGACCGTTGGGAAACCAAACCCAAACAGCCACAGTGCCAGACCACAACACAGAAGGACCAGGAAAAGCAAAGGAGATCCAACTATCTCCCAATGCACCACATACACACACCCACACAAAAATACACAATCACACCAATCTGTACCAGCTATTTACAGACACCCATTCAGGTTCACCTCAGATCATTATCCCTGTACTTGTTGAAAATCATCAGTCTGAGCCTTTTCTTAAACACACTCATGCTTGGACATTGCTTCAGTTCTTGGCTAAGTTTATTCCAAACCTTCATACCACTGACTGAAGTGTTCGTTCTCTTCATGGTTGTTGGACACTTCTGGTCCTGAAGTTAAGGTTCCCCCTGTAATCATAACCCCCTCTCTATCAGTAAAAAGTTTCTGGATATTATCTGGTAGTTGTTTGTTCCTGGCTTTATACATCAGCTGCGCTGTTTGAAATTCTACCAGATCTGGGAGTTTTATAAACTTTATAAATAACTGGTTTGTGTGGTCCTGGAAACCTGCCTTATGGACCGTTCTGATGGCTCTTTTTTGGAGTGTGCAAAACAGTCGGAGTGAGGATTTGTAGGTGTTGTTGCCCCAAAATTCCACACAATAATTCAAATATGGCAAAATAAGTGAACAGTATACAATATGTAATGCAAACAGTACAAATTTTAATACTTTTGAGACTTTACATCTGTCATTTATGTATAGGATAAAGAGTTTAGGCCCCAATACTGACCCCTGGGGGACACCACAACCAGTGTCCAAGCATGATGACTGAAAGTCACATATTTTCACAAACTGCTCTGTTGCTTAAATAACTTTTCATGCAGTATAAACCCACTCCCCTAATACCATAACGCTCCTATTTTTTAATTAATATATCATGATTTATTGTATCAAATGCTTTTTTAAGATCAATAAAGACCCCTACTGCAAATTTCTTTTATCTATGGAGCTGGTAATTTCTTCTATTAATTCCAGGACTGCCAAAGATGTGGATCTTTGAGATCTAAACCCATATTGGCTTTCAGAAAGCAGTTTGTGTTTGCTGATAAATTTGTCCAATCTGGATAAACAGTTTTTCTAAAATGTCGTAAAAACTGTGGGAGCAGAGAAACATGCCTGTAGTTAGTGAACTGGTGTCTGTCTCCAGTTTTGTAAAGTGGAATGACTTTTACAGTTTTTATTTCTTTTGGAAATGTTCCAGTTCTAAATGACAGATTACAGATGTATGTCAGTGGCTGAACAACTGCCTCAATAACATTTTAGACTGTTTCCATATCTATACCATCAGAGTCAGATGACACCTTGCTTTTACATTTATTTATAATATATATGATTTCTCTCTACTCCACTGCTGACAGAAACATTTAATCTGAATTTATACTCATTATTGTTTCTTTCCATCCATCAGCTGATCCAGGATCACTCATTTTTTCTGCCAGCTTTGGATCAACACTTACAAAATACATGTTGAAATTATTAACCACATCATTCATTTTATTAATGATTTCATCATTATTGTAAAATATTGTGGATAATTACTTAGTCAATCTAGAAATTTTCCTGATGATGTCCAATATATTCTAAATACCTTTAATGTTATTTTTATTTCTGTCCAATAGTTTACTATATTATTCTTGTTTTTCTGTCTGTAAAATAGTTTTAAGTTTATTTTTATATTTTTTATATTTATTTTCACCTATATTTATTTTCTGTTCTGTATTTTATGAACTCTTTGTAGAGAGTGTTCTTTTTTTTTTTTTTTTTATACAGGCATTTTATGAGCAAAATGACAGTTAAGGCAGCCTAAAACTGAATACATGATAGTTTAGGACAATTCTGAACCTTGGAAAGTCAGGCTTCAGTTTGTAGTCCACCTAGTTTATAGACTCCATCTGGCTCCATGGATGGATATAGCTGAGTGTCGTCTGCAGAGAAATGTTGCCTCATAACAGTACATGATGGGAGCATGTATGGAGAGACATGTAACGGGCCAAATACGGAACCCTGGGGAACACCATAACAAACTCTGGTGAATGGGGAAGACTCCTCATTCAACTAACCAACTGGAATCTATCAGATAAGTCTGACTTTAACCAGGCTCATGTGGCTTTATTAATCCTAAAAACAGAACCAGTATAGACACCTGTTCACTGAGGCATACCAGGACCAGTATGGACACCAGTTCACTTTCTGAGGTCAACCAGGACCAGTATAGACACTAGTTAACTGAGGTCAACCAGGACTAATATAGACACCAGTTAACTGAGGTCTACCAGGACCAGTATAGGGACCAGTTAGCTATCTGAAGTCTACCAGGACCAGTATAGACACTAGTTAACTGAGGTCTACCAGGACCAGTATAGACACCAGACACCATTCATAACATGTCCAAAATGTCTGTCTTAAAAAGCAACCAGACAGACCAGAACCTTTCCTGAAGTCTTGTTCAGTTTGATCGTGTCCTCTTGTTTCTTGTCTCGGCAGTGATGTTCGTCTGCTGCTCTCCAGACGTCTTCAGG
Source organism: Hirundichthys speculiger (assembly GCA_018398805.1). Classification (NCBI taxonomy): domain Eukaryota; kingdom Metazoa; phylum Chordata; class Actinopteri; order Beloniformes; family Exocoetidae; genus Hirundichthys; species Hirundichthys speculiger. Next base: position 174,537 of record JAGFBZ010000754.1, read on the forward strand.
AAGTTGATGATCCAGTTCTGGCTGGCCGACCTCCCTCATGAGGAGTATGTCTTCTTCTACATTGACTTGTTCGCCAACAGCCTGAAGTCTGAGCACCGGATGCCTTGGGCCCGTGGTGATGAGGACGACACCGTTGCCAAGAAGGCCTTCGAGGTACGCAGTTGCCTCAGAGAAGAGGTCGTTTTCCACCAATCAGAATGAGTTCTCCCCCTCTCTGACTAAATTTGAGCCCTACCCACAAAGCAAACATATGATGGACCTCAGGTACCTCAGACTGAGGTTTGACCCTGGTAGCTGCTGCATGGCCCAACATCTGGACTGAACATTCATGTGTGAGTGGAAAAGAGAGTGCAAGCAGGGTGGAGTGGCTGGGAAAGAGTGTCTGGAGTTATCTGTGACAGAAAAGTGGCAGTGAGAGTAAAGTAAAGGTTTACAGACATTTGACAGTGGTGTGAGAAGCCTTGAAGAAGAACTGGATGATCCCTCTGTGACGTGCTTTTGAAGCCTCTTTTTCCTTGTACCGTGTAGTGTTGCGTTGTAAAATGGCGGAACGAGCAGGACTGGAAGCCGACTTGAACTTTCCCACCTTACATTAGTCACGGTCAATTTTACTTGATATTCACTCTGATCAAGTCTTTCCAAAAATTCTCATTTTAAATGTTGCTATGCAAAGTGACATTAGTTAGTCCCGAAAACTGGGCTTTAGTCTCCCAGTCCAGAAACCCTTTTACAGTCATTCCAGTCAACAGTTCTATTGTAGCATCCTTCTTCACATCTCCGTCCAGTCGCTGTCATCTTGTCATAATCCTGTACCAGTCGACTACCGATGTTGGCTACCGCGAACTACTGACTTCTGCTGCTAACACTGACCTGTTTGGTCATGGGTTTCCAGGCGCTGGTCCAGTTCTGTGGCAGCAGAGGCCACGAACTCTCCTCCTTTGGATCTGTTGACTTCAGCTCACGCGACATTGTATGGGGTCGACTTGTATGGAGAATTAAAATAGCTTTTTACTGTGATGTAGCTCTGTAGCCTCCTGTGCTCACTTTATTTAGCATTTTTCTGCAAACAAGTATTCTGTTATCACTAAAAACTGCTTTGATTCATGTTGTCTTGGTCCCTAAAGAAGGCTTCCACTCTGTCCCTTCTGAGAGAAGATCCATGGCTGATTTATCTCCGAGCTGCTGCTGTAATGTTTACCTGTTTGAAGGGTGGCCAGCAGTGGAGCAGCAGTGTTTTAAACCTTCCCCTCCTGTCTCCAGAATGTGAAGATCCTGACGTACCGCGAACCACAGAACCCTGAATACCAAGAGTTTGTCACCAACCTGAAGACGGACGCCCAGAGGATGTTCAACTACAGTGTGGAGGACTCTCTGGTGAGATGAATGTGTGTTCTCGTTTCTGTTTATTTCCTCTCTGAAAACAAAGCCGAGATCTGAGATGAACATGGTTCCTGACAGAGAGAAGCAGCAGCCCCCTTTGGTAAAGATGAGGAGTGGAGAACAGGCTCCCTGCAGCCACTGTTATAGAACTGCTTGTTTTTCACAGGTTGACCTATATTGTTGTTCTTCTCAGAAGATGATTGCATTTTATTTCCCTTTTTTTGACTAGATGTTTGACCAAACTATTTATTGTTTTTTTTTTTTTTTTTTTTTTTTTTTTTATCAGTCTGATGGAGCAATAAACTGGTTGAGCAGGTTAATGTCTGTAACGACAAAGTAAACTACTTAGAGAAAATAGTAAAGAACATGTTAATCTTTATGTTTCTGTAAATGAAAGTTAAACAGTGGTGTTGTTGGCGTCATTCCTAAAATGACGTCTGTGGATCCTCCAGTCGTGTCACGACACCAGAACCTTCTCATTTCTGATTCAGAAAAAACATCTGCTCTCTTATCTCCATGGTTGTGACTCTCTGCTGTCGGTCAGTTCTGGGGGTTCTTTTCTCCTTAAAGTTTAAAGGCTTCACAGACACCCAACCACACACTTCCCCTCACATCCCTGCAGCGTTTGTGCAGTTACTCTGCATCTTTATGTCGTTTGATGTCAGAAGGTCACATGCTTGGTGTCATCTTGACATCTCTGTCATCTGACATCTTGACTGGTGACATCACACCTTCTACATTCTTTGGTTGGCCGCTGTTTTTGTTCTGTTCTGGTGATACTAATCTGAGGGACGAAGGATTCAGGTCCTTCAGACTTTTACTTCAGCTGCGAGGAGCTGAATCAGCCATAGGCACTCGGATCAGCCGCGAGGACTCGGATCAGTCGAAGGGACTCGGATCAGCCGCGAGGATTCGGATCAGCTGCGAGGACTCGGATCAGCTGCAAGGACTCAGATCAGACGAGAGGTCTCGGATCTGACGCGAGGACTCGGATCGGCTGGAGAACTCGGATCAGCTGCAAGGATTTGGATCAGATGCGTGACTCAGATCAGACAAGAGGACTCGGCTCTGATGCGGGGACTTGGATCAGCTCAAGGACTCGTGTCAGCTGCGAGGATTTGGATCAGATGCAGGGACTCAGATCATCCACGAGGACTCGGATCAGCCGCGTGGACTCAGATCAGCTGCGAGGACTCGGATCAGCTGCAGGGGACTCGGATCAGTGGACTCAGAAGATCATCAGCTGCGAGGATGGATCACTGGCAGGGACTGGATCATCCACGAGGACTCGGATCGCTCCGTGGATCAGATCAGCTGCGAGGACTGGATCAGCTGCAAGGATCAGATGCCAGATGGAGGACTCGGCTCTGATGCGGGGACTCTGATCAGCTCGAGACTCGTGTCAGCTCAAGGAATTGGATCAGATCAGACTCAGATCATCCACGAGGACTCGGATCAGGTTCAGCTGCAGGGACTCGGATCAGCGAGAGGACTCATCTGTGAGACTCTGGAGGACTCAGATCAGCTGCGGGACTCAGATCAACGAGGACTCGGATCAGCATTTGGATCTCAGATCAGTGTGTTCGGATCATCGGACTCGAATGTGGATCTCATGTGGATCTCATTCCAACTGTGTTCACATCTGTGTTTAACCATCTCTAAAGGTCTGGTCTACAGTTTTGTTCTTGCAGATGTGACGTGCTTTGACCCCTGGTGACGCATGGGGGTCTTTGATGTTTCTGCTCTCCAAAGTGCCCCGCCCTCCATCTGCTTGTCTGCCACTGTCTGGTCACATGACACTTGACTGAAATCCATTTAACAGTGTTTAACAGTGCCAGGGGACAGCAGGAGTGTGTGTTTGTGTTTGAGTGTGTATGTGAAGCTGGTTAGCTGCATAATCAGCTGCAGACGACAGCTGAAGGAGGTTAATGTGGTTAACACACACACACACACACACACACACACACACACACACACACACACACACACCATCATCGATCTCTGCAGAGAAACTGGATCCATCTAAATAGAGGTAACAGATAGCATCAAATGCATCATGAGGCAGAATATGATTCCTGCTTTTAGAAGGTGTAGACTGAAGGCCATGTGACCACCTGCTCATGGTCCCATTTGGTCACCATTATAGGAACTAAACCCTCTTCTGACTTCAGCCAAGCGCTCAGGTAGACTCCAGGTGGTACTCAAGCTCCTTTACCTTTCTGTTGAATGACCATTGAGCAGCCAATTCAGTTCAGTTCAGTTCAAAAATACTTTATTGATTCCTGAAGGTGCCACATTCTTGCAGACTAAGTTTCTATTCTGTACATGAGTCTGTTAGAATTGTGTCCTTATACAGTAGAGCCTGTCCTGCTTGACTGCATGGGTTGTGGGACATGCTTGCCTATGTTATATCAACCATAACTGCTATTACTACCGTAACAGTTATAATAGTTACCGTAACTATTATAACTATTACTACCGTAACAGTTATAATAGTTACCGTAATAGTTTTGGTCTCTGCTGCAGCTTGCATGACAGATAGAATGTACCACACCCAATAATGCATTAGTCATGAACAGCTAAAGCAGTTGAGCTACACATGTGGTCCATACTGATGCAAGACAAAGAAGTGTCCTCCCTCTGTCTCTGTGGGACCACAGAGTGGTTAAAAGACTGCGTTCCCTGTATCTCCAGGCTTCTTCTCTTCTTCCACCTCAATGGGAATTATGACGAAAGCCTCTGTGCTGATTCTGTAATTATTCTCTGTTTGTGGAAATAAATACAACACTTGACTAAAAAGGATAAGAGTCTGTCATCTTTCCATAAAGGTATAACAATCTTAGGCAGAAGGAGAGTTAAAAAAAATCTACAAATCTGTGAGGATGTAGACGAAAGAGCATTTACAGACATTTCCATGTGTCTCATTTTTAGCCGTTTTGCACACAGACATCAGTATTAGCAAACTTGGCATCCAAAAACTACCAGCCATAGGAAATGGCTTTTTTTTGACACAGAAAAGTCTGAATTTTATGTCAAAAGGTTGTGATTTTGGAAAGTCTATGATTCATCACCCATTTGTAGATTGAGCTACAGAGTGCCAAAGGAGTTTGTCCGTAGTTTTTTTTACATAAATACTGGACAACGACTCACTACGATGAGGCTGGTGTTCAACTGGTGACCTTCCTGCTGGAGGCCAGGCACCTTAAAGTGGTTTTCCTTTTTCACATCTCCAGGTCACATGACATACCAACAAAGAGTCTTGTCTTTTCTGGAGCAACTGTCTCTTTTGGTCAGGATGTAGCGCGTCACCTAGAGGAGTTACAGCCTCACGTACCTGTTCACCCCGAGTTTCAAGCTTCTGTTTATTGTTTCCAGATGAACATCATCGCTGGAGGTTTCTACGATGGCCTGATGCTCTACGCTCATGCTCTCAATGAGACCCTGATGCCATCTGGCGAACGACCACCAGGCAAAGTTGTCACCAGTAGGATGTGGAACCGGACCTTCCACGGTCAGTAGTAGGTTTGAAAACAAGCTTGTCATTGTCATCTGGGATGTGTTTTAAGATGAGCTGCAGGATGAAGAACGTTGCGCAGTCTTGTAGTCTCTAAGAAGTTGTCTTTTGTTGTTCTTGCACTGCTCTCTCGGTGGGTTTTAGTCTCATAGTGGTCATCCTGACACTGCTACAATCTGTGGAGTCTCAGCTCTCAGCCAGGCTATGTGTTTGTAGCATGCGGATCTAACAGATTGACAATGGTGATCATGAAGCTCAGAACTGAACTTATTGTTCTGTTGTTCTCGCTGTGCTGTTTCCTGTTTCACAAAGCTTCTCTGTCAGCACATGTCTGTCATGCTGATGTCAGACTCTCATAAAACCGCTGGACTGTATGTCAGGTGTGTTCTTAGTGTGGCAGGAAACTAAGCCTCAGGTGTCTCCAGCAGCTAAAACAGGAGGTCTTAACATGAGAACTGATACATCATTAACACTAAAATGCTTCCTTCAGTCTGAGAGGCTCTGTTCAAATCTAGCTGCAAGATCTGCAACCCCCCAGTAACGTGTCATCCAGAATTCAATGATCTGTAAATCTGATCAGTAGGTTCCGTGATCAATACTGCATTAAAAAAGCTTTTCATTTTGATTAAATTAATAGATAATAAATATTTCTCAAAAAAGTTAACTAACATAGGCAGCAGGGTGTCTTGGTGGTCAGCACTGTTGTCTCACAGCTAGAAGGTTCCTGGTTCCAACCTCAGCAGGTCTTTCTGTGTGGAGTTTCCATGTTCTCCTGGTGCTTGTGTGGGTTTCCTCCAGGTTCTCCAGCTTCCTCCATCAGTCCAAAGACCTGCATGTCAGGTTAATTGGTGGTTCTAGATCACCTGTAGGAGTGATTGTGAGTGTGGATGGTTGTTCGTCTACATGAGGTCCTGTGATGGACTGGAGACCTGTCCAAGGTGGACCCCTGCCTTTAGACCTGAAGAGAGCTGGAATAGACTCCAGCAGATCCCTGAGACCCTGCAGAGGATTAAGCAGGCATAAACAATGGATGGTTAACTAACACCAAAGATATTCCATTTTATAAATCACGGACCTCCCAGTGTTCCAGATGTTTCAGAGCTGTTTCTTGAGGACTGGACTGATCAGGAGAGTATTTGGTTCTGTCTGGGGTTTCTTCCTGCAGAGCAGATTTGTTTTTCCAGCTGTGAACTCTCAAAGGTCCATTTGTCAGGACCGCCTTACACAGCTCTCTGCAGTTTGGGTTTCGTTAGAGGTCCAGGTTATCGTTGCAGCGCTGATATCTGACCTGAAACTGCCAGAGTGACCGGAGCACCGTGCACAAGCAACAACATGAACCAGATCTTTTTACTCTGAGGAGCTGACAGGTTACATCAGCGCTCAGGTGTTTGTGAAGAGGTCCGTTTGTTGCCCCACATTCATCCTGGTCGGCCCTCTGAGTAAAAAGATGGGGAGGACAAAGGTCAAGGAGTGCTCCTCACTGCCCCACCGTCGACCTCTGATCTACTTTGGTGTTTCCATGGAAACAGTGACATGCGCAGGAATGTGGAACACCAACAGAGTGAGACGTCGCCACTATCATCAGCATCTGATGATTTTTTTTTGTATTTGAAGGACATGAGCTGATTGGAGGACACGGAGAGGTAGGGACCACCTGGATTGTTCCGGTGTGTGTTAACACAGGAGGGAAATACATCAGCACCGGTTTAGAGAGGCACATTGATCCTGGAAGGGTTTGTAAACCAAACTGTTTTTATTTCAGCATTCTGCATGAAGAAATTTACCCAAGATCTAACAAAAACCTGGAACCACGATTGAGGTTCACAAAACTGCACTGCTCTGGTGAAAAATTGGAGGAGCACTGACTAAATTTTTTGGTGCAATATTATTGTAATGTTGCTGAAACTTTGGTGAAACTCTGTAGAAACGCTGTAGAAACACCATAGAAACACTATAGAATGTACTGTAGAAACACTGGAAATATTGTAGAAACATTGAAGAAACACTGTAGAAACTATAAAGAAACACTATTGAAAAAACTGTACAAACACTATAGAAACACCATAGAAACACTGTAGAAAAATTGTAGGAACACTAAATAAACACTGTAGAAACACTATGGAAACACTGTAGAAACACGATATAAACATTGTAGGAACACGATAGAAACACTGTAGAAAACCGTAGAAATACTGTAGACACATTGTAGGAAAACTATAGATACACTGTAAAAAAACTGTAGAAACACTGTCAAAACACCATAGAAACACTGTAGATATACTGTAGAAACATCTTAGGAACAATATAGAAACACTGTAGAAATACTGTAGAAACATCGTAGGAAAACTATAGAAACACTGTAGAAAAACTGTAGGAACACTGTAGAAACACAGTAGAAACACTATAGAAATCCCGTAGAAAAACTGTAGGAATACTGTAGAAACACTATGAAAACTCTGTAGAAACACTGTAGAAAACCAAAGAAACACCGTAGAAATACTGTAGAAGCATCATAGGAACACTATAGAAACACTGTGGAAACACTGTAGAAAACCGTGGAAACATCGTAGAAACATTGTGGAAATACTGTAGAATCATTGTAGAAACACTATAGGAACACCGTAGAAACACTGTGGAAACACTGTGGAAACACTGTAGAAAACCATAGAAATACTGTAGAAATACTGTAGCAACATAATAGGAACACTATAGAAAAACTATAGAAACAGTGTAGAAACCATGGGCGAGGCTAGCCCTTTTTTAGGGGTGCTTCAGAACCCCTAAATTGTAATTCAGCACCCCAAAAACCTGGAGTAAGAAATGTTATTCTAAAATTTTAGTTCGCATTTGACAGGCTTAGATAATGTCCAAAACTTAATCCATAGTTTGTGGTTTAAGTTTATATTTTAAGAATGAAAATGAAAACGACCTCGCCTAATGGTATCATCCTCTTCTCACTAAGGTTACTTGTGGGTTGTGGCTCAGCACCCCTAAATCTCTGACCCTAGAATCGCCCCTGGTAGAAACACTGTGGAAACACTGTAGAAAACCGTAGAAATACTGTAGAAATCATAGGAACACTGTAGACAAACTATACAAACAGTGTAGAGAGACTGTGGAAACACCATAGAAAACTGTAGAAATACTGTAGAAACATCGTAGGAACACAATAGAAACACTGTAGAAACACTGGAGAAACACTATGGAAACACTGTAGAAATATTGCAGGAAGTTTGCTGGAACTTTACTGTAATCTGTTCTGCAATCATTTCCGTAGTCATGATTGGGCATCTTACAGTCAGCACGTTTATTAGCCGTGGTTTGACTGTAGCTACAGACAGGTGGCAATACTGGCCTCTTTGCTTGTCTACTCATTTGAACTTCAAATACTCATTTTTATTTCCTCGTATGAACTTGTTTTAAATGAGCTGTCAGTGAGATGAGGAATGTGTAATGTGGGTGTGGTCTGGAAGGGGTTAATACACGCCTGTGCCGCACGGCTCCTCTGGGTAATAAAACATCTCTCTCATGTGATCTTGTCTTAGTTGCTCTGCTCTGCAGCTCCTTCAGTCCCCCATAAAACCTCTTGATTTTTCCACTCGTGCGTCCTGATTGGCCGCTCCGTGTGACCTCAGGTTCAGGAACGAAGAGCTGCTGGAGACTCAGCAAACCCACCTGCTCCTGTTTCATCACAGCGAACTGACGATACTGCTCAGGCAGTTACAGGTTGCAAATATTTTTCTCCTTAACCTTTTGCAGAAAAAAATTGCAAAAAAAAAGTCTACAATCTTTTCCAAAATTGTCAGTTTTTTTTTCCTTGAGAAATCAACTTTTCTGTGAAAAATGTAACTTCATTTTGTAAAATCGTTACTTCAAATTGTTACTTTACTGGTTTGGGCTCCCTTGGCCCCCATGGGCTCTCGTGGGGGGGGGCTTGTCTGACCCTTTGACCTGCCTCCCTTCACCATGCAGAACCTTTTAATGCAGCACTTCCAGTCGAAGATAAAAAAAACAACAGTCTCGCTGCGTGAAGGCTGGAGTGTGTGGGGTCATCCAGCCGTATCATTGTTTCATTTCACTCAGCTCAGACACACTCATACTTAACTAAACACAACCAATAAACAACATTAGCAGCAAAGAAACAGGGTATGTGGGGCTAAACAGAACCCACTCTGGTAGTGCTCCAGATCAGACATGAACACACTCACACCTCAATGTTATATGAGTTGGATGGGGTCTCTGGTAATTTGGAGGGGGGCTGGCTGATTGGGCTGGGGGGTGGGGGTGGCCTTGTCACAGCCCATGTGTCCTGGGTTCATCCAGAGACACATGGGCCTCAGAGAGATGATGCCTGGCAGAATAGAACGCAGAGAAGGAGGGAGAGTTGTGAGTTTTACCCCAGCCGTTTCGCTGCCTGAAGGTCTGGATCTGTCCGCGTTGCTTCTCTTATATCCTCCAGTTTTTCTGGTGACATGGGCTTGTTTGTCACCACTGCATCGACGTATGCCTTGACGTGGCGCTCTGTCTCTGACTCCTGAGTCAGAGGGCTCCTGGACAGTGCGTCTGCCACGATCAGTTGTTTTCCTGGAACATGGACAGCTGTCACATTGAACCGCATCAGGTGCATTAACAGTCTCTGGCACCACACCGGCGCTTTGTCCGGGTCACATGCATTAATCAATGGGACTAGCAGCTTGGGGTCTGTCTGGAGGCAAAAACTGTCTAGCCCGTGTACACAGCGTACAAATCATTCATATGACCACACTGGTGCCAAGCACTCCTTTTCTATTTGGGAGTAGCGTTTCTCTGACTCTGTAAGCGTGCGTGAGCAGAATGTGCTCCTGAAGTAGTGCGGCGCCCATGCCGTAGCTGCTGGCGTCCGTGCTGATGACAGTGCGACGGTTGGGGCCGTAGTATGCCAGTGCTGGGGCTGACGAGATATCTTTGGCTTTCTGCAGCGCCCTCTCTTGGTGGTCACCCAATGCCCACACACTGTCCTTCTTGAGCAGGTCAGTGACTGGGTGTAGCACATTTGAGAGGCCTGGCAGGAACCTCCCCAGGTAATTGATCATGCCCAGGACCTGGCGCAGCTCTCCCGCGGTGTTTGGGCTGGGCATCTCAGTGATTGCATTAATCTTACTTTCGTCTGGTTTCATGCCCTCTGCGCTGACTATGTGTCAAAAGTAGCCGATCTCTGACTTGTCGAACCGGCACTTTGATTTGTTCAATTTTAGTCCGGACCGCCTGATGGTCTGGAGGACTGCGTTAAACCGCCTGTTGTGTTCCTCCTCATCCAGACCATAGAAAAGTATGTCGTCCATCACGACCACGACTCCATCCTGGCCCCTGAGCAGGTCAGTCATCAGTCTCTGGAAAATTTCGGGGGCTGAAGAGATCCCAAATTGAAGCCGCCGGAAGCAGAACTTGCCCATGGGTGTGATGAAGGTGGTCAGTTTTCAGCTGTCGGAGTTCAGGGTAATTTGCCAGAAGCCACTAGAGACATCTAGCATGGAAAACACCTTTGCACCTCCTATACGTAGTGTAGGCACTACGTATAGTTCTTGTTTGACAGCCTTGCTGAGCCTCTTGATGTCCACACAAATCCCAATTGACCTGGTTTTTGTTCTTTTTTCCGCAGGCACCATTGGTGCGTCCCATGACATCCCAATTATGCCTAATTCCAATATGCACCCCAGCTCTTTTTCAACCTTGGGCAGGAGGGGAAACGGCACTCAACGGGGCATTGTTGTGGCGTAGGGCTCAGCGCCGGGTTTCAGCTCGATTTTGACAGGGTCGCACTGTAGGAGCCCTATTTCCCCAAATGGGTCATCTGCCTCTGTGCTGACTGCATTCAGCCGCTTCACAAGGCCCATTGCTTTTGCCACTCCTCCCTCCAGTAGATTCTGTGCAAACTGTCCTTCAATTACTGTTATCCAAAAGGCATATTTTTGGCCCTTGTGCAGGCATGTGACCAGGAATCTGCCGATGCACTCCACTTCCCTTCCTGGGCTTGTGGCACAGACTGTAGTCTTATTTAATTGGGGCTTGTTTGGCAGTTTGTTGTACATTTTCTCAGTCATTACAGTAATGTCTGCCCCCGTGTGAATTTTAAAGTCAACCAGACTATTGTTGATGGGAAGTGTGACACGCCAATCATCATTGAAACCCGGCTGCTCCACTACTGTATGTGCCTGATTTGTCTCTGCTCTCTGATAAAGAAAGATTGATCATCATCATCAATTTCGTGTGTCACAGCCATCAATTGTTTTGTCATTTTGGTTTTGCACAACAGTTCAAGTGACAATTTCTTGTCACGTGCAGGTCAATGTTCTTCACATGCGTGTGTTCTGCCGCACCGTGAGCATCCATTTTGTTTACTGGACTCCTCTCGTTTCGGACCGTTTCGTCCATCTCGTTGCCGCATGCCCTTGCCGCGCCTCCAGCCTGTCTGTCCTCTTTGTCCCACAGCATTCACTGAGCACTCTCCTCGCTCCATGCTCTGCTTTTTGATCTGTTTGCTCTGTCGGGCTACCTGGATAGCTCTCTCCAGCTTAAGGTCTGCCTCGAGCTGTACCTTTTGCAAGACCTCGCTATCTAGGATGCCAAGTCAGTCTCAAATTTGTTCATCCTTTGTTATACCGAATTCACAGTACTGGGCTAACCAGTGTTGGGCAAGTTCACTTTCTACACGAACTAGTTCAGTTCATAGTTCACAGAAATTAAAATGAACTAGTTCAGTTCACCATTTCAAAAAATGAACTAAATAGTTCATTTTTAGTTCATTTTTTAAAAATTCTTTTTTAATGTTGCTGTGAGCAATTATTTGTCAAAATGTTTACCACTGCCCATATACTACACCACCACAAATGGCAATTATTTTATCCCTTTTATCTGTCGAAAACTATTGGTCCAATTCCGAATCCTTAACTAACCAGGGTTCACATTAGCATTGAAGGGACAGCTCATGTAAAACTGTAATTTCTGTTTCAGCTTCTCTCTACAGCAGCCATTCCCAAACTTCAGAATACCAAGGCCCAATTTGAAATGTGAAAAATCTCCGCAGCCCACCGAAACCTTTAATCACAACTGTGATCAACATACAGGACAAGGAACCATGATCCGATATTAATGTAAGGGGTCAACAAATAAGGTGACACTTGTCATATTAAGTTAAGATGACAGTAGAATAACACTTAACTGGTTTGTTTTATTACTTCTTAATGTTTTTTAATCATGTTATGAATATTGTACAGTAATTAAAAACATGTTTAAAAAAGATTGAGGATTTAAAACATATTTGTTTAATTTTAATGACCTCTCACGGCCCACCTGCAGTCCCACGACGGCCCAGGAGGGATTCACGGCCCACACTTTGGGAATCACTGCTCTACAGTAGATTAAAAATATGAGGAAAAACTTGCTGCCAAATGGTCTTTATTATAAGACAAAAACAGGTCCTTAAAAAGCAAATGTTTTTTCCCCCATTTCAATATTTCAATTCCCCACAGCAGTCGGGGTCTCCTCCAGCTCTGGGCAACTGCAGCTTTCATCTTCCTTTATGATCGTTTTAAACATTTGATGACGCAATTGTTAGTGTGACAGAAGAGACAGCCGTGTTGCCATGTTTGACTGATTTCCTCAGATACATATCAGGCTCGTTTGTGGTGTATTTTAAATGGGGTTCGCTGGAAACCTGGAACGGTTTTGACCGTGCGTGAACTTTGAAAGAGCGTCGTTCACAACTGCCCAAATGAACTCGTTCACGCCCCACGCTCGTGAAGGAGAAAGTGAACACACTCAGTTCACGTTCGTGAAAAATATGAACTAGTTCGTAAACTTTCGTTCAATGAACACGTTCAGGTACAACACTGGGGCTAACTCATGAAGGCTCCTCACGAAAGATTCCACAGTTTCCCCCGCCTTCTGCATGCGCTTGTGGACGCATGCTCTCGTCATGAATTGTGTTGCGCTTTGGTACGAAGTGATCGTCAAACTTTGCTATAACTGTCTCATTGTCAAGTTCCGGGTTATCACTTTCGTCGTCCGTATACACAAATGATTCATAAATTGGGCTCTGCTTCTTTTCCCATCGAATACAGAAGAGAGTTGACTTGTACTTCACTGCTCTCTTTGTTGAGCTTGGAAGCCGCCGCCTGTCGAATCCACACTGGCCATTCCGTTGGCCGGGTAAAGTCAAACTGTTCTGGCAGTCCAAACTTGGCCATCTCTGTCCCTTTCGGCATTCAGTCCGTGACTTCCCCAGGATGTATGAAATGCCAGCTACAGGTGCTTTGATGTTGTCGTCAACAAGCCATTTAAGGAGAGCCTGCGCCATAATGGCTCCTCTCTGCAGATCACGCACTGACGACAAATGGAAGGATCTGGAAGCCTGATGTATGTTTGGTCTGTAAATGGATCCTGTAAGCATGGGATGCAGTTTCCTCAGAGGGCATCATCAACAGCTTTAAGAAACACAATGGATGGCAGTTCTGTGGGAGGAGGCGGGGGCCGTGGAACACGTGACGAGGACGGGAGTGACGACATGGGTCATCACATGGGTGATGGACATGAGTCCAGCGAGGAAGAAGACCTCTGGGGGTGGTGGACTGTCATCTACTCTGATATGATGAGCCAAAGGACAATTTGCACTACTGTTTATTGCACTTTTGTATCCCAAGCACCCGTTCCCCTCCCAGTAAAATGATTTATAGATGAATCCAGCCTTGTTGGGTCAGTTTGCAGTTTACAGCTTTCATTTATTTTTTCAATAGCAATCCCAATATAGCAAATTGTTAATTACACTATTAATCAATGATGCATTGCAGTACTGTTTTGTTGCAGTCTAGAATTAGTTTTTTACAGACTGAATTGTTATTAATGTTGTTCTTGAAATTGAATATATCTGGACTTTGATGGTTCTGCAGTTATTGACATCATTAATGCAGTTATTGAACTACATGGTTGTTGCTGATTCACTGAGTCATAGTCTCGGATTTAAGAGAATAAAGTTTATTATTCTTCAACATATTTTTATTTTTCCAAAATCATATTCTCAAAAAGGGGGTGTTGTCTTATAATTGGGGTCATCCTATACTCGGGCCAATACGATATATTATATGTTTGTATCCATTCGTGCGTCTGTCACATCAGCTACATGTGCAGCTGTGTATATGACTGGCACAGGCATATCTGTTTTATATTTTAGAATATCTCTTAAATTTATCCATTAAACCTTGAAACAGGTTTTGCCAAACTATGGCATGAAGCATTAACATGTATGCAGACAGCTGTTTGTTGAACTAAAGAACGGCGATCTAAAACTCAAAACGCTCAAATGAATCCTTGTTGTTTTCTGTCTGCGATGAAACTGCGCCTCTTCCTTTCATCAGTATTCTGTCAGCTGCTTCTTCTTTATTCTGTTTCCGGGCTCTTCATCCGCTCAGAGTTATGAGCGACAGGGAAAAGGCATGAATGAGAGAGGAGAGGAGGCAGTAATAAGATTTAATCAGAGATAATCTTCATGACAAACAGGACCAGGGAGGAGGAGGAGGATGCTCGTAAAAACCATAAATAGGAGCAGAAGGAAGATCAGATTACAGTTTCCTGTCTGTCATCTCTGCTCCATTAGTTAATGGATGTCAGATTTCAGTTCAGTCCTGGAGCCTCGTGGTTTCCTGCTGGACCATGGAACAAATATTCACCGTCATGATGCTGCAGTACGACTCTTTGACTCCACTGATTTATTTCTGCACTCATGGAGACGCTCATCACATATGTTTTTGTAAAAAAAAGAAAAAAAAAAAAAAAAAAAAGAATTGCAGAAAGAAAAGCTTCAAATTTTTCTGGATCACATTTTATTGTAAAACTAAGCTTTTTGTTGTACATTTGGAACGTTTTGCTGTAAATCTACTTCATAAAACAGATTTAAATCATAAAATATCCACTTCAATTAAATAAAAATATTTCATTATACTTTAATGAAAAGTACATTTTTGTCATAAAATTACAAAATTGTGACTTTGACAGAAATTCTCAACCTTTTGTGGCAAAATCACCATTTTTGTACAATTACATGATTTTGTCTTTTAAAAAAGCACATTTTTGCTGAAAAAAATTAACTCTTGCAAAATAACATTTTCACTTAATATAACAACTTTTTGTCATTAAGTTAAAATTTGTCATAAAATTTCAAATCACAACACAAACACATTTTTTGTAATAAAATCGCAAACTAGCAAAATCATGATTTTCAAAAATTAAATATTGCAGCTTTTCCTTTTCAAACATTTACTTGCACAAATCTTTGATATAAAACTATGTTTTTATGATAAAAACTATGAATTTTGTGTAACTCCAACTTTATATCCTAAAATCACAAAATTTGGTTGTAAAAAGTGAATTTTTGCTATTAAATTTCAAAATTTGGAAAGAATCATGGCATTTTGACATCAAATCACAACTTTTTGATGTAAAAGTATAAATATACTTAATGGACAAAAATTCCAACCCTTTTGTCTGAAAATTATGACTTTTGTACAATTTTGTGGTTAAAATCACAAATTTTGCTAAATCAGATCACACTTTTTGACATCGAAATCTTGATGTCAAAATTTTACAGAATTGCAACTTTATGGCAAAAAGATCCAAACATTTCTGATTTTTCTACAGAGCGATTTTAAAGCCTCTTTTTCCTCGTACTGGTCAAAGCCATGTTGGTAGGAACCAAGCACCAACGTAGGGGTCAACTCCTACCAGGAAGTAGGCTTCGTTGCAGTTCCTTTACTGACCCCCTAGAGGCTGCAGTTCTTCTATTGACCACTACTGCAGTTCCTCTACCAACCACTAGAGGCTGCGGTTCCTCTACCGACCACTAGAGGCCGTAGTTCTTCTACTGACTACTAGACTGCAGTTCCTCCACCAATCACTAGAGGCTGCAGTTCCTCTACTGACCACCAGAGGCTGCAGTTCCTCTACTGACCACCAGAGGCTGAAGTTCTTCTACTGACCACTAGACCTGCAGTTCCTTTACCACCACTAGAGGCTGCAGTTCCTTACTGACCCCTAGAGACTGCAGTTCTTCTACTGACTACTGCAGTTCCTCTACTGACCACTAGAGGCTGCAGTTCCTCTACTGACCACTAGAGGCTGCAGTTCTTCTACTGACCGCTAGACTGCAGTTCCTCCACCAACCACTAGAGGCTGCAGTTCCTCTACCGACCACTAGAGACCCCAGTTCCTCTACTGACCACTAGAGGCTGCAGTTCTTCTACCGACTACTAGAGACTCCAGTTTCTCTACTGACCACCAGGGTCTGGCTCCAACAGTGAGTCAGTCTCCACTGACCTCCATGTTTAAATGTCCAACTTTGCAGCAGAAGCAAATATACTTCCAGCCTGGTGCAACATTTTCCATCACCATAGACAAATTTCACATCCAGAAGTGACAGACTCGATCACTTTTGGGTTCCTTGACGTGATGTCAGGAGTTCCTCAGGGTTCAATCCTGGGACATCTTTTGTAAAGATATTTTGTATAAATAGCCTCTGTGGAACAAATGTTTACTTGTCTGCTGATGACACTATGATTTACTGCTCTGGACCCACACCTCCAACTCCACCTTTTTGCCTTGAAAGACCTCATGATTCTACTGGGGGTTTAGCATGCGGGTTTCAAAACCACTGAGGAACCATTTTATGCTCAGGATACATATACTCTAAGGCTTCAACTGTTCTTTTTTTGATTAAGTTTCTAGTTAGAGCTGGCTGTGATGACCCTGAACTATCTCTTTACTTATACTGCTGGAGGCCTGGACTGCTGGGGGACCTCCCATGATGCATTGAGCTCACATGTCACATGTCAAACCGACCGCACCTTCGCCTAGTTCCCATGAATGTAATGTGTTAAAGTTTGACGATGGTTGTGTAGGAGGTGTGGCAGTGAGGGTCAGTCACATGTCCAGACGCAACGTGACTGGCTGCGTCACTCGCTGCCTCCCAGGTGACCCAGGTGAGACCTCTGTGAGGCTGGCAGGTGAGTCAGCCGTCAGCGATTCAGATCAGTGATCCACGTGGTCATAAAAGCTCACCTTCACTCGTCTTCATTTCCAAACAAACACTCCCTCGTTCCTGGAAAGCTCCACGTCACTTTCCAGGAACACACAGACATATGTTTTATTTCCTTTTTCCTTTATTTTTCTTTCCTGTTTTTTGTTTCTTTCCCATTTTTTGGTGTTTTCCCTCCTTCTTCCTTCATATTTCCCTCATTTTTACAACATATTTCCATTTTTTTTCCCATTGCTTCCTGTTTCTGTCATTTTTCCTTCCTTCATATTTCCTTCATGCTTCCTTTATGCTTTCTTTCCTGTTTCCTTTCCATTTCCTTTCTTTTGTTTATATGTCCTACCTGTGTCCTTCATGCTTCCTTTATATTTCCTACTAGTTTCCTTCATATTTCCTTAATATTTAAATTTTTCATGCCATGCTTCCTTTGTGCTTCCTTTCCTGTTTCTTTTCCATTTCCTTTTGCTATTCCTTCTTCACCCTTCATTGATATGTCCTACCTGTGTCCTTGATGCTTCCTTCATGTTTCCTTCATATTTTCATTTTCCGCCATGCTTCCTTTCAATGTCTTTGTTTATCCTTCTAGTTCTTTCTTGAAACCTCATTTCCTTATTATTTTGTTTCATAATTGTGAATTTTGAAAAACAGATGTTTAGACTTGTTGTAAAATCACTTCTCTGTCATAAAACTGCAGTGACAGTTTTTTTGGTTGTAACGTATCAGCTTTCAGAGCTGACATGAATCACAATTTTGTGGTAAAAATGCAGATTTGACATGGTTGTTATCATTTGTGCTAAAATCACAGATCTTTGTTGGAAATAGTGGATTGTGAGAACATAACAGACCCGTGTTTCTGGAGGATCCTCAGAACAACACTAGACTCTTGTTCTGAGCTTCTCAGGAGACACCTGAACCACGTCTGCTGAGGAGATGATGGACATGTGATCAGAAGTCACCCATCAGGTGAACGAACCCGCCGACGGCGCTGCAGCCTCGGATCAGACCCAGAACCAGAACCTGCCCGTCACAGTCAGCTCTCCTCTGTGTCCTTCCCCACATTTGACCTCTCTGACATCACCGCCCCCCTTTCAGGGGCCCAACTGCTCTGTTGTCACGGAGACGAGCTGTCACGGTCCTAATGGACACTCAGCTGCTCTCATCAACCTGGGAATGCTCGTTAACTCATGATTGCCTGTAATTAACCTCTGACGGCTCTTCTCATCCCTCATCCCTCCCACACGACAAAGAGCTTTGTCTTTGTTGGATCATAAAGCAGTGAGGATCATTTCCAAGTCAGTGATTTTGTCTTATTGTGCTCCAGCGCCTCCATGTGGAGCAGCTGCTTAGCTGTAGGTGTTTCTACAAGGACGTATCTCAGGAACGGCTGGATGGGTTTAGACCAGGGATTTCCAACTACACTCCCCCAGGGCCGCTGTCCTGCAGGTCTCAGATGATTCCCTGACACAACACACCTGATTCAGATGAATGGATCACCATCAGCAGGTTATCCAGGTCTGGTAATGATCCATTCATTAGAATCAGGTGTTCTGAAGCAGGGAAACATCTCAGACTTGCAGGACAGCAGCCCCCCGGCTTCAGATGATTGTAGATGATCTGTAGAATCTTCCCATCTCCAAGGATCAGTCCAGAGTTCTCAAATCCACAACACTTCAGGTATGAGCTAGTGAGACTGAAGAGAAGATTATAACGTGGCAACCAGGATGCCATTTAGAAAGTACTGCTGATCTGAAAGTCTTCAAAAAAACCCTAAAAACCTCTGGTACACAACAGCTGGAATCAGTCCTGGTCCAATAGATGCTGAGATGTTCGAGAATGTTTAGGTTTTTGTACAGACAGAATACATTTGTGTGAATGAGAAACACCTCAGTGGAGAAAAGAGTGATAAAAGATAATCAGCAAGAATGAAAGTAAAGGTTGTAGAAGATGGTGGTGAGACCTGAGATGTTGTTGGTTCAGAGACTGTGGTCCTGAGGAGAAGACAGGAGGCAGAGTTGGAGGTAGCAGAGGTTCAAATGTTGAGGTTCTCTTTGTGAGAGACCAGGATGGAGAGGATCAGAGGAACAGAACATGTTAGATGTTCTGGAGAGAAAGTCAGAGAGCCAGACTGAGATGGTTTGGACATGAACAGAGGAGGGATGGAGAAGGATGATGAGGTTGGAACTGGAACAGTAGGTCTGGAGGAAGACCAGAGAGGAGATTTATGGATGTAGAGAAAGAGGACATGAAGGACATCACATGTTCAGTTTCCTCAGGTGTCAGGTTTATTCACATACAGCCTGCAGTTCCTGAGATAAACTCATTTTAGATGAGACGTTTCCTGTGAGAGCAGGAATCTTTGGTCTCCTTTCATATGCAGATGATGTGATGGTTTACCTGCTGGAACGTGAACATGAATGTCACCTGGAGGCTTCAGCTCGTTCCTCCTGTGCTGCTCCTCAGGTGTAACTGGGCTGGTCCACCTGGACGAGAGCGGGGACAGAGAGACGGACTTCGCTCTGTGGGACCTGATGGACACCAACAGCAGCGCCTTCCAGGTGAAATCTCATGCTTGACACATTACATGTGATACACGTGTAACGTATGGCACACATGCACCACGGTTACAGGTTCTACAAGCAGCATCTTAGATCTTGATGACTTTATCAGGGTCTCAAGCCTGAATCATGAATGTCCACCACCATGCTTGACAGTGGGTCTAGGTGTTAATGGTTAAGTGGTCTGATTGTGGTCATTGAGGCCAAACAAGATGATAAAGAAAAGTGACCTTAGGTCACAGTGACCTGTTTGTTTGAATAATGTTAAGTCTATGTGTCTTTGACTTCTCCTCTGGAATGTGAAATATTGTCACTCAGACGTTAATCGTATGATTTTGGTACACGTAGCCGTCTGGAAAAGTTAGTTCAAGGATTCATTGTTATTGAGGCAATGTGTTAAAAGTGATTGCATCTGATTTGCTCATTGTCATTTCCTGACATCAGCTCATCCTGTATGTGAGGAACTGACCATCTCTGCTGTTTACATTGGAGGTTAAATCCACCTCTGCACTCTCGTCAGTGGTCAAGTGTCTTGTTTAATTGTTGTTTAACTGCCTCACTAGAAACTCACCCAATTACTGGTAAAATAAGATACTTGATAATTATTTTCCATTACACAAGACAACGTGGTTCCAGAAGTCTGCTGGTTTGTTTGGTCTGACCTTGGTCTGGAGAACTGGTATCACCTTAGTCTAGATAACCGGTCTGACCTTGGTGTGGAGAACTGGTCTGGCCTTGTTTTGGAAAAATCTGAATCTAAATTTATAATTTCACAAGTTTCTAAGAGAAAATAATCTGGACTTCTGACTCCCAAGATGTACATTTCTGATAATGTACCAGAATTTACCCAGAATTTCTGACTTTACAAACTTACACATTTGAAAGATGAAACGGACAAATTCTGACTTGTTTTGGAAGAGAAGAAAAAAGTAAGTGTAAATTTCTAAAATGCTGTAATGCTGACTATAGAAACTCAAATCTGTCAGAAAACCCTGAAACTGTGATTTTACAGATTCATAAACTTGTGAGAAACAGAGCAGAGGATTGTTTCAGCTGTGATCAGGAGATCTTCATCAGCCCGTATCTGTTGTGGAGGAATTGACCGTCTCTGTTTCCCTGCAGATCGTTCTGGTCTACAACAGCTTCGAGAAGCAGCTGACGGCCGTTCAGGGAACGTCTCTGTACTGGCTCGGCGGGTCGATTCCTCCTGACGTCCCCCCCTGCGGCTTCAAGAACGACAACCCGCTCTGCCTCACAAGTCAGTGGCTCCCAGATCAGCTCACGTTTAAACCGTTACCAGGACCTGATAGAAAACTAAAATGACGAATACCCGGGGCCTCCGGGCAGCAGGGGGCGCTGCTGCACAGAACACACCAGTGTCGGGTTAAAGTTAGCTTCAACATAACCTGATAAAACCAGACTAATGAATATTTAGAAAAAATCCTGAATTTTGAATTTGTCAACTTGTAAATGCGGAGGAAAAATAATAACTAATATCTTGAATATTAAATGATTAAATGTCAATCAGAAATATTTGTAATAAGATTTACAAATTGGAAAAAAAAAGACCATTTGGTTTTAGAAACAATAATTCAGAGATGTTGACTGAATTCATTTATAAATTTGTAAGTAAAAAGGGAAGAAGTGGGCCTGAAAAAATAATAATTTTCTGTCTTTAAATTTTGACTTTATAGATTCACAAATGTCCCAGAAAAAAAAATAAATTCAGAAAATGTAATTCTGATTTTGTAAACTTAAATGTGCAGACAAAATGATGAAATATTATTATTTTAATATATGTTAATAATGCATTAGGTAACTAAATTATTAAATCTTAATCACACATATTTGTAACTGACTTTACAAATCTGAAAAAAAAGAATGAAATGATTGATTTGATTTTATAAACTCAGAATTGTGACTATCGACCTTAAATCTGAATTATCCTCAGATTATCTGTCAAATTGCAAGA
The DNA here is from genome assembly GCA_018398805.1 of Hirundichthys speculiger. Classification (NCBI taxonomy): domain Eukaryota; kingdom Metazoa; phylum Chordata; class Actinopteri; order Beloniformes; family Exocoetidae; genus Hirundichthys; species Hirundichthys speculiger. Next base: position 196,016 of record JAGFBZ010000754.1, read on the forward strand.
AAAAAAAAATTGGAAGTTTATGAGAGAAATACTACAAATTTGTGATTTAACAAACTTCGACAAATCTTTTCAAGAAAATATTAATTTAATTTGCAGGAAATAAAAGTTTTGTCTTTGAAAAACTGAAAATCTGCAAGAAAAAAGAAAAGAAAACTGAATATTCTGACCTGATAAAAGAGTCCGTTTTGAACAAAACTGAACTCAAAATTAGCAAGAAAAAGTTTTGACTCTATAAATATGAAAACCTCAGAATTCTTCATTTTTACCTAAAATTTCATTTTCTTCTCAAATTTGAGTTGAAAATCCAAGAAATTCTGAATTTTTTTCTCTTGCAAATTTACTTCCTTCATGAAATCTTATGTAATTTTAAACATTTCATGTATTTTCAGGTAAAGACTCATTTTTTCAGCCCTTTAAAGTCTCTTTAAATTCTTGATCTTGAGGTTAACCTTGTAGCTCGGAGTCCTCTGTAGCCCCTCTGGAGCCCCTCTGGAGGTCCTGGAGCTCCCTGGAGCTCCTCTGGAGCCTCCTGGAGCCCCTCTGGAGGTCCTGGAGCCCCCTGGAGCTCCTCTGTAGCCCCTCTGGAGCCCCCTGGAGCCCCTCTGGAGCCCCCTGGAGCCCGTCTGGAGGTCCTGGAGCCCCCTGGAGCCCCCTGGAGCTCCTCTGTAGCCCCTCTGGAGCCCCCTGGAGCCCCTCTGGAGCCACCTGGAGCCCCCTGGAGCCCCTCTGGAGGTCCTGGAGCCCCCTGGAGCTCCTCTGGAGCCCCTCTGGAGCCCCTCTGGAGGCCCTGGAGCCCCCTGGAGGCCCTGGAGCCACCCTGGAGCCCCTCTGGAGCGTCCTGGAGCTTCCTGGAGCCCCTCAGCATCAGTGTAGTTTGAAAGTAGCTTGAGTCTTGGTGGAAGTTGTGTTTGAGTTTTCAGGCTGATGTTGAACCGTCTGGGTGAACTTGAATGTTTATCTGTTTCTGACAGAGATGATCACCATCCACCAGATGGTCTCCATCGTAGTTGTCTTCATCCTCACCATGATGCTGACCGTCACCATCTTCATCTACAGGTCAGTTCTGGTTCCACTGGTCAGTTCTAGTTCTGCAGGTCAGTTCTGGTTCTGCAGGTGAGTTCTGCTTCTACTGGTCAGTTCTGGTTCTACAGGTCAGTTCTGCTTCTGCAGGTCAGCTTTGGTTATACCGGGTCAGTTCTAGTTCTGCAGGTCAGGTCTGGTTATACAGGTCAGTTCTGGTTCTACAGTTTTGTTCTGCTTCTACTGGTCAGTTCTGGTTCTAGAAAACCTTCAGGTTCACTGTGACTCCAGGATAAAGAGGTCTGCTTTCCTGCTGCTCCAGAGGTGGACCTGGTTTTGGATCTGGCTGGTTCAGAACTTCATCTCTGACCTGTGTAGATGGGGACTCTGGGTTTGGACTTGGTTTTTGAACCATTCTAGTACTGGTTTAGATCTGGATTTACTGCTGGTTCAGAACAGTTTCTGATCGTAGTCTCAGACACACCATGATACTGAGTTCAGGGCGCTGGTTTAGACCTGATATGACCTCGTTTTAGTTTTGGACTGGTTTTGACTTAGTTTTAAACAGGGTTGATGATGTCTTGGTCTGGTTTTGGTCTTTTATTTTTAGTAGGGCCGGGCAACGATTAAAATTTTTAATCGCGATTAATCACATTATTTCCCTGATTAATCACGATTAATCGCATTGTATACGAAAAATCAAATAATGAATTCAAAAGTAGTGTAAAGGTCACTTTTATTTAAATGTTCTGCTGTCATATGAACTAAAGTGTCATAACATTTGTTGTTCAAACACTTTTAACATCACTACTTGTCAGTAACACATATTTGTAACAGGTAGTTTCTGAGGTAACAGCAGAAACTTTTAACAGGGAGTTCAGCTTGTCAGTTGTTACAAATTACCTTGTTTCTGTCAAATCCTCCGTCTGGGAGAACTTTAAAATGAAAGTTTAAAATGAAGCTGTCTGGCAGAAAAGGAAAGAACTTCTACCAGCTCTGAAAGCAGCACGAGAAAGAGTTGACATAGCATATTTAAAATATGACAAACTGATTGTTTTTGCACTCTGCACTGCACCTCAAGTAACAAAGCCAAGTGCCTAATGATTATAAAGGTCACAATGCAGAGAATAATGCACACCATTGTTCTCTCAATCTCTTGTAGTATCTTTTATTTTGATGGCTGATACTTCAATACTCAATAATGAGATCCACAGGGTTTTGGACTCTGTGGACTCCTTTGATATTGATCCTGATGTTCAGTTTTACTCTACAGTAAATGCCTCTGTATTCAATGACACCAACTTTTGCAAGTATTACAGTGTGGAAAAGTTTTAATAACTTTTTTGTAAATATGCATTCTGAGCCCTTTTCAACTTTTCATCTAAACATACGAAGTTTATCTAAAAATTATGATGAATTCACACATTTTCTACACTCTGTTAAACTTACGTTTGCTGTTATTGCCTTAACAGAGACACGGCTTACTAAAGACTCAAGTGATTTTTTTAAGTTACCTAATTTTCAGTCCTGTCATTATGTTTGGAGAGAATAGACTAGGGGGCGGAGTCTCTCTCTTTATTCACAATAATTTTGTATATCAGCTGAGGGACGATCTAATGCTTGTGTCAGATAAAGGTGAGATAGAATCCCTGTTTGTGGAGCTCAAGGGTTCTTCAGGAAAGAAAAATATTATTATTGGGGTTATTTACCACCCTCCAGATTTTGTCATTAATGATTTCATTGAAAGTCTATCTACAGCTCTTGACTTCATAAATTCTGAAAATAAGCTTTGCTATATTTTAGGAGACTTTAATATTAACATTCTAAACAGTGAAATTGATGCAGACACTGATGAATATATGAATATACTTTATTTCAGTTATTTTTTCACTTTAACTTGCAAATCAACAAGTTACCAACAAGTCTTCCACTATAATTGATAATATAATTACAAATAATCTTACACGTGAAACTAAATGTGGTATTATTTAGTCAGATCTGTCAGACTACATTCCTATATTTCATGTATGCTCACTTAAAGAGAAGAGCCTAAAACAAAAGAAAAATATAGTGTTGAAGAGAAACATGAACAGATTAAATGTGGAAAAATTTAAAGAAAAGAAGACCAATACCTCTTGGAGTGAAGTTTACTGTGGAAAAAAATACAGAAAAAGCCTCTACAATTTTTCTGCAGCAAATTCAGATAAATTTGAACAATTCTTTTCCACTTTGCTATCCTAATAAAAAAGTATGTCAAACATTAAAGAAGCCACAGTTTTCCCCAGGTCTGTTAAAATTTTAAAGAAAAATAGACTGTACAAAAAATATGTGTCCAATCCCACTCGACTTACTTTAGATATTTATAAAAAAATACAGAAATATCCATCCACATTCTTTAAGGTCTGCAAAAAGAAACTAATATCATGATAAAATAAAACATAGTTCAAATCATAGTGCGAATTACGGGGGGGTTTGGGGGGGTTTGACCCCCCCAATTACAACTTCGACCCCCCTGAAGAAGGTACAAATTGTCATTTTTGTCATCTTCGACCCCCCTAAAGATGACAAAAATTGTCATTTTTGTCATCTCTAGAAAATGTTGACCCCTCAATTGTCATTGTATAATTTGCACTCTGGTTCAAATAATATAAAAAATACATGGAAGATAATCAACCAGTTACTGCAAAGAGACATAGCTTCAAATACGAATACACCATCTATTATTGTAGATGGAGATAGTACAGCAGAAGATCCCTTTGATATAGCTCAGAAAATCAATGATTTTTTTTGTTAATTCTGGGTCAAATTTGGTAAAAAAAAAAAAAAAAAATATATATATATATATATATATATATATATATATATATATATATATATATATATATATATATATATATATATATATCATGCTCTAATGCAGAGCCACTGGAATACATTAAAAATGTCTAAATGTCTATCCAAACATTTTTCTCTTTTAACCTCCTACCATTAAAGAAATAATTGAAATTATTGATCAATTAAAATCGTCTGTACCTGGTCTGGTGAAAGAAATGTGACCTGATGGCATTGAAGTGATCATGTGACCTGATGGCATTTAAGTGATCATGTGACCTGATGGTCTTGAAGTGATCATGTGACCTGATGGCGTTGAAGTGATCATGTGACCTGATGGGCTTGAAGTGATCATGTGACCTGATGGCGTTGAAGTGATCATGTGACCTGATGGCGTTGAAGTGATCATGTGACCTGATGGCATTGAAGTGATCATGTGAGCTGATGGCATTGAAGTGATCATGTGACCTGATGGTGTTGAAGAGATCATGTGTCCTGATCATGTGACCTGACCATGTTGAAGTGACTCTGTCCTGACGGCGTGCTGCTGTCTTCCTCAGGAAAATGAAGCTGGAGAAGGAGCTGGTGGCTCAGCTCTGGAGAATCTCCTGGGACGACATCCAGATGAGCAACCTGGACAAGGTTTTGCGCAGCGGCAGCAGGATCACGCTGTCACTGGTGAGCATGCTCACACATGCACATCTCATTTCCTGCTGCTCATCTCCGAGGAAGGAAGACTGATGTTCACATATCAGACTCATGGTTTACTAAACTTAAAACCAAACCAGAACCAAACAGGGGAATAAACATGTTTCATCATCTACATTTTTAGAAATGACCATTGGTCAGCATTCTGGGGGTTGATAACTTCAGCCTTGACTATAAGTGTTTTACTGAATGTTTATGATCTGAGAGTGAAATAGGTGTCAGATTCTTTGTGATAAACCGTAACAGGACACAGTTTAAGTGTCGTTGTCATTCACTGATCCTCTTCCTGTCCTCAGAGAGGCTCCAACTATGGCTCCCTGTTGACCGGAGATGGAAAGCTGCAGGTCTTTGCAAAGACCGGATACTACAAAGGTGAGTCATGACTGAAACTGAAGTTTGTTTGTGTTTTAAATCATAATAAAAATCATGTGATCATCATGGGTTTGAGCATCAGACAAAAACAACCTCAGTCTGAACGGAGTCCCACAGGGATCCATTCTTGTCCCACTTCTTGTTCTTCAGTCCAGTGAGGCTCAACCTCACATGAGTCAGAGTCATGTTTGAAAAACTGTTATTTGTCAATCCAGCGAGATTTTTCTACTTGACCAGATGTCTTCTTTGCTGGAAACACTGGAGGAACATTCATGGAACTTTGCTGGATGTTATTTAAAAATCACATCAGGTCACTATGACCTGTTTCTCAGTATCTAATGTAGAATATCTAATCCATGTGGGATATTGCTCAGGTGCCATGGCATGATTTTTGAGGCACTAGCTGAGAGGAATTTAGCTAAAGGCTCAACGTATTGATAACAAGTGGTTAAAATGCCTGCATTTCTTTTGATTCATTGTCTTGTGCTGACAACGGCTGTCTGTGCTGTATGTGAGTTACCACAGTTAGTTTATGAGTATGTGAGTTAGCTCAGTTACTCAGGTTTGTGACGTCAACGCTCTCATGACCAGGAGATCCCACTGGAGCCCTGAAGAATGATTCAGAGACGTTCTAGTTTCATCTGCAGTTGTCAATACTGTCAATACAGTCCAGAATTTTTATTGTGTTTACAACAAAACCTGAGAAACAGAAAAAGGGGGTGCTAACTTTTGGAGATGACTTGATTGTTGATCATCCACTGGAAGCTGTTCGTCAACGCTGACTGGTTCTCCAACATGATGATAACCTGAGAGCTGACGGCTGTTTTGGATCAGAGTCTCCAGTTACCTTTAGTGATTTTCTGCTCTGAAGTCGTCTCTCTGTTTGTCGTCTTCTTCCAGGGAAACATCGTGGCCATCAAGTACATGGACAGGAAACGAATCGAGCTGAACCGGAAGGTCCTATTTGAACTCAAACACGTGAGTTTCTGATGGTTCCTATCCAGACCTGATCTGATATGGTCCAGGTTTGAAGAACGGTGTGCATTTTATTTTTAAGACGCGTCCTTTAAGAGACATGCCTTTGTTTCAGATGCGAGACGTTCATAACGAACACCTGACCAGGTTCATCGGAGCGTGCATCGACCCCCCCAACATCTGCATCATCACGGAGTACTGCCCCCGAGGAAGTCTGCAGGTACCTGTCTGTCTGTCCACCTGCCTGTCTGTCTTCTGTCCTCCTGTCTGCTAACCTGCGTCTTGTGTCTTCAGGACATCCTGGAGAACGACAGCATCACTCTTGAGTGGATGTTCAAATATTCTCTCATCAACGACATTGTGAAGGTGCGTTTCTCAGGTCCATTTCTGAGGCCCCTGTGCAACCATAAGTTTGGGACCTATTTCAGTGAAAACTCCAGGGTGATGGAGTTCAGAGCCTTCATGATGATGATGATGATGATGAATGATGATACATTAATCTGTTTGAGGAACATAAGGTCAAGCTCAGGTTGACTGATCAAAACAAGCCCAGCTGAGGCTGAAGACCACATCAGGGTTCTGGGACCACTGGAAGAAAACCATTATTTTAATGATTTGTTATTATTATTATTTGTTATTAAATAAAGTCAAATTTTACAAGGCAGAAACTCAGAAAAAAAAAATATAATAAAAAAGTTAGTGCTTAGCTACTAAACATAAAAATGTACAGTAGCTAGCTGACTAACGTTTACTGAGCGAGCATGACCGAAGACAAGTGCAATGGAGAAAAAAACTTTAGACCAAAGTTTGAAAATGTTGTTGAAAACAAAAAAATTACTTTATGAACTTGGAAATAAGCAGGAAACAAGTCCAAAGTTCTTATTTATAAAACAACAAAGAATTTCTGACTGGAGAGGCTTTCAGATAAGTTAGCATGATGCTAAGTTAGCATGACACTAGGTAAGCATGATGCTAAGTAAGCATCATGCTAAGTTAGCATGACCCTAAGTAAGCATGATGCTAAGTTAGCATGATGCTAAGTTAACTTGACATTAAGTCAGCATGATGCTAATATAGCTTGATGCTATGTCAGCATGATGGCAAATTAGCATGATGCTAAGTCAGCATAACACTGCATTATGGCTGTTTCAAGAAGACAAAACTTGGGCCATAAAGAAGTGAATAACTGATAAAATTGCAGTTTCTGACTTTATAACGTCATAAACTTACAAGAGGAAGTGCTAAATTTTCTCATGAGAGTTTGAGGTTGTTCAGGTCTCAGTGAAGCTCCTCAATGTTCTTACTTAGATGGACACAAACAGAAACGGCTCATTGTATTTGTCATTTCTTATTGCTGGACATTGAGGCTGATCTTTGATGTTGGGGGCCCCCTGGTGGCTGCGGGCCCCTCTGCGTCCGTGCTGAAACAGTTGTGCGTGCCCTAAGGTTTCTCTGTCTTCAGGGGATGGTGTTCCTCCACAATAGCGTCATCATCTCTCACGGTAAACTCAAGTCATCCAACTGTGTTGTGGACAACCGCTTCGTCCTGAAGATCACCGACTACGGTCTGTCCAGCTTCCAGTCAGCCAGCCACTCAGGGAAGGACGCTCATGCCTACTACGCCCGTGAGTCACTGCCGTCGCTCTTCATCCTCCTTTCTCTCTCTTGATCCCTCACTGCAGCTGCACCTTTTATTCTTTAGTCTTCATGTGTCAGGGGAGCCTGAAGCACCTGAACCAAGATCACGTCTCTCCCCTGTTAGCGCTCAGAAACGCTGCTGGAGCTGAACTCATCTGCTCATCTGTTCTCCATTCTCCTCCAACGTCCTACAGAACGGTTGTGGATGGCTCCAGAGCTGCTCCGCCTGGAGGCTCCTCCTCCTCAGGGGACCCAGAAAGGAGACGTCTACAGCTTTGGGATCATCCTCCAGGAGGTGGCGCTGCGACGAGGAGTCTTCTACCTGGAAGGAGACCTGCTCAGCGCTAAAGGTACGACTCAGTCCAGCTCTGGAGCAACTCTGGAAAAGCTCTGGAGAAGACATGAACTCATGTTGGTTTCCATCTAGACTTTTTAAATCTGGGAATGTGACAGGAAAAAAAAGTTTTAAAGAGATCGAGAATTCTGAATTCTTTAGACATCTTCAAGAAGTTTCAAGAAAAAAAGTCACTGGTGAATCTTAAAAGTGCGAGCTAAAGATCAGAAGTTGTTACTTTATAAACCCACTACTGTCCAGGAGAAAACTGAAAACTGACTTCATATCAGCAGTGAGACGGAGAATGATTCAGATAACATTTCAGTCCTTCATGTTCAGGCTGCTACAGATGGAGACATCAAATCTTCATCTCACTAATTTAGGACCAAAGAAAATCTCTTTACTGTTTTTGATCTCATAAAATCATCAATTTATGATCAAACTGCTTTTATAAACCAAAGATTTGCATGAAACAAAATGACCATATAGACTGACAAATAAAAATTTGAATCTCTTTAGTTTTACTGACAGTCCACAACATAATTTCATTGATGTCTTGAAGCATTTCAACGTTCTTCTTTAAAGAGAAGTTCTAAAGTTCTTCTCTCTGTAAATGAAGGCAGGTGATTTTACTTCTCTCAGGCTGGATGCTGACCGGCTGTCTTTGGAGCCCCCTGGTGGTTCTACATATCTGTACATCCTGGACGGAGACAGAACCAGTTCTGAGCTCAGATCTGCTCACCAACATCTGCTGTTCAACAAACATCTGGGAGACGAGTCTGACCGTCATGAATGTCTCTGCAGAGATTGTGGACCGGGTGATTCTGGGCGAGTGGCCCTGCCTGAGGCCCACCGTGGACCCGCAGAGTCACAGTCCCGAACTGGGTCAGCTGATGCAGCGCTGCTGGGCCGAGGAGCCCACGGAGAGACCAGACTTCAACCACATCCGCCTGCTGCTGCGCAAACAGAACAAGTGAGAGACACAGGGACATGGGGACATGGAGACATGGGGGTGCAGTGACAGGGAGACGACTGGGACATGGAGTCATGGGGGTGCAGTGACAGGGAGACACAGAAAGATGGAGACATGGAGACACAGAGACACAAACACAGAGAGACGGAGAGACGGGGACATGGGGTGCAGAGACAGAGAGACTACAGAGAGACAGACATGGAGATACTGAGAAATGGAGAGACAGAGACATAGAGAGACACAGAGAGACAAAGAGACAGACACGGAAACACAGAGACACAGAGAGACAAAGAGACAGACACAGAGACATGGGGACATAGAGATACAGAGACACTCAAACACTGAGATGCAGAGACAGCAACCAGCAACCAGCTTCTTTTAGCTTAGCTTAGCTCATGCTAACCAGTGATGCTAACTAATATTATATTAGCATTAGCTTTCTCATTTTAATTTCAGATGCTGTTACTTTACTGACCACAAACTATTTTAGCTTAGTTTAGCTCATGATAACCGGTTGATGCTAACTAATATTAGCATTAGCTCACTCATTCTGTTTCTCATTTTAATTTCAGATGCTGTTACTTTACTGACCACAAACTATTTTAGCTTAGTTTAGCTCATGCTAACCTGTGATGCTCAGTGGTGTGAGTATAAAGTCCAAAAATTGAGACTGAGTGTTTGGGAGAAGGTTAAAAAACAACTTTTCCGAGTGTTCTTAAGCAGGGAAACATCTAAGACCTGCAGGACAGCAGCTCTCCAGGACTGAGTTTGGACACCCCTGGGTTAGAGGGACTGGTCTGGATTTGGGAGAGGACTGGGTGATGGTTAGGGTTTGGGTGAGTCTGAACTAACGTCCTGGTAATGATAACGTTGTGAACCTCAGGGAGTCGAGGAGGAACATCTTGGACAACCTTCTGTCCCGCATGGAGCAGTACGCCAACAACCTGGAGGAGCTGGTGGAGGAACGAACGCAGGCTTATCATGAGGAGAAGCGCAAAGCTGAGGCGCTGCTGTACCAGATCCTCCCACAGTGAGTACCACAGTACTACAGTACCAGGTACCACTACAGTACTACAGTACCAGATCCTCCCACAGTTAGTATCACAGTACTACAGTACCAGGTACCACTACAGTACTACAGTACCAGATCCTCCCACAGTGAGTATCACAGTACTACAGTACCAGGTACCACTACAGTACTACAGTACCAGGTAACACTACAGTGCTACAGTACCAGGTACCACTACAGTACTACAGTACCAGATCCTCCCACAGTGAGTACCACAGTACTACCGTACCAGGTACCACTACAGTATTACAGTACCAGATCCTACCACAGTGAGTACCACAGTACTACAGTACCAGGTACCACTACAGTACTACAGTACCAGATCCTACCACAGTACTACAGTACCAGGTACCACCACAGTGAGTACTACAGTACTACAGTACCATGTACTACCACAGTGAATATCACAAAACTACAGTACCAGATCCTACCACAGTAAGAACCACAGTACTACAGTACCAGGTACCACCACAGTGAGTACTACAATACTTCAGTACCATGTACTACCACAGTGAATATCACAGAACTACAGTACCAGATCCTACCACAGTGAGTACCACAGTACTACACTAACATGTACTACCACAGTGAGTACCACAGTACTACAGTACCAGATCCTACCATAGTGAGTACTGCAGTACTACAGTACCAGATCCTACCACAGTGAGTACCACAGTACTACACTACCAGGTTCTACCACAGTGAGTACCACAGTACTACAGTACCAGATCCTACCACAGTGAGTACCACAGTGGGCACCAGCAGGAGACCACTACCTGAGGTTCTCAGAGTCCAGGTTGGTTCATATGGATCTAACATGTCAGAGATGGACTTTGGGGCCATGAAGAGACTTGAACACAAGTAGAGCTGTTTTAGTCTATTCTCTGAGTGACAGTAAGCCAGAGACCTCAGGACTGGACTAATATGGTCGTATTTCCTGGTTCTAGTCAGGACCAGTGCAGAGACCTCAGGACTGGACTAATATGGTCGTATTTCCTGGTTCTAGTCAGGACCAGTGCAGAGACCTCAGGACTGGACTAATATGGTCGTATCTCCTGGTTCTAGTCAGGACCAGTGCAGAGACCTCAGGACTGGACTAATATGGTCGTATCTCCTGGTTCTAGTCAGGACCAGTGCAGAGACCTCAGGACTGGACTAATATGGTCGTATTTCCTGGTTCTAGTCAGGACCAGTGCAGAGACCTCAGGACTGGACTCATATGGTCGTATCTTCTGGTTCTAGTCAGGACCAGTGCAGAGACCTCAGGACTGGACTAACATGGTTGTATCTTCTGGTTCTAGTCAGGACCAGTGCAGAGACCTCAGGACTGGACTAATATGGTCGTATTTCCTGGTTCTAGTCAGGACCAGTGCAGAGACCTCAGGACTGGACTAATATGGTCGTATTTCCTGGTTCTAGTCAGGACCAGTGCAGAGACCTCAGGACTGGACTCATATGGTCGTATCTTCTGGTTCTAGTCAGGACCAGTGCAGAGACCTCAGGACTGGACTAACATGGTTGTATCTTCTGGTTCTAGTTAGGACCAGTGCAGAGACCTCAGGACTGGACTAACATGGTTGTATCTTCTGGTTCTAGTCAGGACCAGTGAATATGGCACCAACACCACCACCCCTCTGGTTTTGTCGTGTTTCAGGCACAAAGGTGAAGTTAGATGGACTAGATTCAATCAGGACTGCATTGGCTGTGTTTCTGTCCAGCCATGTCTCAGTTAAAAACATGAAATTTAATAATATATGAGGAAGTACAACTATTAATTAAGAATGATTTGTTACTCAAAGATCTGACATTGAGTACTTGCATGTTTGGGGTTAGCTGGAGTTAAGCTTGACGCTGTGTTCTTCACAGAAATATGGATAAGATTTCTCTGACAGTTCCTCTCATCTAATCTTTGTGGTTTGACAATAATCATTATTTTAGAAGAAGAATACTGCAGTACCAGGTTATAACCACAGTGAGTACCACAATACTACAGCACCAGGTTCTAGTACTGTGGACCACCACAGGGTACCCGGTAGTACCAGGTAGTACTACAGTACTACCACAGGTACTACCTGGTACCCTGTGGTGGTCCAGGTCCCATCCTGCCTGTCTGTCTCCAGCTCGGTGGCGGAGCAGCTGAAACGTGGAGAGACGGTTCAGGCCGAAGCCTTCGACTCGGTCACCATCTACTTCAGCGACATCGTGGGCTTCACGGCCTTGTCTGCGGAGAGCACGCCCATGGAGGTGACCCAACACTGATGTGAGCAGGTCTGGTCTTTCAGTCGCTGGTTCTGGAGATGAACATGTTTGTGTCTGCTCTGCAGGTGGTGACCCTGCTCAACGACCTCTACACCTGTTTTGACGCCATCATTGACAACTTTGACGTTTACAAGGTGAACATCTCTGTTGTTGTTGTCTGTGAAAGTCGTTGCGTTCCCCCCCGCTCTAACTTGGTGTCCCGGTCCCGCGGCGCCGCCTCCAGGTGGAGACCATCGGCGACGCCTACATGGTGGTGTCGGGGCTGCCGGTGAGGAACGGGAAGCTGCACGGCCGGGAGATCGCCCGCATGGCGCTGGCTCTGCTGGACGCCGTCCGGACCTTCATGATCCGCCACCGACCGGAGCAGCAGCTGAAGCTGAGGATCGGGATCCACAGCGGTAAGACGTGGTGCTGGTCTGTCCAGGAAAAGCACCGCTCACGGGTTTGACCGAGATTCAGTTCTACACCAGCAACTGAGTTGGGAAGGTTTCTGTGTTTCTGTGTTTATCACAAAACTTCCCTTTTTACCACAACAAGTTGTTGTTGTACTAGATGACGTTCCAGTTGTACGAAATTCACTATTTCATGATATAAAGTCATAGTTTATGCCTCAAAGGTGCAACTTAACACAAGTTAATATTTTCAGATGAAAAATTGGGATTTGATGTCAATAAGCCAGCAAGTTGCTGTTTTGCTAAACTCGTGATTTTAGAATGAATTTTGAGATAAAGTTGGAATTTTATGAAGAATAAAACCTAAAAAGTCACAATTTTATGAAACTTGTGATTTTGTCAAAATGTCATTATAGGACATAAACCTGCAGTTATGGTCCTAATTCTTGACAAAAAGTCAAAATTTTGCATGTCAAAAATACATTTTAAACCAAAAGTTGCAATATTAAGTTAAAAAAAAAATAAAATCTTGTAGAAATTTTACAGTTTAATAAAAGATTTTTTTACAAAACATGTTTTTTTTTTTTACTTTGATGAGTATTTCTACGGCCGTAGAAATAAGAAACTGTTATTAAACTATTATTATATTATATTATATTATATTATATTATATTATATTATATAAAGTTAAATTCTAACAGCACGTGCAGGAGAAATAATAAAAAGTAATAAACAAATACAGCTTTATTACATAAATGTGAAAGAAACAAAATTAAATTTTTAAAAAAGTAAAAAATCAACTCTTTTTTTTTATCAGTTTAAAATTAAAATTTCAATCTTTTGAGTTTCATATGTTATAATATATCAAGTTTATATAAACTCAGTTTATATAAACTCATCGTACCTTTATGATTTAATGAGGTCAGATTTAAAAAAAAAAAAAAAATTGATGTTTTTTCTTCCTGAAGACTTTTCTGAAGATTTCATCATTTTCCCTTCTCTCCAGCTGTAAAGTCACAGTTTCTTTCTTTTCCTCTCAAATGTCCAAAGTCAGAAATTCAACATTATTTTTTGAAACTGAAGTCTAAGCTTCTTCTTGAGAATTTTACTTTTAATAAGAAAATTAATGAGAAAAAGGTTTTTCTTTATTTTTTATTTTCATATTTATATTTGACAGTTTCCAGTGTTTACTGTTAAAGCTGTAACAAGTTAAATCAGAAAAATCGTGGACAGGCACTGGTCTCCTGAAGCCCTTAAGAAGTGAGACGCAGCCCTGGTAGAATAGATGGAAGCGCCTGGGAGCTCCCGGAAACTCTTGGACGCTCCTGGAAGCTTCTAAAACCTTCTGGAAGCTTCTGGAAGCTCCTGGAAGCTTCTGAAACCTTCTGGAAGCTCCTGGGATTTCCTGGAAGCTCTTGGAAGCTCCTCGGAGCTTCTGGAAGCTCCTGAGATGTCCTGGGATCTCCTGGGATCTCCTGGAAGCTCCTAGGATCTCCTGAAATCTTCTGGAAGCTTCTGAAAGCTCCTGGGATCTCCTAAAAGCTCCTGAATGCTCCTGGAAGCTTCTGGGAGCTTCTGGAAGGTGTCTGCTGCAGTTCAAGCTAACCTACAGAGACTGACCAGGCTCTGGAGCTCTGCAGCTCTGCAGCTCTGCTCCAGGAGGACCAATGTTGTCGTCTCTGTCCTGCAGGGCCGGTGTGTGCAGGAGTCGTGGGTCTGAAGATGCCACGCTACTGTCTGTTCGGCGACACGGTCAACACGTCGTCACGGATGGAGTCCACCGGAGAAGGTGACTGCAGGAACATGGCGCTGACCAACGACAACATTAATAAAAGAAGAATGTAAAAATGACCGATTAAATACAGGTCTTTTTAAAAAACTAAAAAACTAAATCTAAACACTGCAGTGACTGCAGAGCAGACAGCTTTAAACTCAGTTTTATTTTAACCATGTTTGTTGAGAGCAGATTTTATTTAAAGCTGTGTCCTGAGACAACCACCTGTGTGTGTCTGTGATTGTGCAGCGCTGAAGATCCACGTGTCGGCGGCGACTCGTGATGTCCTGATGGAGTTCAGCTGCTTCCAGCTGGAGCTGCGAGGAGACATTGACATCAAGGGCAAAGGAAAGATGACCACCTTCTGGCTGCTGGGAGAGAACGACGGGCAATGAGGAGAGGAGGATGACGCTGGAGGCCCCGCAGGGCTCCTGAGCACCTGATCTGTCAGACCCTTCACCTCCTGGTCGCTGATTTTGTCAAAAATGAGCCGAACGGCTACGAGAACATGGAGGAAAAAAATACTACATTCAAGTCACTGAGGAGCAGGACTCTGAACACTCTGGAGGACTAGGTGATGGACAGGTAAAACAGACAGGTGTGGAGGTGTCTGACAGGTGTGGAGGTGTCGGACAGGTGTGGAGCTGATGGACAGGTGTGGAGGGTGACGGACAGGTGTGGTGAGCTGACTGACAGGTGTGGACAGGTGTGGAGGTGATGGACAGGTGTGGAGCTGATGGACAGGTGTGGAGTCGACGGACACGTGTGGAGCTGACGGACAGGTGTGGCGGGTGACGGACAGGTGTGGAGCTGACTGACAGGTGTGGAGGTGACAGACAGGTGTGGAGGTGACAGACAGGTGTGGAGGTGACGGACAGGTGTGGAGGTGACGGACAGGTGTGGGGGGTGACGGACAGGTGTGGAGCTGACGGACAGGTGTGGCGGGTGACGGACAGGTGTGGCGGGTGACGGACAGGTGTGGAGCTGACTGACAGGTGTGGAGGTGACTGACAGGTGTGGAGGTGACAGACAGGTGTGGAGGTGATGGACAGGTGTGGAGGTGATGAACAAGTGTGACAGACAGGTATGGAGGTGACGGAGAGGTGTGACGGACAGTTGTGGAGGTGACGGACAGGTGTGACGGACAGGTGTGACAGGTGTCGAGGTGACAGACATGTGTGACGGACAGGTGTGCACTCGACGGACAGGTGTGACGGACAGGTGTGACGGAAAGGTGTGGAGGTGACAGACAGGTGTGGAGGTGACGGACAGGTGTGACGGACAGGTGTGGAGGTGACGGACCAGAGTGATGGACAGGTGTCGAGGTGACGGACAGGTGTGCACTCAACGGACAGGTTTGCACTCGACAGACAGGTGTGACGGACAGGTGTGGAGGTGACAGACAGGTGTGGAAATGACGGACAGGTGTGGATTCGATGGACATGTGTACAGGTGTGGAGGTGATGGACAGGTGTGCAGGTGATGGACAGGTGTGGAGGTGACTGACAGGTATGCAGGTGTGGAGATAAGATCAGCAGAACAGAGCAAAGGTTCTTTGCGTCTCTAACTGTCAGTGAACGTCTTTTTCTCGTCTGCACCTGTGAATGAACTTAGGTGTTTTCCTGTTAAGGTGGGAGTTTTAAAACTTATCATACCCTCTTTTAATTCAATTTTTATTTTGTGTAAAAGTACAACAGAAACCATCTGATCACAGAGCCTCTGAGTATTTGACGAAAATGGAGCCAAAAAGAGAAAACCCACCTTAGAGCCACTGTGAAGCACGGTGGTGGAGGGCTCATGGTCAGTATCACCTGCAGTGCAGTGTGGAAGATTCAGAAGGTTATACGTTATTAAGATTATTTATTGTTCTTGTTTATCTGAGGCTGTATTAAACCCTGAGACCCTCGATACACAAAAAAAAACATTTGGAAGACGGGTACAAATCTTTGGACATGACTGTACGAACATTTCTCGTCTAAAAGCAGAACTGTCCGAATCTGAGAGGTAAGTGGTGGATCAGCTTCAGTTCTGCCCCCCAGAAGCAGGGACCCCCCCCCCCCCCATTGGTACTTGACTGCAGCTACAGCAGGTTTTTTGTCTCGCAGCAGCCACAGAAGGCAGCAGAGACAATTCCAGACTGAAAACCTCCAGAAACGTCCTCTCAGAGCAGCTGGACCTGGAGCTGGAGCTGGACCTGGACCTGGACCTGAAGGTGAAGCTGAAGCTGGACCTGAAGCTGGACCTGAAGCTGGACCTGGACCTGGACCTGTGGCTGCAGGTGATCAGGAGAACTGACCCCAACATTGTTGTGTTCATGCACTGTTGGTTCACTGTTGTAGAACCTCTGAGGAAGCTGTTCATGATTCTCTGTAAATGTTCATATTTCTCTGTGTTTTCAATAAAATGTTGAAATAAAGTCCTGCTCTGGAGACAGGAGTCAGGAAACTCCTGCAGAGCTCACCTGCACCTACCTGAGCACCAACATGCACATCCTGGGTCTGAAAAATGTTCCAGAATAAAAACATAAGCTCTTAAAGAAGATTTCTGTCTTCCTAATTATTCTTTCTTATTATCATTGTTATTATGGACAATGACAAGGTTCGATCTGCCAACAATTAAAGTAACTTCCAGGAGAAAAAAGTACAGCAGCTGAAAGATGAAATTCCTTTAAAAGGTACATAAAATAAAAAAAAAAAAACACTTAAAAACAAAATTAAGACAGTTCTGTGTGAGTTGTAGAAAAAAACAAACTGAAACATTCACAAGAAGACACTGAAAGGTTGACTTTCAAGTTGAAAAAAAAAGTTTAAAAATTTACACATTAACAAAAACAATTTATGATGGCAAACTAATTTAATTCCCCTGTAGATTTGTCATGGAATTAAAATCTGTGGAGACCAAAGCTGTTTTTGCTACCAGAGTATAAATATGTTTATTTCTACTGTTTGTAGAGGAACTGCAGTCTCTAGTGGTCGGTAGAGGAACTGCAGCCTCTAGTGGTTGGTAGAGGAACTGCAGCCTCTAGTGGTCGGTAGAGGAACTGCAGCCTCTAGTGGTCGGTAGAGGAACTGCAGCCTCTAGTGGTCAGAGTGCAGCCTCTAGCGGTCGGTAGAGGAACTGCAACCTCTAGCGGTCGGTAGAGGAACTTCAGCCTCTAGCGGTCGGTAGTGGAAGTGCAGCCTCTAGTGGTCGGTAGAGGAAGTGCAGCCTCTAGTGGTCAGTAGAGAATGCAGCCTCTAGTGGTCGGTAGAGGAAGTGCAGCCTCTAGTGGTTGGTAGAGGAACTGCAACCTCTAGCGGTCGGTAGAGGAACTGCAGCCTCTAGTGGTCGGTAGAGGAAGTGCAGCCTCTAGTGGTCGGTAGAGGAAGTGCAGCCTCTAGTGGTCGGTAGAGGAACTGCAGTCTCTAGTGGTCGGTAGAGGAAGTGCAGCCTCTAGTGGTCGGTAGAGGAAGTGCAGCCTCTAGTGGTCGGTAGAGGAACTGCAGCCTCTAGTGGTCGGTAGGTGGTCGGTAGAGGAAGTGCAGCCTCTAGTGGTCGGTAGAGGAAGTGCAGCCTCTAGTGGTCGGTAGAGGAAGTGCAGCCTCTAGTGGTCGGTAGAGGAAGTGCAGCCTCTAGCGGTCGGTAGAAGAAGTGCAGCCTAGGGATGCAACGGTACTCGGTAAAATACGGTACGGTACGGTACGACCTGCACGGGCCACGGGACGCTTTTATGTCCATGCAGTATTTATGTTCCTAATAACTTTGCATTGGGCTTGCACGTGAGCGTGCGTGCCTTTTAGGCAACAGGCCGCCACTGCATGTCAATGTCCACTCACCTCCGCTCACTCACAGTGACCAGCCGATCACACTTTGGCCAGATGGCTGCAGCTCATAGACACAGAAAAAAAAACAGAAGAACAAGCAGGTATGGCCGGCGGTAGTGGAGAAATTGGGGAAAACTTTTTTTAATCACTGGCTTTTATTTTGTTTTAATGTTTTAATTTTTATCTTTTTTTTTTTTTTTTTTTTTTTTAATTGAAAGCACTTTGTGTTGCCTGAGGGCATGAAAAGCGCTCTATAAATAAAGTTTGATTTGATTTGATTTGATTTGGTGTGGGAGCATTTTGGTTTTGCTGTTGAATACATGGGCGAGGGAGTGAAAACAGTTAACAGTTAACAGAACGCAATCTTCCACCTCCCTAAACCCAGATCTTACCTGCGTAAGATCCAGTTGTTACCAGCTGTGCGTCTTGGCGCAGCTGACGTGCTTTTTAAAATACTGCAGAACAAATCGTTGGATGCGCATTTAAAGATCACGAAACAATTAATGTTCCTGTCCCTCCTCGACCACCAACAGTTTCAGACATATCGGAATTAAATTCCCTCATCCAACCTTTTCCAGCTTGACACCAGAGACAGACATCAAGACAGACAGCAGACATCTGAATGAGAGCTGCCACAGCTGCACATTTATTCCATTTGGACACGTTCTTTTACGCGCCGACATGCGAGTTGCACTTTCTGCAAACTCGGTATCTTGCGATCGCTTGTTTAGGGTAGCAGGTGGTCTGAAACTGTACCGAAACCGTGACCCAATAACCGCGGTACGGACCGTACCGTGAGCCGCCTGTACCATTGCACCTCTGGGAAATACGTGGTGGAGAATCAGGCATGAGAGCAAAGACAATCTGGCAGGGAGTGAATGGAGTGAGGCTGCATTTATCCTGGCTTAATTTAGAGATGGAGAGCAGGTGAGAGCAGCAGGTGAGAGCTGTAGGCTGACGAGGGGTGTGGCTGAGCAGATGAGCAGACTGTGATAGATTTAAAGGAGCTTCATATGAACATCTATAGAAACATCTGACTGGGACTTCAACAGTCTGTTCAGCAGCCGTGTCCTGACAAAAATATCAACTTAGAAAAGTTTAGGGAAGCAGCTGTCCCTCCAACACATGAACTGAAGCAGACACAAACAGAAACTGGAACAATCTGCTTCATCCTTTCATTTACTTTTCTCTGTTCAGTCCAGATTCACACTCACTCATGAGCTCCTCCACATGATCCAACTGTTTTACAGACCAGCCACCATCAGAGGGAAACCAGTCCCTTTATATTTAACCCTTGTTTTACAACAAGGGTTTGTCCTTTAATCAACTTCATCTCGTTATTTTCATGCCATTTGATCTTTATTCTGGTCACTAGAGTTGATCTTATAAAGCACATTTTAACACAGTTATGGCCGACCAAAGTTCAAATTGTCATTTTATTCTGACTACTTTATCCTTCTGTTGCACCATCATACCAGATCAAAGTCCTGCTTAGTCAACTTGTTTCTGCTGACGATGGCAATGAAGCAGTTCAGATCCTGATATTGATCCAGATCAGCCCCCAGCAGCACCGCAGGACTCTGAGACTCCCTCTGCTCCAGGACTCCAGCAGCCACCATCACCCAGGTATCATCACTTATCTTCTCCACCAGCGTCTCTGCAGCTGGAAGCTGGACTTCCAGGAAATGGGAAAAGAGCAGGAGATGACACCAGGGAGCCAACATGTCATGGCAGAAATAATCTACTGGGATTATTTTAGAGCAGTTAGGTGACCAGAACATCTGAGTCACACTGAAGGTTCAACTGAAATAACAAGACTTGGCAGTGACTGGACTTTAGTGAACTGAAGATCCATTTAGATGAAAAGAGGCTCACTAGCTGACATCTGAGCAGATCAATAAAGAACTGACCAAGAACAATCAGTGAACAATGGTTGAACAGAACAACCAGAACACAGCAGACAAAACATATGAGACAACTGGAGACACAGTTTTCCTGTGTGGAAGACACGTACGCATCAGCTGGACCTTCACTGAGCTGGATACAAGCCAGGTCATGATAGATGATGTTAACAATCCAGCACCTGACTCACAGCAACCCACCTGTCTGACTGGAAACACCCTCCCTCCCCTCCACCTTTCCAGAAACATTTACAGACCACAGACAGGAAGTAGAGACACAGAGACAGAAACAGAGCATCAGGATCAAAGCCAGTCAACATGTTCTCCAGCTGATGTCCAGTTGTCCACTTCTACACCTGCTGATGAGTTCAGGTACACAACTCCTGCTGGAAAAAGCACATCTGCTTCTTTCTTTCTCTTTTTGTTCATAAAGCTTCATAGGTGTCTCAGTGAGTTGTGTTCAGTCTAAATCCAGGATGTTCAGCTTCTCTTTCAGCTGCTGGATTATTCCAGAACTGATGCTGATCATGTTCATGTTCAGAGTTTGACATGAAATCTTCTTGAAGTCTTTCCTTCATTTCCTGATCCTATCTGCTCACAATCTTTTTCTACATGCTGCTTTTTTCTGTGTTGAGGCCTGTTGCAGCAGCTTCTTCCTGTTTCCATGTGACTTTGTGGAGCAGACACGACAGGACACTTCTGGGTTTCTGCCATAACTGTTATGTCTCAACTGCGCCGCCCCGTGGTTTCCATGTGAACTGCATCATGATCAGGATTCATTATCTCCATGTCCTCACATCCACAACTATCAGGATCTGAACTGGCGTCTCACTAAATGACCTGAAAATGAGGGAAGAACTTCTTCTTGGTGTAACTCAACATTTCTGTTGTTTGGAAACACATTTTTTGTTATCATTTTCAGCATTTCTTTTTTATTCCTTTTTTGTTTTGATTGTCACTAAATGCTCCTTTAAATACAGCTCCTAACTTGTCAAAGTTCAGAGCAGCTGGATTCCAGAAAGCATCTTATCTCCAGCCTGAAGTTTCTGAAGCCCTCTGGTTCTTTGATCAAAGTCTTCTTCCTGTTCCTGTGCTCTCGTTTCTAACGACTGCTGCTCTGTGTTAGAGACCATGGAAGGTTTCAACATTTGTGACGTTGTTGGAGGTCTGGTTGTCACGCGTCCACCCATCAACAGCTGGACTGCTGATGCTCTAGTGTCCTCTAAAGGTGGACTCCTCAGGTTCAGCAAAGACACATACGGATCTTTTCCATCTGCTTTAGCCTCTTTCAGCATGAACTTTAACAGTCTGAACCCCTCTTTGTGTCGTTCCATTTGATTGGACCTCCTGGTTTCTTGATGTTTGGGAGAAAACTCCCAGTCTTTTGTAAAGACATGGATCTAGGAGAGCTGACCTGAGGTCTGTTATCTGACATCATTGTCTCAGGAACTCCATGTCTACTGCGTCTCTGAACCTGGTCTCTCACCAAAGAGGATCACAGCAGCTACATGATGATTCAAGATGAAATGGTGTTTCCAGATGGAGCTGAAGAAGATCAATAACCTTCACACATGTTTACAGGGAGACAGTCTTCATATGTCAGACATTAATTAGTACAAGAATATGTCAATAAACTGCTGTTTGGCTCATCTGTCAACTTCAGTGTTTCATTAACTAACATAGATTGACATTACATGCTTCCATTTAGGAGTAAACACATGTAAATGACATTAGGAAAAGAAAAATGGGAACTCCATTGTAACTGAAAATTAGACTAAATAAGGATAGATCAATGTTTCACAAAAATACATTGATATGTCTTTATTCTTTGAATTAACAGCAACGTCAATATCTAACTGTGGCTATAAAATAATAACAATAGATTCAATCTTTTTTCATTTTTATAGCCCCAAAATGTGACAGGGGCGACTAAAAGTTCTGCTTCTCAAAACTCCTTTTGACAAGGAACTAATGAAGGAAATATAAAAAAAAAACCTGAGGAGGAATCACAGCAGAGCTACGTAACTCTGAGAACAGACAGAAACACAACAGAGTTCACGCTAAATGGAAAAAAGAGAAAGAGATTTGAAATCTCTCCACATAAGTTTCGTAGACATGAAGGATATCAGATGATTAAAATAACCAGAAATATTCAGTGTTTCTCTTTTATTGAGAAGAACTTCCCTCAACTCCAACCCACTGATGAGGTCTCAGAGTTATCGGGTCACTGGGTTGTTTAAAAAAAAAAAGATCAGCTTGTAAACTATGTACATTTCTTTTTTAAAAATTAGAACTTAGAGATGCTGACAACAAGTATATAATTTATATGAATATTATTGTATTCAATTTAGTATATTTAAAAAAAACAAAACTCTCTTCCTCCTCAGCTCCCCCCGCCCCTCCCTGTTTGGTAGTATGATCCTCGTCTGTGATTGGTTGCAAAGCATGACGTCACATTC
The DNA here is from genome assembly GCA_018398805.1 of Hirundichthys speculiger. NCBI lineage: Eukaryota > Metazoa > Chordata > Actinopteri > Beloniformes > Exocoetidae > Hirundichthys > Hirundichthys speculiger. Next base: position 218,525 of record JAGFBZ010000754.1, read on the forward strand.
GTGAAGCTCTTTCGGGTCATTGTAGCTTGTTTTACTTTGGCAACAAGAACAAATTCGTGGATTGAAGAGAAAACTATGTCAGCTATGGACCAGGAGCGGAACCAGGACCAGGACTCGGACTCGGACTCTCTGCAGTCCACCGACGGGACCGAAGCGGGCTCCTCCTCTGCTGGTCTAAAGGTTCGTGTTCAGGTTTTGTTTCTGCTGCTCAGCGTTGCCAGGTGGGAAATGTAGGATTATCATACCAGAGACTCAAACTCATCGTATTTTGAGGGAAATGATCGAACATCTGTTAGAACCAAAATAAGAAGCTCAATGATGCGCTATAGTCAAATCTAATCACTCTAGTGATCAATATCGTCCCACAGGCCCTCACAGCTTCGAGGCGTCAGTACTGAATGGGTTAACAGCACCACATCAGCACAAACTCACAGTAGCGTTAGACTAATGTGTCCCCCAAAAACTAATGAGAGGTGGAACTAAGAGACTAATTATGAGGCCTGGAGGTGATTTTGGAGACTCATTTTCCTCCTTGGTTTTTCTCTTGTGCTTAAACTCTGTTTAAATGTCACTGGCTCGACTTCCTGATCAGTATGGCAAGCCACTGAGCCACAGATCGCCACATTAAAGCCTGATTTATACTAGAACGTCAGGTCGTCTGCGTCACCTACGCAGACAAGACAGAGGTGCCCCCCCACCCTACGCAGAGACTCCGGTACGCCTACACTGCAAAAACTCAAAATCTTACCAAGTGTATTTTTCTAATTTCTAGTCAAAATATCTCATCACACTTAATATAAGACAAAATCATTTCAGTGAGATATAGGAGCTTGTTTTTAGACAGTGCATCTTGAATATCTTGTTAAGTAAAATAGTCTTGAAAACATCTTGTTTTGAGTCATATCTCAGATGAAACACGTTTTTTTGACTTGACTTGACATGTCATAAGATTTTTAAGCTAATTTCAAGATCTTGTCAGGCTTAAATATAATGGCTTATTTCATGAAATCTTATTAAGCGAATTTTCACTTGTTCCATTGGCAGATTTTTTTGCTTATTACAAGCAAAAATATCTTGTATTAAGTTTTTTTTTTTAACTTATTTTTTGAGTGGCATTTTTTCCAGTGTACCCAAAATTGTAACTCGATGCAGACAGTGTCGCAGAGGAGAGAAAGGAGGCGTCTGATTGGTCAATTCTACATCCGCGTCATTGAAGAAATGAGGAAGTACCCACATCTGTATGATTCTGGTTCTCCACACCACAAAGACAGCACATATTCTAGTAATTCATGGAGGGAGATAGCGATGAATGTGGATCTGGATACGGCCGAGACGGTGAGGAAGTGGAAAAACGCAAGAGATAAGTTTAGTAAGTTTAGCTTGTTCGTGATTGTTGCTCTCGCGTTGTGGCTTGAATAACACAGTGGAGACCGCGTTTGGGCATAAATCCAAAATAACTGCGGCATACCGGTGACAAGATAACTGCAACACATTATTGTGTGAGTATACACAACCCTTAAGAAGCATGATGAATTAAGCCCCCAAAACGTACGGCAGCATTGGTGAACTTTTTCAAACTGATCGTCCATCTTGCGTTGTGGCTTGGAATAACATAGCGGGGACCGCGCGAGTATAAATCAAAAGTGTCTGCGGCATCTCTGCAGCAAGCTGACGGCGACACATTGATGCGAAAGTATACACGGCCCTCAAGGGCATGTGAATTATAAAACGGCATAAAATGTGGCATTTTTGAAGGGAAAACGCAGTTAAAACCGGCATTTTGCACGCTAAAAATTGGCGCATTTATTTTGAGATCCGAATATTCTGATCCTTATATTCAGGTGTGCTCAATAGGAAATCTCGGTATGTAATATGGAGAATAGTATGTAGTTAAAGACATGTGAAAAACTCTACAACTCACGACTACTAACGTTGCTATGAGCTTTCTGGTCCTATGATCTGAAAATGAACGGAAAGATTAGAGAGTCAAATTCAGAAATGATTTATCTGAACAAAGTGGTGGAGCTATTATTTTCTATTTGTGTGATTCAATAAACATGCTTTAGGCATTTCAGTGAAGTTCAGTATTTGCATTATTCAATTTTTTATGCCAAATTTTTACACTTTTACTGCAAATGAATATCGGCTCCAAATATCGGTTATCGGCCTCCTTTAACTACTAATAATCAGTATCGGTATCGGCCCTGAAAAACCCATATCGATCTCTACTATACACACACATATACAAAGCTTAAATTAAAAACACTGTATACAGATACGGAGCCTACCTCCTCTTCAAGCTGAGGTCTTTTCTTCTTCAGAAAATATTTTTCTATACTCGTCTGTGTAAAGGGGTGAACATAAGCAGAGATGTATGTAGGCGACATTACGGCGCTACGGCAGCAGCTCAACAGGTGCCTGTCGGCTAATGTACATTAACAGCAGGATAACATGTCTGCACATATTGGGCATCTAGATTTGATAGAAACACGGGCTGGTATAACATAGTTATTCGGACCACCTTTGGGCTTATTTTACCACTTTGTAATGGCACGTCTTACCTTTGTATAGACCGTATCTTCGTCGCTTGAATCCCAGTCTGCCCCAAAATTCATAATTTGATGGGATGTCCACTCTGAACAAGTACAAGTGTATAGTGCTGGGCCATATGGAAAAAAAATCATATATCACGATATGGACTATTTTATATCACGATAACGATATATATCACGATATACCATAATAAAGTATGTTTTCAGTTATTCTTCTGAAAAGTTTGACAAAATTTCATTGCTTTTACTTTTAAACTTTATTTTGAAAGGGACATTTAGCTGAACTGTCACAAACATACATTTTAGTGCAGCAAAAACAGGTAGGTACAGAGGTACAGTAGCTTTCACATTTTTTTTTTAAAGTGCACAACAGTTTCTGAGAGGAAAAACACATTTTTGCACTGAAGTTCAGCTATAAAAAATTATTTTTCAACTTTCTGAAATCTGTAACCTTGTAGTGCAAAGTTTGCAAACCAATATAAAGTGTCTAAAGTAAACATCAGGGTTGAAGAGAACTCTGTTTAAGGCATAAACCATGAATAAAAGTGCAAACATAAAAGGCTACTTTGTAGAGTGAAATGTTCTATCAAATTTATCGTTGCAGGTTATTTAAGTACATATTTGCTGTAATAATTGATAAAATTAGTTAGAACGATAGAAGAGAAATGGCACGATACACACTTTTCTATCGTCCCCACGATATGTATCATCATATTGCCCAGCACTACAAGAGTATATGAGTATATGAAATTTTTGGGATAAACTCCATAGCACCAACTTCTGGTCACAGGAACACTATTTGGGTCAAATTATTTAGGGTGTTTTGTATTCTGTCAGTGCTTCCTCAGATTAGCCTGAGATTCCTACAGGTCATACTGAAAAATGTCTAAGACCGTACGCAGTCATGGATGATGTCTAACATTCCTTTTGTTATTCCTGTGAAGCAGGAATGGTGTTTCTGCCACATAACAATGTTAAAATCAATTAAAAATCACACATTATCCTGGGAAATGAAAATGAAGTGTATCTAGGTAAGTAACCAGGAAAGATCTAGAATGCAGTAATGTGCTGATTCTTGTTAGAACGCTGGCAACAGCATTCCTCATAAGGTGATGCTGTCTAATCACACAAAGAGCATTACGGTAGTCAAGATGCAGGTTGGATGAATTTCTGTAAATCTACTATACTACTACTAATCTATGTCACTATGTTTGGGTTCATTAACAGTTCAATACTCTGATAGGAAATACAGTGGGAGGACAATCGTAGGGCCCGATGAAATCCGTTTTATTTTTTCTCAATTTGTTTAATTTTTTTCATTTTCGGTGTTTTTTCATTTTTTTTTTAAAATCCGTTTTAAAATGACATGTAACACCCATGACACTACACGATACACTAATCTCGTGATATGATACGATACAAATGTGCTCACGACGATATATATCGATATTCACTTACAATACATTTACATCATTTTCCGAAGATTTTAATGGACAAAGTAATTTTGGACATCTGTGAGTTTCCAATACTTTGTTTAAATTAATGACTGAAACATCAATTACATTTATGGCTACAACACTTCAATGCGGACAAAATGAATTAAAACAATAGGAAGAGGGCTCCATCGGTTCACCAAGCCGGCGTTTTCCACCACTGAATACAGTCTCAAATCCTGACAAATAAAGTAGGCATAACTCCGTAATTTTCTGTGACCTAGGTGAAGTAGATGGTAAATGGACTGCACTTATATACCATTATATATATTATCAGCCGTTTACAATTGGCTTCACATTCACCCATTCACGCACCATTTCACACACATTCACACACTGATGGCCGAGGTACCACGCAGGTGCCAC
>JAGFBZ010000755.1:0-123429 GCA_018398805.1 Hirundichthys speculiger
GACGCCGAACGGCTCACCGCCGCTCACCGCTGAGCCGTTCATCCAATCACAGAGTTCAGAGGTTTGATTGCAGGAAACTGCTGTGGGACGAGTGATGAAGCCTGACGTTTTCTCTCCTGCTGCTCACAGACAGAAGTGGGGGGGATGAAACGCTGATTAGTGGATGGTTATGGGTTCAGGGAAGGATCCAGAGGAGCTGAAGAGCAGAGTTCTGATAGACCTCCTTTCAGCTCTGGCAGCACCTGTTTCAGATGCTGCTTCAGTGCCGACAGCTGAGAGGATGTTTGGACACGTATGATCAGTATGCATGTTAAATAATGTAAAGTTAGTCCCACCAGAGGCGCTGTGGAGCAGTTTAACGCTACAATTATGCATCGAGTCTGTGGCAAGTGGTCAGCTGATCGACCGGCGGGTCCCAGAAGAGCTCTGCTGGACCTCCTTTCAGCTCTGGCAGCACCTGTTCCTGAAGCTCAGTTAGCACTGTGGGTTAAGATAAGCTAAGCCAGTCGAGCTAAAACAGCTAGCTGTGAGTGACGTAAGGGGGGCGTGTCCCAGCCAACCTCTCAGCTCTGCTTGTCCCGCCCCATTTGCTCCATGGTGTGATGGAGTACGAGGAAAAGAGGCTTCAAAACAACTCTGCAGAAAACCTGAGGGTGACATTACAGGAGGTTTGTCCAGTTCCTCTTATACAGTCTGTGATGAAGCGTCCTTATTCTACAAGGCGCCATGTTGGAGGTAGCTGACTCCATCCATTCATCCATCCATCCATCTGTTCATCCATCCATCCATCTGTTCATCCATCCATCCATCCATCCATCCATCCATCCATCCATCCATCCATCCATCCATCCATCCATCCATCCATCCATCCATCCATCCATCCATCCATCCATCCATCCATCCATCCGTCCACCCATCCATCCATCTATCCATCCATCCATCTGTCTTGCATCCATCCATCCATCCATCCATCCACTCCCATCCATCCACCCACCCGGCTATCCATCCATCCATCCATCCATCCATCCATCCATCCATCCACCACCACCCACCCATCTATCCATCCATCTGTCCATCCATCCATCCATCCATCCATCCATCCATCCATCCATCCACTCATCCATTCATCCATCCATCCATCCACCCACCCACCCATCCATTCACTCATCCATCCACCCATCCATCTATCCATCCACTCATCCATCCATCCATCCATCCATCCATCCATCCATCCATCCATCCATCCATCCATCCATCCATCCATCCACTCATCTATCTATCCATCCATCCAACCATCCATCCATCCATCCATCCACTCATCCATCTATCCACTCATCTATCCATCCATCCATCCATCCATCCATCCACTCATCCATCCATCCATCCATCCATCCATCCATCCATCCATCCATCCACCCATCCATCTATCCATCCATCCACTCATCCATTCATCCATCCATCCATCCACCCACCTGGCCATCCATCCTTCCATCCATCCATCCATCCATCCATCCATCCATCTATCCATCCATCCACTCATCCATTCATCCATCCATCCATCCACCCACCTGGCTATCAATCCATCCATCCATCCATCCATCCATCCATCTGTCCATCTATCCACCCATCCATCCATCCATCCATTTATCCATCCACCCATCCATCCATCCATCCATCCATCCAGAGTCAGGGCAGTGAAAGATCTTCAGCCAAGATCTGACAGCAGTCCAAGCAGCTTTTACTTGAGCAGGAAGAATCCTTCACCTCCTTCACGCTTCCTCAGTTTCACATAACTCTTGTAAGGTACAAGTGCACAAACTGAGTCATGAATCCAGCCAAGGGAGCGGCACTGGCAAGTGTTCCTCTCCAGAAATGTTCCCTCAGGTGAGACCTGAGGCTGGAGAGAAGAACCAAAGCGGATTCTTGTGTTCTCTGCACAACCAGGACTCAATGCAGATAGAAGAAAAAATGCATTTCTCTCTTCAGGAAAGCTGCAGACAACGGCATCAAATCTCTTATCTGAGAAACTTCCATCAGGAGTCCATCACAGCTTCATGGTTGGTGTCTCTATGACAACCAGAGTCTCCGTCTGTCAGCATCCTGACACTTTAAGGAGCTCAGTCTGAAGCCCAGATATGAGAAATGCCCATCAACTGAGATCCAAACATATGCTCATGTTCAGAAGCCATGGGGGGGTCAGGGGGGAGGGTTTTAGATGGTGGGGTCTCCTCCTGTTTGCTTCCTGGTCTCTGTTTTGAACATCTTCCAGGTTTTTCTACATGAGTCTCAGTTTTTGTTGCCGTTCCTCGGCTCGTTTCATGTCATCCCTGCTCTTTGTTCAAATGTGTTTCTTTCCCTCCAGCCTTGTTTTGAAGGATCTTCTCCTGGAGGGTGAACTCCTCTTCCTCGGTGGTCGTCTGCTCCAGTCTGGTTCTGGTCAGTGAGACGCCTCAGCTTCATCCTGTCAGTAGAGAAAGAAGAGTCAGAGTAAACATCAGAGAATCAGAAGGATCTGTTATTTGTGTTCAGCAGGATTATCTCTAGCTGAGTGGTTTCGGCCTTTTCTCAGTCCTGCGTTAATGAGCCTCCATCAGAGGAACGCCACCCAGCATCTCAGCAGAGGCTCATTAAAGTCACCCAGAGGAGACGCCGTCTGGTTTCAGGAGCCCAATACTTTCTTTCAGCCTGAACGGAACCAGGCGACACCTGAGCGTCCGTGTGGGCGGGGCCACGTGGTCCTGCAGCTCAGCCAATCAGCTTCCAGACAGACTGAGTCTGAATACGTCAGCGCTGAGCTGCTGAGGAGGAAACACGTCTCTGTGGGTCAGTGGCTCAGCAGCATTTCCAGAACTCTGAGGTTCTGTTTGGCAATACCAAGATGGAGCTGTGGACCTCAAAACTGTCTGAGCCTAAACTCCACGACGCTCCTTCGCTCCGGGTTTGACTGGTCCGACTGGTCTGACTGGTCTGACTGGTCTGACTGGTCCGACTGGTCCGACTGTCTGACTGGTCTTACTGGTCTGACTGGTCCGACTGTCTGACTGGTCTGACTGTTCCGACTGGTCCGACTGTCTGACTGGTCTTTGTAGCTGCCCCTAACGCTTTTCTTCTAGTCAGAATTAAGCCACGCATCGACTGATGCTTGATGAGAGTGGGTTTTATTTTGTCCAAGCAGGAATCTTTAATTTCTTCAGACACCAAACATCAACACCAAGACACCGTGAAAAACTGAAATGAAATAAATATAGTCTTAATACCGTCATCTTCCCAACTAAATGAATATCTTAGGCCAATATCTCTTTTAGTCCGTCAATGTCCATGTGGCCTTCATGAAACTTAAATATACAATCTAACAGAATATTTAGAAATGAAACAAACACAAAATATACAGAAAATGCAGTTTTCATACCGTGTGCGCCTTCTGACAGGAAAATTAGGAGCTGCTAAGGCTTTATGGGCAACTGTTGCACACGTCTTGCTCCGTGAGCATGGCAGGTCCAAACGACTGAACACGCGTCTTCCCAATTACTGAGGATATTAGTCACATGACTACCTGTGCACGTCATTACGTCAGTGTTACAAATGAAATTATTACGTCACATTTTTACTCAATTATACATCAAATATAGAAAGAAGAATATACAAATATCTTAAATCAAAAATATTGCAAAAAAATAATAAACAAAAAATATGAATGCAATTATTAAATTGGCACTCCTTTTCAGCGACAACTACACTGCCACCAAAATTTCAAAGATTTATGTCACCTGGTTTTGGAACTTGCAATTAAATCTTGGAATTTTCCCCAAAATAAGAAACAACTTTCCCTCCTGTCCTTATGTAAGATCTTAAACACTAAAGAGCAGCATTAAGTGGCTTTTTTGATACTTGTCTATTCATAATGTTCTACTACTAGTACTACTAGTTTCTGAACTGGTCGTTCTAGAAAGGTTGGTTGAGTTAAGCGTTCACCTCGCTTTCCCAATTTGCCTTGTCCTATCTGTATTTTAACCTTGCGCACCAAACCATCATCCTCTTCCATCGCTTTCACAACTCTGGCAAGTCTCCATTCATTTCTCGGAACATTATCCTCTTTGACAATAACAATGTCCCCCACTTTCACATTTCTTCTGGGCACATGCCATCGTTGTCTGAGGCTTAGATTAGACAGGTATTCTTTTCGCCATCTACTCCAAAATTGCTCCGTTAGGTATTGCACTCTCCTCCATCTTTTCCTGGCATACAAGTCTTCTCTCATAAAACTAAAACTGCCTGGTGGTGGGAGTGGCACAACAGCCTTCATGGTGAGCAACTGATTCGGAGTTAGAGGTTCAAGACTCTTTGGATCACTGATGGTATTCGTGGTGAGCGGACGACTGTTTACGATTGACATAGCCTCGTAGAAAAATGTCCTCAATGACGTGTCATCAAGTCTTCCCTTGGCCTGTGCCAAAACAGCACTCATGACGCTCCTGACCGTTCGAATTTGGCGTTCCCAAATCCCACCCATGTGGCTTGCCTCAGGAACGTTCATGAGGAAATCACACTGCTTTGTTGCAAGATAAGTTGCAATCCTCTCTTTGTCTAGATCCTTCAGACCCTTCTCCAATTCGTTCTTAGCTCCAAGGAAATTGGTCCCCTGATCAGAACGGATCTGTCTTACTGCTCCTCTAAGAGCTATGAAGCACCTCAAAGCATTCAAGAACGCGTCTGTTGAGAGATCCTCCAACATTTCTATGTGGATAGCTCTGGAGCTCAAGCAGGTAATCAATAGACCGTATCTCTTGAATTCTTTACGACCCTGTTTGGTGTAAAAAGGGCCGAAGCAATCAATCCCTGTGTATGAAAACGGAGGCGAGGGATCGACTCGGTCACTGGGTAGGTCCGCCATACGTTGCTGCTCTGCTGGACCACGCACCTTTCTGCAAGTGACACAGTACTTGATATGCTTGGCCACTATCTTGCTAGCACCTAATATCCAATAACCATTGGCCCTGAGCTCATTCAACGTCTGACCTCGGCCTTGATGCTGCGTCTTCTTGTGACAGTGGTCAAGAATGAGCTGAGTGACAATGCCTTCCCTAGGTAGGATCACTGGATGCTTCAACTCCAGGGATGCAGAAGACATTCTTAGTCTGCCTCCTACCCTGAGCAATCCATCTTGAAATATTGGATCAAGTTGATGCATCTTGTGAGTCTTTGGCAATTTTGTGGAGCCTTGGTCGAACCATTTGAGTTCTTCTTCAAATGCCTCCCTCTGTGCTGCTCTGACCAGCACAAGGCCAGCTTCTCTTCGTTCCTCAACACTGATGGGACCGGTTCTGTCTTTATGCGCCAGTCTTTGTATTCGCACAATAACATTGAGAGCTGTGTTCCAATCTGAGAACCTTGAGATCCTTTTCAGGAAGTTGTCTTGTTCAACCGCGTCAGTTCTTAAGACCTTCACTTCGGGATCGCCCACAAGAAGTTCTGGTGTTTTTTGGTCTGTGACAATTTCTTGTTGCCACAAGAAGTCTGGTCCTCTCAGCCAACTTGAGTCCAGCAGCTCTGCCACCTTGAGACCCCGTGACGCATGGTCTGCTGGATTCTGACCCGTCTCAACATAGAACCATTGGCTAGGATCAGTAATATCTCTTATCTTCTGAACACGGTTGGCTACAAAAACATGGAAGCGCCTGGCTTCATTCTTTATGTAACCGAGCACTACTTGTGAATCAGTCCAGAAAAACTCTTGATCTATTTCCAGCTCCAGCTCTTCTCGGAGGGTGTTACTAACAGCAGCAGAAACCGTTGCTGCTGTGAGCTCAAGGCGGGGAATGCTGGTAACCCTCACGGGTGCCACTCTGGCCTTACCCATGACTAATGCACAATGCACTTTCTCATCCGCAACAACCCTAATGTATGAGCATTGGCCATAGCCACTAGTGCTGGCGTCTGAGAAATGATGCAGCTCAGTTTTTTTGACTGTGCCTAGAGTTTCAGGGATGAAACATCTTGGAATTTCAATTTTTTGGAGACTCTTTAAGTCTTGGAGCCATCCTTCCCATTTTGGCTTCAGTTCAAGGGGAATGGGTTCGTCCCATCCCACGCCCTGTCTGCACATCTCTTGCAGCACTCTTTTACCATTCAAGAGGTAAGGAGCTAGAAATCCCAGTGGGTCGTAAACACTGGCGACTGTTGATAGAATTCCCCTCCGTGTGGCAGCCTTTTCCGTGAGGACGACATTGAATGCGAATGCATCCTTCTCAACGTTCCATCTTATGCCAAGTACACTCTGCGTCGGAAGCTCACTGTAATTCAGGTCTACATCTTGGACAGCACTGGCACGTTCACTCTCAGGTATAGCATCCAAAACTTCTCTGTTGTTGGAGACGAATTTGTGCAAACGCAGCTGGCCCTTGCTACAGACCTGTCGTGCTTCTCTGACAAGCTGGTGTGCCTTTTCCACAGAATTGACGCTGACCAGCCCATCATCCACATAAAAATTCTTACGAAGGAAGGTCGCTGCCAGTGGGAAGTCCTTCTCATGTTCAGTGGCAAGGTATTTCATACCATAGTTAGCACATCCCGGAGACGAGGCAGCGCCAAATATGTGGACGCGCATGTGGTACTCCTGAGGCTCGCTTTCTGTATTTCCATTATCCCACCAAAGGAATCGCATGTAATCACAATCCTCTGGGCTGACGTGGAAACGATGAAACATTTTTTCCACATCGCAGTTGATTGCGATCTTGTATTGCCGAAATCTGCACAGGACTCCAGTCAGAGTGTTCGTTAAGTCTGGGCCTGTGAGCAGATGGTCGTTCAAGGAAGTGCCTTCAAATTTGGCGGAACAGTCAAACACGACCCTAATTTTTTCAGGCTTCCTGGGGTGATACACCCCGTGGTGCGGAATGTACCATGTGTTGCCTTCTTTGGGGTCCGCACTTGCTTCTTCTGCATCCCCATCTGTAAACACACCTTCCATGAACTTGAGGTAATCCTCTTTGTATTTAGGATTCTTTTGCATTTTTCTTTGCAAATGTTTCAGGCGCACTGTAGCAAGATGCCTATTGTTTGGCAACTGAGGACGTGCCCTAAATGGTAGTGGCATCTCCAGATGCCCTGCTTCATTGTGCATGACCTTGTCATTCAACATGTATAGAAATTGAATGTCTTCCTGCGATATTGTCTTTTCTTTTGGGTTTGTGTCAAGAAAGTCAGTCTCCAGTGCTTTAATCACTGAGGCCGGTGTGATGGGCGGAAGCTCCTTCACGGAGACACGATGGCAGAATCTGGTCTCATTTTTTGTGCTAGCGCAAAGCACTGTGGCTCCAACTATACTCCACCCTAAGGCCGTCTTGACTGCATAAGGTTCATGTTCTTCTCCAGATACCACTTCCTGTGGTTTCAGAGCCCTTGCACAGTCATATCCAATCAGGAGTCCGACTGGACAGTTCAGCAAACTTGGTATCTCTTCAGCCACGCAGTGAAGATGAGCCCACCTCTTTGCTGTTTCACTTGTTGGAATACTGTTTTTCTCCAACGGAATGTATTCCTGTGTGTACGTTGGCGGTAGATCAATGCTCTCTTGTGAGTGATACCCTCTCACTCTCAGTCCAACAGCTCTGTGACAATTCACAATAGAACTCTTGTCAGTCATTGTTGACAGTTTTAACTTCACAGGTTCTGTGTGAGCTTGAATTTTTTGGCAGACGTCCTGGTCTATGAATGTACTGCTACTTTGTGTGTCCAATAATGCATAGACTAAGAGTTCTGGGCTGTTCTTTGCCGCACTGGAAAGCCAACTGGGACAATCATGGAAGTACGGTCACTGCTGTCCATTCTCACATTGCACAAGTTTGTGGATGCACTTTCATCTTGCGATGGTGCTGCTGGCTTTTCACCTTGAGGAAGATCCTCGTGGAGTGGAGTTGGGTGATTACGCTTGCAGATGTTACAAGTGGCTCTCTTTCTGCATTTTTTGGCAACATGGCCAACTCTAAGACACCCAAAACACATGTTGTTGCTTATCACAAATTTTTTCTTGTCTTCAAGAGGCATGGCTGCAAATTTTTCACACTTATAGATAAAATGGTTTTCTTTGCAGCAGACACATTCTAAGGGCCTTTTTGGTTGAGTGACAGGCAGGCTGGCTGTAGAACCCACTGAGCTTGAACTAGGACTTTTCAGAGATGCCATTTCCTTTGGCATCTTAGCTGTCGTCATCAAAGTGTTGGCCTTAGCACGCTTTTGCTCTTTACCAGTTTTCTCATCCATGTTTTTCAGTGCATGAAGAGATGAGACTGGGTTGCACGCAATGCGTGCTTCTTCTGCCACAAAGCTTGAAAACTCCTCGAATTTAGGATATGGTTTTCCTTCATCCAATGCTTTGCTCACGAGTCGATTCCAGCGAGTAGTTAACCAGTCAGGCAGCTTCTGCAGCAATTTCTGGTTTTCTTCACAATCATCTAACACATTTAGACCAGAAACGTGTGGCATGGCATTTTTACAAGAGATGAGGAAATCACTAAATTCTCTCAACTTCAGAGACTCCTTGGGTCCAATTTTAGGCCAGCTGCTCAGCTTACCTCGGAATGCTCTTTGGATAACGAAGGGATGGCCATAACGTTTATTCAGGGCTTCCCAAGCCTGGGTGTAAGCTTCTTCATCACTCCTATAAAATGTGCCTTCCAACACACAAAGTGCTTCTCCACCAATGTATTTTCTCAAGTAAAAGAGCCTGTGCGCTGAGTTTGTGCAAGTTGTTTCAATTAGCGCCTTGAAACTAGTGCGCCACTCTGTAAATTTGAGTGGGTCTCCTGTGAACGTGCATGGCTCTGGTGTTGGTAGTCTAGTCATTACCAGGGACTGTTTTAAGGCTTCAACCAGCAAGGTTTCATTGGAAGTCGGGGCTGCTTTGCTTTCAGAGATGGGCAGGCCTGAGAGATTTTGGGGTGCCTGCATGAGTGGAGTGCTGTTATGCTGCGTGGGAAGCTGACATGGAGGCAATGTGATTGTTTCTCTTTCTCCTATTTCAGCATTTATCCTTAATTCCTCCTTAGCATATACACTGTATTCAGCCTCCATAGCCTCAATATCCCTCTGATCTTCCATCATTTTTAACCTCTCTTGTTGGGCTAGCACCTCTTTCCTTTGTTCTGATATTTCCTTTTCCCTTGTAATTTCAGCACGCTTCGATGCCAATCGCGCTGCCACCTCTGCCTTCCTTTGTGACACATGGCTACCAGGCAGACTGCCCCCTGCAGCTCTCGACACTGTTGAGCCGTATATTGACTTGGCGTCATCTCTTTCCAGCAATTTCAAGAGTGATTCTTTCACCATGTCGGGGTCAAACTCTTTATCTGCACCTGCGTAGCGTGTCTTGAGAAGTGTGACTATTTCCGTTGTCACCGAAGAGCAGCTATCCATTCTTCTCCTAATGTCAGGAGATGGGGTGGTCATGGTGCGCAAGCTATCATATTCTTGCTTTAATATTGGCTCATATACACCTAAGGATTGAATCATGTCGCCTAGTTCCCTTTTAGTGCACTCTTGCTTTAATTTGGTCCTAATAAACTGAACCTCAGCCTTAAAGTTGACATAAGCATACATGAACTTCTTTTCCTTTTTAGAGCTCTCCTCTTTTATGTATTGAACCCCTTTCTCTGTTGGATGCCTTTCTCTTTCAGAACGCCTCAATGGTTGCTCAGACTGAGTTGGTTCGAGTCCTATTTTATGAATTTGAAGATCTGCATGAATTTCAGCTACACGCTCTTCAATGTCGTTTCTTTCTGATTCTTCAAGTTCTGTGTTTAATTTTTCCTCTAAGTCTTTCTTCTCTATTTCCAGAGCTTCAATTACTCCTTCTAGAACACTAGCGTCTATTTTGCTCTCTGCCATTTCGCTCAACATTTTTTTTTGATGCAACACAATGTAAATATTAAATCCTTAAATGTAGTGTAAACTATTAAACCATAACTATGGAACCATCATGAAAATACACATTCACAAATAGAAAACAAGTTACACACTCTTTAAGTTCCACACTGTCAAAATGTAACCTTTTTTTTTTTTTTTTCTAAGGAGGAAAAATATTCAGTTCAATCTGTCCAGTTCAATGAATTAAATCAAGTTGGAAAATCTACCAACTGACCTGTCACCGTTGCAATAGTGGGCTTTCTCTGCAGCTGAATTGTCTCTGTGCACCGTCTTCCAGCGCTGGTCTGCAGCGCGCGCAGGCTCGCAGAACAGATGACAGAAGGAGTAGACAGACCCTCGCGCTGGCCTACAACGCCAAGCCAACGCTCTGGAAACGTAGGCCCTCGACTCCTCACAGGAAAGCCGGCGCAGCCCGCCGCTCTCTTCCCACGGCCGCCGTCCTCTCCGGGTGGTCGAGCCGTCCTCCCTCCGATGGTCCCGCGCTCACCATGCGAAATCTTCCCCCATCGGCCGCGGTCTCATCTCCATCCTTCCAACGCCGCACCTCCAAGCTTCTGAAGCACGCCGACGTCGGATGATTGCTGCGTTTCACTCGGTCGAGACAGCTTCTAAACTTCATACGGATGTTTCACTGGCCTGGAACTTCACTTTCTCTCCCCTCGGAGAACACGTTTTTCACTGTAGCTGCCCCTAACGCTTTTCTTCTAGTCAGAATTAAGCCACGCATCGACTGATGCTTGATGAGAGTGGGTTTTATTTTGTCCAAGCAGGAATCTTTAATTTCTTCAGACACCAAACATCAACACCAAGACACCGTGAAAAACTGAAATGAAATAAATAATAGTCTTAATACCGTCATCTTCCCAACTAAATGAATATCTTAGGCCAATATCTCTTTTAGTCCGTCAATGTCCATGTGGCCTTCATGAAACTTAAATATACAATCTAACAGAATATTTAGAAATGAAACAAACACAAAATATACAGAAAATGCAGTTTTCATACCGTGTGCGCCTTCTGACAGGAAAATTAGGAGCTGCTAAGGCTTTATGGGCAACTGTTGCACACGTCTTGCTCCGTGAGCATGGCAGGTCCAAACGACTGAACACGCGTCTTCCCAATTACTGAGGATATTAGTCACATGACTACCTGTGCACGTCATTACGTCAGTGTTACAAATGAAATTATTACGTCACATTTTTACTCAATTATACATCAAATATAGAAAGAAGAATATACAAATATCTTAAATCAAAAATATTGCAAAAAAATAATAAACAAAAAATATGAATGCAATTATTAAATCGGCACTCCTTTTCAGCGACAACTACAGTCTTACTGGTCTGACTGTTCCGGCTGGTCTGACTGGTCCAACTGTCTGACTGGTTTGACTGGTCCGACTGGTCTGACTGTCCGACTGTCTGACTGGTCTGACTGGTTCGACTGGTCCGACTGTCTGACTGGTCTTACTGGTCTGACTGGTCCGACTGTCTGACTGGTCTGACTGTTCCGACTGGTCCGACTGTCTGACTGGTCTTACTGGTCTGACTGTTCCGGCTGGTCTGACTGGTCCAACTGTCTGACTGGTTTGACTGGTCCGACTGGTCTGACTGGTCCGACTGTCTGACTGGTCTGACTGTTCCGACTGGTCCGACTGTCTGACTGGTCTTACTGGTCTGACTGTTCCGGCTGGTCTGACTGGTCCAACTGTCTGACTGGTTTGACTGGTCCGACTGGTCTGACTGTCCGACTGTCTGACTGGTCTGACTGGTTCGACTGTCTGACTGGTCTGGCTGGTCTTACTGGTCCGACTGTCTGACTGGTCTGACTGGTCTGACTGGTCCGACTGGTCCAACTGTCTGACTGGTCTTACTGGTCCGACTGTCTGACTGTTCCGGCTGGTCTGACTGGTCCAACTGTCTGATTGATCTGACTGGTCTGGCTGGTCTTACTGGTCCAACTGGTCCGACTGTCTGACTGGTCCGACTGGTCTGACTGTCCAACTGCTCTGACTGGTCTGACAGGTCCGACTGTGTGACTGGTCCGACTCTCTGACTGGTCCGACTGTTTGACTGGTCTGACAGGGTCGACTGTCTAACTGGTCCGACTGTTTGACTGGTCTGACTGCTCTGACTGTCTGACTGGTCCGACTGTTTGACTGGTCTGACTGGTCTGACAGGTCCGACTGACTGACTGGTCTGATAGGTCGGACTGTCTGACTGGTCTGACTGGTCTGACAGGTCCGACTGTGTGACTGGTCCGACTCTCTGACTGGTCCGACTGTTTGACTGGTCCGACTGTTTGACTGGTCTGACAGGTTCGACTGTCTAACTGGTCCGACTGTTTGACTGGTCCGACTGCTCTGACTGTCTGACTGGTCCGACTGTTTGACAGGTCTGACTGTTTGACTGGTCAGGTCCGACTGATCCGACTGTCTGACTGGTCTGACTTGTCCGACAGGTTCGACTGTCTGACTGATCCGACTGGTCAGGCTGGTCTTACTGGTCCAACTGTTCCGACTGTCCGACTGGTCCGACTGTCTGACTGGTCTGACTGGTCCGACAGGCCTGACTGTCTGACTGATCCGACTGGTCTGACTGGTCTCAGGGTGCCTGGTCCCTGCAGGACCACTCCTCCATCAGAGTTTCATTCTGCTGTCCACTCTCTTCACCCCTGCCCCGCCCCCAGGCCGATCCCAGCCACATAATTGGCTGATAGAGGAGCGGGAGGCTCTGTCGGACCTCGGAGACACCATGAATTAAACATCCTTTAAGTTTCCAACTCTCAGAGCTCGTTAGCAGGAATAATTATCCAGACAGAGCGTCCGATAAAACACACAAATGAAATCCATCAAGGCAGAGGACGTGCTCTGTTTTAGATCCACCGTTACTTTCTGTTTTCATGAGACGACCTTTTACTTAACTGGAGAAAAATCAGCACGCAGTCAATAACGCAAGCTGCTGCAAAGTTTCTTTCTTCTGTGAAAATCTAAAAATCAGGTGTCCTCAGAAGAAAAGGTCAACTTCGCTGAGATCTGCATGGACCCAGCTGTGAAACACCCTGACCTGTCAGAGAAGAACGGATGAAATATTGGAGCCAGCGGGCCGGACGGCCATCACACTCCTCCCAAAGGACCTCAGGGGTCTGAAGGGAGCTGGAACCCTAGTCCAGGACCACGAAGACCGTATACAAAGAACTGGACAGAGTCTCTGTGACATCATCGACAGGTTTCTAAAGAGTAGTTTGGGTGACACCGTTTTGGCAGGAGGTGACGCCATCCAACCCTGGTCGGTCCAGAGATGGACAAACAAGCCTGGAAATGGTCCGGAATGAAGCTAATGACCGACGTCATGTCAGCCATGCAGGGCAGATGAGATGGATCCATGTGGTGGCCTCTGTAACATCACGACAGTCCACCACGGCTGTTCGAAGGCTGAAGACGATGTAACGTCAATGATCCGTGTTGCTTTGGCTTGTTGCTTCCTTTACTGGAAGTGGTCGTGTCTGCAAAAAGCCCCAAATGCAACACGTCACTGCCACCTAGTGGATAAAACTAGAACAATGTCACAGTTCTCAGGGAGCCTCCATTGAAGGTGTGATGTTTTGATGGACAGCTGGCTGTAGCCAGTGGGTCGGTGTCATCACTTCAGCCAGGTTGTTGTCTTGACTTGACTTCTGGACCCAACAGAACACAATGGTTCTGATTTTAGAGCTTATGTGGCCTGCTGGGCTGCTAACAGAGCTGTGGCTGGCTCCGGGTTGGCCTAGAAGGGTTTGGGGGTAAAGCCTGATAACTTCAGCTTGGCGTTGGACTGTTTGGTGACGTGGTCCACTGAGAACAACCTGGAGCTAAACCCCTCAGAGACAGTGAAGATGCTATCTTGACCAGAGGAGGCACAGCAGAGGATGTAGTTAGTGAGAAAGTCTGAGGAGGTCTGAAGATGTCTGAGGAGATTTGAGGAGGTTTGAGGATGTCTGAGGAGGTATCTGAGGAGGTTTGAGGAGGTCTGAGGGACATCTGAGGAGGTTTGAGGAGGTCTGATGAGGTTTGAGAACTTTTGAGGAGGTCTGAAGAGGTTTGAGGAGGTCTGGGGAGGTTTGGGAAGGTTTGTGGAGGTCTGAGGATGTCTTAGAGCGTCTGTGGAGGTCTAGATAGGTTTGTGGATGTCTGAGGAAGTCTGAGTGAGAGCTGAAGAGGTTTGAGGAGGTCTGAGGAGGTTTGGGAAGGTTTGTGGAGGTCTGAGGATGTCTAAGAGCGTCTGTGGAAGTCTGGATAGGTTTGTGGATTCTGAGGACGTCTGAGTGAGGGCTGAGGAGGTTTGAGGAGGTCTGAGGAGGTTTGAGGAGGTCTGAGGAGGTCTGTGGAGGAATGAAGAGGTCTGAGGATGTTTGAGGATGTCTAACGGGGTCTGGGGAGGTCTGGGCAGGTTTGTAGATGTCTGAGGAAGTCTAAGGGAGGGCTGAGGAGGTTTAAAGAATTTGATGAGGTCTGAGGAGGTTTAAGGAGGTCTGAGGAGGTCTGAGGAGAGTCGAGGAGGTCTGAGGAGGTTTGAGGAGGTCTGACGAGGTCTGAGGACGTTTGAGGAGGTCTGAGGAAGTTTGATGAGGTCTGACGAGGTCTGAGGACGTTTGAGGAGGTCTGAGGAAGTTTGAGGAGATTTGATAAGGTCTGAGGAGGTCTGAGGAAGTTTGATGAGGTCTGACGAGGTCTGAGGACGTTTGAGGAGGTCTGAGGAAGTTTGAGGAGATTTGATAAGGTCTGAGGAGGTCTGAGGAAGTTTGATGAGGTCTGACGAGGTCTGAGGAAGTTTGAGGAGATTTGATGAGGTGTCAGGAGGTTTGAGGAGGTCTGACGAGGTCTGAGGAAGTTTGAGGAGATTTGATGACGTCTGAGGAGGTTTGAGGAGGTTTGATGAGGTTTGATGAGGTCTGAGGAGGTTTGAGGAGGTCTGTGGAGGAATGAAGAGGTCTGAGGATGTTTGAGGATGTCTAAGGGGGTCTGGGGAGGTCTGGGCAGGTTTGTGGATGTCTGAGGAAGTCTAAGGGAGGGCTGAGGAGGTTTAAGGAGGTTTGATGAGGTCTGAGGAGGTTTAAGGAGGTCTGAGGAGGTCTGAGGAGATTTGAGGAGGTCTGAGGAGGTTTGAGGAGGTCTGACGAGGTCTGAGGAAGTTTGAGGAGATTTGATGAGGTCTGAGGAAGTTTGAGGAGATTTGATGAGGTCTGAGGAGGTCTGAGGAGGTTTGATGAGGTCTGACGTGGTCTGAGGAAGTTTGAGGAGATTTGATGAGGTCTGAATAGGTTTAAGGAGGTCTGAGGAGGTCTGAGGAGATTTGAGGAGGTCTGAGGAGGTTTGAGGAGGTTTGAGGAGATTTGAGGAGGTCTGAGGAGATCTGAGGAGGTTTGAGGAGGTCTGACGAGGTCTGAGGAAGTTTGAGGAGATTTGATGAGGTCTGAGGAGGTTTGAGGAGGTCTGACATGGTCTGAGGATGTCTGAGGAGGTTTGGGTCACTCCTACACTTCCATCACATCCTCACCACCTCCATCACTGGAAGGTTGTGTGTGGATCAAAGGTCCAGACCAGGAGAGGTTCAGGTCCTGCGTGGCAGAGACTCTGGTCCATACGTGAACCTCGTACCTGGAGTTCTCCACAGCCAGGAGCTTTAGCGTCAGAGAGTGAGCGTTAGAGCAGATTAGCGTGGAGCTCACGGACAAGTCTGCAGCTTTGATTTCACTGTTTGTGTTTGGGCTCAAATTATCATAATCTGATTCTCAGAGTGGCTGAGCAGAGCTGCGCTCTAATTAGAGACTCACACACATGCAGACGCAGGGACGGGGTGTCCTGACCTGCTGTCAGCTCAGATGCACTTTATTAGCAGCTTCCACACTGTGGAGGAAAAACCGATGAAAAAGCAGCATCTTCAGATGATTTTAATTAGATTTATGGTTTCAACAAAGCTGCCTTCCAGAAGAGCAGAGCAATAATTCCAGTTAAACATGCTGAGGACAAAGATAAGGAGTTTAAGTGAAGGAGTGAGGCAGAGAGAGGGAAACAGTGTCAGCAAGAGCTGAGCTAATGAAAGAAAAGTTAACAAACAAATGAAGCAGCGTCGCTGCAGAAGCAGCAGCTGGAAGGAGGTAAAGATGAACATAGAAACAACGCAACAATCCCATAAACCCAGAATTTATTCACACTGGAGCGTAGAAAACATCTCATCCTGAAAGAAACTTTTCACAGTTCATCTGTTATCTTCTGTCCATCCAGATTACTCTGAAAAACCCCACAGCAGGACAGTTTTACCTGACAAGGAAGCTTGATTCCAGTTCAGATCTGAAAAAGCTGAACGGTTTGAAACATGTGGAAAAAAAAAGGAGAATTTAAGATCAAAATTACACAGCAGGTCTGTTACAGGGGAGGAACAAGTGACAGGCAGAGGACATAGACCCAGGAGGAAAGAATAAAATCAAAATCAAAATAAAATAAAATAAAGGTTAAATAAAATAAAATAAAAATGGAACAAATGAATACATAAAAAACAGACAAAATAAAATAAAATGCAAATGAGAAAAGAGAAAAACAGGAGAAAAAAAAGAAAAGAGAAATAATAAATAATAAAAAAATAGACAAATTAAAGTAAAAAATAAATAAAATAAAAGAATAGATAAAATTAAATTAAATAAAAGGTTCAAAAGGAATACACAAAAAGATAAAACAGACTAAATAAAATAAAATAAAATAAAAAATAAAATTCAATAAAAATAGGAATACGGAATATGTAAAAAAATTGACAAACTAAACTAAAATAAGATGAAATAATACAATTATAAAATAAAATAAAAACAGAAAAAAGTAATACTTAAAAAATAGACAAATAAAATAAAATGAAACAAAAAATAAGATAAAAAAAATAAATAAAATAAAATAAAAATGATGGACAGGCATTTCAATAGAAATATTTGATTATTTTGCAGTGCAGTAAGAAGAAAATCAACTTATAAATTAAAGTGATGCGACTTATTGTCGGTATGTTCATATGGTCACTTGAAACAAGATCTTTATAGAGGAAGACAGAGATAAAAGCTGGAACTCTGATACTGATGCTTGTTTGAACAGAAATAAATACATTTAAGACTTTCTGGTCTATAATGATATGAAATGAAGTTAAATTAAAAATACTTTATTAATCCCAGAAGGAAAATTCAACAATGCAGTATGTTTTTTTTTTCAACAATAAATGAAATGACAATAATAATAATACTTTATTAGTAATGTGTTGTTGTGGAACTGGTGCATAAGATGTTTCTTTTTTCTGAAATAAATCACACAATTCTTGAGCATCTTGTTTCTGAAGGGATTCTTCTGTATCTCTTCTGCTCTTTCTTAAACCCCAACTTTTTATTATTATTTTCTTTTTCTGGTCTCTAAACTGGTCCTCCTCTCTGGTCTCCCCTCAAGCAGGTCCCCCTGATTTGCAAGGTTTCCTGGGTTTCTTTTTCTTAAAGTGGAGTGTTTTTCCTGCCTCATGGGATTTAATTTCATTGTTAATTAATATATTTGACTCGGGGGTCATGCTCTGGGTCTCTGTAAAGCGCCTAGAGACAATTGTCATTGTAACAGACGCTATATAAATAAAATTGAATTGAATTGAATTGAATTGCAACGGACCTGAAGAAGCCTCTCACTGTAAGACATAAAAGACACATTCATGGCACTGCCAAAAGAATCTCCGATTGATTGGATGCACCTGATGCACCTGTGATCGCGAGACCAGACCGCCACTGCAAGAAATCCAAGATGGCAACCCACTGCTAGAAAGACACACGCAAGTCAAAATAATTTAACTATTTGGAGGGGAAAAAAAATATATAAAAAAGAAAACCCTCGAGATCTTCAACATATTACTAGCCAACAGCTAAAACATATCACCCTGGAAGATTTAGAGGATTACATCGAAGCCTACTTTAACGGATTCTGCGTTACAGCTGACATCGATACCGTAAGTATAATGGAGAAAAGTAAATCTGCTCCATCCAAACGAAGCAGAGAATCGGATTCAGCACATTCCTCTCTGGAAAAGCCTACCAGCTCTGAGGTTGGTGACATCTTAATCTCAATTAACGAGAAGCTCTCAGGCTTGGATTCCAGGATCGCGCTGATTGAAATCATGCACAAAGAGTTCCAGCAGTTACGCGGAGTTTGGAGTTCAGCCAAGAGCAGATACCTGCGTTGACGCAAGAAAATAACTCGCTCCACCAATCTGTTTCAGCCCTGACAGATAAATTCGAAACTGTAAATAAAGAAAATAAGGAGATGAAAGAATCAATACTAGACCTACAGTCATGTAGCATGAGAGACAACCTCTTCTTTTCTGGGATCTCAGAGGAAACAAAAGACGAGAATCCTGAACAGCTGATTAAGGAATTTATGGTTACACAGCTTAAAATCCCTGCGGAAACGGTTCAAGAAATTTGCTTCCATCGTGTTCACCGGATCGGTTATAAAAATCCAGCAAACAAACGTCTGCGTCCCATTGTGGCAAAGTTTGAACATTTTAAGCAGAAGCTACATGTGCAACGTCACGGGAAAAACTTAAAGGGGACGGACTTTGGAGTAAACGATCAGTTTCCTCATGAAATCCTGAACAGACGGAAAGTTCTTTTCCAGATCAGGAAACAATCCATTAAAGAAGGAAGACGGGCCATCGTATCGGTTGACAGACTTTACATCGACGGACAACTGTACCGGGATAATAACACCACTCCCCGGCTCTTCTAACTTCCCATAAACCATTCAGGAAAGCTATTGTTAATAGTTAATACATCTATATATTTCAATGATTTAGTAATTCACACACAGGTCACTTAAACTACTTATGCCCCCCACCCCCTTTTTTTTAATTTATTTTTTTATGTCATATTTTTATTTTGTCCGTATATGTATTTCAGTCTTTTCTGTTTTGTTTTTGTTTTTCTTTCCTTCATATGTCTCCTCCCACCTTGTCTCTCACTTCTCTTTCCTTTCTAAGACACTCTTTCAGACAAACAACACACCACAGACTAATTTACTAACTCACCTATGGCATCTCTCTTACATATCATCCTCTGAGTTTGTTCGCTGTCACAACACAATCCACTACACAACACCCCTCACACTTCACAACCGAGCACACACCACACCCTCACTGTCATGTCTCTTTAACTGTCTTGTCTTTAAATGTTTCACTGCTGGTGTTTTTTGGTCCTCTCTGACAAAATCAGGATTTAAGATATTAATAAAGACGTTAGAAATTACTGCCAGAGAGGACTGTGAAAGACAAATTCACCCTTCACACCCCCACAAAAAAAAAGTCTGCTATAAGATTAAATTGCATATACTTACTAAATGGTTTTGCTAGACAACGGCACTAACCTGAATGTAAATGCAGACAAAAATAAAAAAAAAGAAACATTCATGATACATCCACGAGCATTCATGGACTCATGGCCCAGACCTACAGTCATGGAAAAAATTATTAGACCATCCTTGTTTTCTTCAGTTTCTTGTTCATTTTAATGCCTGGTACACTTAAAGGTACATTTGTTTGGACAAACATAACGATAACCACAAAGATTGCTCATAAGAGTTTTATTTAAGAGCTGATATCTTACCATTTTCCATGGTTTTCTTGATTATAACCTAAATCACTTAAGTTTTTACATCAATAGCTATGGCGTTGTACTGCCAAAAACACTGCTTTTATGCATTCAGTGTTTTCTTTTCTGTCTGTTTTAGTCACATGATGACGTTTAGTGGTACCAGGTATTAAAATGAACAAGAAAGTGAAGAAAAAACGGTGGTCTAATAATTTTTTCCATGACTGTACATCTGTCCAGCTGTCTCCTCCTCCAGGAGGACACCAAGACATTTCCAAGCCAGCAAAGAAATATAATCTCTCCTCCTGTTTCCTTCAAGATCTGCTCAACATCTTCTTCTGCGAAGAACATCAAGAAGATGCTGAACCACATCCTGGACTGAAGCTTGAGAGAACAGGCGCTGAACAGGACTGCTTGTAGGGCTGAGCGACCTTTCCATCTGGTCTGGAAAGGTCGGTCATCCCTTTAAGGGCGTCTTTAACTGAACACGGCTTCATCTGCTTAAACGGATGAGCAGCCACTGGAATAAAGGAGAAGATGAACAGAAGTTACCAGAAGAAGCCAGCTTTCTCTCAGTTTGTCCAGCACAAACACTAGATGTTTGTCAGCTGCAGACCGTCGGAGAAACTGTGCAAACTTAAGCTGTAAAAGGCAGATAACGAGCTGAGAAAAATGCAACAAATATCCACATCATCAAGGTCTGTTTTCCCGGTTCAGAAGATTGTGTCCGACTCCAGTAATCAGGAGCAGAAACCGGCGCGAGGGCCTTCTGCTGAAAGACGAGTCAGATCCCATCTCTCAGCTGGCATCAGCTCTGCATCCCGGGACAATTACAGCCCATTTATAAGTAACGACCATCCCAACGGACCGTCTGAGCGCAGACGGGGGGGGGGGAGGAGGGGCCGGCCGGGGCCGGCAGCCAATTTGTGGGTGATCCTGGCAGAAAGTGGGAGGCTCAAAGAGATTAAACCTATTTGTCACTGCTCACAGCGGTGACAGAAAGCAGAGAGCAGAAACTGGAGGAACGGAGCGGGAATGGAGCCGGATAATTAGCGGAGCTGAGACAACGCTGCAACATCTCATCACGCTGGGCCGCTTTCCCGGATCCGCTCCCATATGATGAAATAAAGGACGCTTAAACATCCAGTAAAATGTCAGACTGCTGGGGGGGAAGTAAAGGCCCAAATGAGGAAAACATGTTATGTTGCTGAAAAAAATGCAAATGCAAACAAGTGAAACAGTTTCTTCATGGAACACATGAGAACGCTTTTACCGTGATTCAGTTCAGATCTGGTTTAACTGGTCAAAGTTGTCTGGTTTGTTTTCATTTAAGTTGAATTACATTGACTTGAATTGAATTGAATGGCCACAGCTGTCAGGTGACAACGGTCAGTGATGTCAGGTGACAACAGTGACAGCTGTTGTTGGTCAGCAGCAGTCTTGGAAGAGCGTCATGTTTCCATGACAACTCGCCTGAAGCGAAGAGCTGACAGCATGGAGACATGACAACTACACGTTGTTGACCCAGAGTTGGTCATTTTTCTAAATTATTTGTTTCTTCCAGTCTAAACGAGCTACACAGCCTGTCAACGAAGCGTCTGAAAGTGATTTGCCATATTCCATGGTGCTTTATGACCGACAGCCTTTGTCCAGCGGACTATTGATGCCTCTTCAACTCAAACATGTGGTGTCACCCTGTAGGTGGGTCCACCTGAGGTCTGGTGTTTGTTGGTCCTGGTCCTCAGGTACCGCATGCTCCTGCATGTTCCCCTGCATGTTCTCCTGCATGTTCTCCTGCCCAGCATGGTCCAGACGTCTCCCCGCTCCAACACATCTGCTGATAAACCAGAATCATGTGACTTTTAGAGTTATAATGATCAGTGAGGCCAGAAAACTGCTGAAACATCTGCTTTTATGACATCCTGCTGATGATCAGTTCATCAGGTTTCAGATTATATAACGTCACATTAGATATCCAACAGCAGATGCTGGATGGTGACACGGACCTTCACTCCTGCTGACATGGTGGTCCCAGTGTGGGGGTTCGTGTAATTTATTGAGCTTCAGGCTTTCAGTGAGGTCAATGATCTGCAATTCCACTCAGGTCTAAGAAGGTTTCGTGAATGAGGCCCGTTGAACCATCAGCTGAGCTTCTAGAAACCTGAACCTGGAGACCTGGAGACCTGAACACCGACACCAGCCACTTCTTCATCCAGGACCTGATTGCACCTGATCAGAGGAGGGCTTAAAGAAAAACCAGTCAGAAGCTGTACAAGTCCCACATGGTCTAGTGGTCAGGATTCCTGGTTTTCACCCAGGTGGCCCGGGTTCGATTCCCGGTGTGGGAACAGGTCCGTATACATGAAAAACCAAATGTTTACTACTCACCTTTATAGCACTGATCAATAATTTCACATCAAAAGCGCAATAATCATCTCTATGACTCATCAAACTCCAGATGCTACACGGAGCCAGTCTGCCTGCATCAATGCTCCTCCCATCAGTGTCTGACAGCTGGTTGCTATGGAAACCTGTATGTTCCAGTACTGGATTAGCTGTGCTAAGTCATTGTTCAGCAGAGATAGTTGTAGCCCTGATGGAAAACCAGCCTTCCACCATGTTGATGACCTTCCCAACATGCTAGAGGTCCTAACACATGCTGGTCTCTGCAGGAAGTGCGGCATCCAGTGATACAAATATATGGATCTCATGAATCAATCAAGGCAGTAACAAGGTTTTTATGCCCACAGGGCTTTTTCTTTTTGCCATCAGACCAAAGGCCCCCGGGCCAAATCCAGCCCACCTCTTTATTTTATCTGCCCTGCAAACACCATCATAAACTCATGACGAGAACAGTTCTGGAGAAATGTTGAGGAGATGCCAATGTAACTGAGTCTGGTGTCTAATTTGGAAAATTCATCGTCTTCCGAGTCAGTGGGAGTTCACAAAGTCGCTTCAGAACCAAACACATGACAGAGGTAACGACCAGTTTAGACTGGTGCTGCCCCTTGGTGGATACTGTTTTCATGATACTCGGGTTTCCCCTGTTGGCCAAAGGGCCACTGCCAGATCTCAACAAGACCAAGGGTCATATTTGTAAAATAAAGCTGTTACTGTTAATGCCCTGCCTCCCCCCAACATGGAAGCATTGTGGAATCATGTGACTGACGTGACTGTTAGGAGTCGTAGACTAGAGGAATAGAGGAAGAAGAACCACTCCACACCAGGGTGGAGCTCTCTCCACCAGCTTCCTGTTTGACCTCTTTTAACATGCAACCATGAGCTTTTAAATCTGTGAATGGGTTGGCACCTCCTCATCTGACTGAGCTGCTTCATGCTTCAGCCAGCTGAAGATCATCCAGTCAGCTTCTAGAAGTTCCGGAAACCAGACCTAAACTGTAAAACAGCCTTGCACAGGACTTTTTTAAATCTTTAATGAACACACGTATTTGTCTGAAGTTGACTGTTTTATCTCAGCAGCTTTTATTAGTTGCATCTTTTTGACTTAAGCTTCCATTCATGTTTTATCTTCGGTTCTGTGAAGCAGCTTGTGGCCATTCAAATTCTGATCTAATCTGTCCAACAACACCAGCACCAGTTAAACCCTCCACGAGCTCCAAGTCAAAACAGTGCTTAATCTGGCTGTCAATCAAAAAAAAACCACACCCCTATTATGCATGAATTTGCTGATTTATATAAATGTACCTGGTATATTACAGTTTGAATCAGCTGTAAATGTGTTCATTCCTGCTGTAAAGTTGGGAGGTCAGTGGGGGTCTGGTCTGTTCTGGAGCCAGCTTCTACTGGTCAGTTGGGGAACTGCAATTTTTCTTTTTGCACACTGGACCCAGCGATGCTGGCCCTCACCAGTCAATCTCACGGAGCTCGTCTTCCCTTTGCTTCACCTCTGTTAATACCTCCTAAAGGGGAGCTGAGGACAGCGAAAACGCCCTGTGGTTCAGCTCATTAGCATGCAAAACGAGCCAGAATATGACCACAAAAGAGCAGATTTCCCTGTAAACTGTTGTGCGAGGAGCTTATTTCTCTCAGTGTGTTTGTCTGTTGTGTAACCCAGTAATGAGCCAGCGTTGTCCAGTGTTGAAACATGAATATTCACGTGTTGTTGACCCAGCTGGTGTCCACGGTGGCCCAGGAGATTTAAATGTTTCCCCTCGCTGCACGACTGACTCTGATGCAGCAATCTAAACCACCCGTTGCACTTTTAAATGATAGAGTGCGTGATAATAAAATAATTAACCTCCCACAGGCTGCTGCTTTGAGGTGCTTGCTTTTTTCAAAAGTAATGAGAGAAATAAACCTGTCAGAGTTGAGATTATCTGACTGTGCAGCAGCTCAGGTTTATTACAGAAAACTCTACTTAGTGCTTTTCTCATTACTTTTCTTTATTGACCTGCAAGTTGTTCTGCAAACACTGGTTTATTTATACTGGTGAGTCTGTTTCTGCTGAATGTAGCAGCACATTATCCTGTGGTGTGATGGGAAGACAGAAACGTTCCAGTTGTTTTGTTGATTTGGGGTCCTGCATGGTGAGATCTTCACTGCACTGAAGATCAGTTGGTGTGGGAGCAAGCAGTGACCTCAGTGAAAGACTGGATGGGATCTGCAGAGTTCTCCTTCTGTGTAAAATATCATGAAACCATCTAAGGAATCTGGAGGTATTTCAGGATGAAGGAGCAGGTCTGAGCTTGAGCCATCATTCAGCAGAAGCTCATACAACCACATGAAGATATGCTATGGATATGTCCCACATGGTCTAGTGGTCAGGATTCCTGGTTTTCACCCAGGCGGCCCGGGTTCAATTCCCGGTGTGGGAATGGGTCCCTTTAGTTTCAAATCTGTACTGGACACCAGCTAGTGACTGGCAGAGAGATGACGGACGTCCTGATGTGGTGAAGGGTTGCCTTATGGAAATTTGGTGAACGATCTTTTACTTGCGTGGCACTTTCTTAAGCGTTTTTCACACCAAACACACTGCACTGCTTCCATTACACCAGGGGTGGCCAGACCTGGTCCTTGAGAGCTGCAAACCTGCATGTCTTAGATGTTTCCCTGCTTCAGCACACCTGATTCCACTTCTAAAAGCACTACACACTCACTCCAAACACATCAGCACCATGGTTTTATGCTCACTTGTAGATGTCTATCTCATTATTCAAACTGTGCAGTGGTTTCCAGAAGCAAGTCCCACATGGTCTAGTGGTCAGGATTCCTGGTTTTCACCCAGGCGGCCCGGGTTCAATTCCCGGTGTGGGAACACAACTACTTTAAAAGTAATTCCAGAAATGAGAAGCTACAGTTGTTGTTATATAGATAGAACCACATCTAAACTTTCACCAACTCAAAAAAAAACAATGCAGAGCTGTGTTCAGGGGACACTTATAACTGTACTTTGAGGAAAAATGCTAACCACTTGTGCAGTTAACTCCTCTGAGATCTGAGGCATCTGGGATGGAAACATCTATAACCTTTCTTACTGAGGAGTCCCACAAGGCTCTGAATGAGGACCTCTGCTTATTTTATATTTTACATGTGCCCACTCAAAATAATTGATTCAAATCTCAGTTTATATGCAGATGACACTCTGATGTATATTCAGAATTCCAGATCTTTTTGTTTTAATTTTTGGACTAATTGGGTGCCATGTGCTCTATACCAGAGGGAAAATATAATCCAGACTATAATCTGCAGCAAGTCCAACGTCCAGGCTGTGTGATGGTCTAGGGATCTTGGTAAAACTCATCGCACTACTGTGAAGCAGCATCAATGCAAAAAAGTCAACTGAGATTTTAGAGCAGCATATACTGCCTTCAAGACCTCATCCTTTTCAGAGACGTCCATGCATTTATCACTAGGACACTGTAAAACCACATTCTACAAACTTTTTTTTCTACATGACATGTTGGAGACCATTGAAGACTTTGAACAGGTATGGGAACCTTACTGTGAACCTCAATATCAAACTGGTCTATGGGACTATGAAGGTGGTGGGGAGGAAGGAGAGTTCAGTCATAAGCAGTCTCAGTCTAACTCAGAGAGGTGATCCATCACATGTCCTTCATCCACAGCATGAGCTTTTAACCAGAAGGAGTCCCCCACTACAAACCGAACCCTTTTGAAAAGTACCGTTATTTAGTTACTTCCATAAAACTTTTAGAGCTGGAGATCATGGTTCCCTGGTGTTTCTAAGGGGTGTGTAGTATTTTGAGGTGCGATTCACAATTATTTGAAACCAAGGAAGAAAAAAACCACTGCGTAGTGTTGAACAGGTTTAGACGTGTTTGAGGGTAAAAAAACAATACCTGAAACTCTTCATCACCTGGTGTCCCCAGAAACAGAAACTCTTCATCACCTGGTGTCCTCAGAAACAAAAACTCTTCATCACCTGGTGTCCTCAGAAACAGAAACTCTTCATCACCTGGTGTCATCAGAAACAGAAACTCTTCATCACCTGGTGTCCTCAGAAACAGAAACTCTTCATCACCTGGTGACCTCAAAGACAGAAACTCTTCATCACCTGGTGTCCTCAAAGACAGAAACTCTTCATCACCTGGTGTCCTCAGAAACAGAAACTCTTCATCACCTGGTGTCCTCAGAAACAGAAACTCTTCATCACCTGGTGTCCTCAGAAACAGAAACTCTTCATCACCTGGTGTCCTCAGAAACAGAAACTCTTCATCACCTGGTGTCCTCAGAAACAGAAACTCTTCATCACCTGGTGTCCTCAGAAACAGAAACTCTTCATCACCTGGTGTCCTCAGAAACAGAAACTCTTCATCACCTGGTGACCTCAAAGACAGAAACTCTTCATCACCTGGTGTCCTCAAAGACAGAAACTCTTCATCACCTGTGTCCTCAGAGACAGAAACCCTTCATCACCTGGTGTCTTCAGAAACAGAAACTCTTCATCACCTGGTGTCCTCAGAAACAGAAATCCTTCATCACCTGGTGTCCTCAGAAACAGAAACTCTTCATCACCTGGACAGAAGACATTTTGATTCTTGTGACAATGACTGGAAACATTAGGAAGTGGTCAAACATTGACTGTCCCAGTCTCTTCTGAAATGGAAAAGTGGATGTATATTATTAAATAAAATGAAATGGATGGAAAAACATTTTTTTTGGGTTTATGTCGTCTGCAAAGTAATGAAAGTAAATAAAAGTAAATGTAAGAATCTTTTTCTGATTTGGGGTTGTCGCTGCCAGCGAGGGACAGATCTGTGCGTGAACCTCAGTGAGACTCCATCATGATTCCTCCTGCCTCCCTTCAGTTCCCGTTGGCCTGGTTCAGTCACATCCCTCTGCTGCTGTGAAACCTGCTCGTCTCGCTCCACCGAGCTCAGAAAAGCTCTCGGCCTCCACGGCTCACCTGCAGATGAAGCTCTGCTCCGTCTCCTCTGCTGTCGAAGCATCCCGGGACTCAAACACAGCCACGGCCACGAGGCGACCCGTCCACTGGTCCTCATTCATGAGACGTGAGCAGAGCGGCGTGAACACATCTCAGCTTTCGTGAAAGCTCCACACCAGGTGTAGAGCTGCTGTATATGGAATACTGATGTTACTCTCAGACTCCATGACGTTATTGACTGTTAATACGTTTAAAACACATGCTTTAATCATAAAAAGTGCTGTGAATGAAAGAAACCCTGGGAGATCTTTCAGGCAGGTCTGCAGGAGCTTCTTCTTGTTCCTGGGCGCCTGTCAGGAGGAAGAAGGACTTGTCCCTCAGATACCTCTGGATGTCCCACCTCCTCCAGTTTCTGCCTGCAGGCTCTTGTTCTGTAGATGGGGGGTTGGACAAGAACTCACATATGTTTCCTCACTAATAAAAGTGCTTTAAGTTTTCACTGCATGGGCTGTCTGACTGAAACAGGTTCCTGAGAGTTCCTTTGGTCTGGAGATGAATTTGTTGGAACATAGAACTTTAACTTAATGCATCTGCTTTACTGATGTTTCTTTTTTTCATGAATCGGGAGCAGATTTTTCGTTAAGATGTGATTAATGCTCAGGTCTACTCTCAGAGTTCATGAAGGGGGTTCGTCTGCTCCTGGTTCCTCATGGTGATCTTCAGCAGCAGCGTTCACAAACACCTGAGACCCGTAGCACGAAAGCAGAATCCAGAGACCCGTGATGTCTGAGAAAAACAGGGCTTCACACATCCTGCTGAGCTCATCCCGGCTGACTAGTGTCCTAACACAGAGACACGTCAAAGCAGGACCCTCAGTAGAAGGTCCTCACAGATTTACTGGCTCAGAAATGGAGGCGATTTGCGTCACTTTCGGGTCACAAACTGAGCTGAGATTAGAGACACCTGATGGAAACCCAGCTAGTCTCTGTGTGAAAATACTTTTCTTACTTTCACTTTCTGATGTTGGGAGCTGTTGTCGTCCACGGTCTTCTCGTGCTTGGTCCAGGTGAGGAATCACAGCAGGGTAACCTCTGACCCCAACCCACGTCTGTCCCTTATATATGTGGCCCACAGAGGCCCAGAATACCGACACCAGGGGCCCACCTGGACCTGCAGACTGACCTGGACTATAATGAGTGTTTTCCTTCAGATGACCTTGTAGAAGCAGAGTCTCCAGTGTCCAGTGACCACTGCACGTTAAATCCAGGTGGTGGCTTTTATTGTTTTATTTCACCCAGGTGGTGAGTTCAATTAACAGTGAGAATTTGCTGTTGACAATAAACCAATAAAATAAAATAAATAAATAAATATAGGGAAAAGCAATAACTGTTCAGCCTGCCTCGTCTGGGGTTCAGAGATGTGGGGATAAAGACGGCGAGGCTGGTCACTGCTACAACCAGTGTTGTACCTGAACGCGTTCATTGAACGAAAGATCATGAACTAGTTCATATTTTTCGCCAACGTGAACTGTGCGCGTTCACTTTCTCCTTGACGAGCGTCGGGTGTGAACAAATTCATTTGGGCAGTTGTGAACGACGCTCTTTCAAAGTTCACGCACGGTCAAAACCGTTCCAGGTTTCCAGCGAACCCCATTTAAAATACACCACAAACGAGCCTGATATGTATCTGAGGAAATCAATCAAACATGGAAACACGGGCTGACGCTTCTGTCACGCTAACAATTGCGTCATCAAATGTTTAAAACAAGCATGGAGGAAGATGAAAGCTGCAGTCGCCTAGAGCTGGAGAAGCGCCCTGCGAAGACAAAGATAAACAGTACCAAAATGGAAAACACTTCTCGCCCTCAAACTTACTTGGCTTTCTTTAATTTAATTTTTCCCATCCAACTTTCTCCTTGCATTTTCTGCTTGTCCTCTTATGTTGACAGACACTAACATTAGTCTGCTTTGTTGGACTTAAGGCCTATATCTGATAAATGATCGTCTTAGCGCCCCCTGCTGTTAGTTGATAGACTGAAAACTTTGGTTATTGAACAGGGCCGACGGCCGTAGATTGGACAGCCGTTCTGGACTTTTCCAGAATCCACAGATTACCTGACTGCGATGGAAGATTTTTCCCACCATTGTGCGTCCTGTGTCTCAGCTTGTACCTGGTCTTGGAGCTAACAATTATCTTGGAACCTCTTTCAGAAAGTTCTGGGTTAAATTTAAACGTCGAGTCAACAGGCTCAGAAAATGATGAAAAACTGGTGAAGATGAGACGAGAGAGCATGTTGACTCTGAGTTAGGACTCCTGCTTGCTGCACGATTTGATCTGTTTCATGTGGAATTTAAATATTTAATGATGTGTAGGCATGCTGCAGTCCTGCTGGAGGAAAAAAACACGAGCTTGAAAGCTGCTGAAGCTGAGACATGAAAGCGTAATTCACACAGGTAACAGGAACTTTACAGGCTCACGACAGGGACTTTAATAGCGTTTCTCTGTCAGAGAGAAAACATTCAAGGAACTCCAGAGGGATGATGAGCATCATCCATACATCCAGCCACACTGGGAAACCTGACAGGAACATGTCCTCAGGGGAAAAACGCTATTTTAAATCATTCACGAAATCATTTCTAAATCATGTAGACCATCTGAGATCTAGTGAAAGTCTTCTTTGATGACGCCTGCGTTTGTGGTCACGATATACTTATGAAAAAACCCAAAAAACACACCGTCTCACTCCTAATAGACCAAAACAAAAATGACCAACTCAACCTGGAGCATTTTGAGTGAAGTCCAGGTCTGCTGGGAGACCAGATCCCCCAGCAGGTGGGAGAAGATTATGGATCTACACCACACTCTGATTATGAATTTCAGGGAGACAACACGTTCCAAAAAAAAGTTCAAACAGCCAATTAAGAGTTAAACGACATGAAAGAAAACAGTCATCTCAATGAGCTTATTTCAAAAGATGGAAGAACATCAGCATCCATGAAAGGAGCAGAGCAACAGCTTTCAGCTCTTCTCCTCTGGAGGTTGATCATCACATCCAGCTCACTGATTTGGCATCAGTTTTTTTACACCAGGAACACCTTCTGGTTGGAGAGAGACGTGCTCTGCCCGCTACGCCACAGACAAAGATCAGTTCATAAAACTGTGTAGGAAGATTCGGAGCTCACGGTGAAGCAGGAGTGGAGATGGTGTCATCAGAAAGAGTCTGTTAGAACTTCCATTGTTCCACGGAGACGCCGGCGTGGCGGCGTGGGTCTGAGGCGCCTCCCGCTCGCCGTCTAACCCTGTAATGAGGGATCATTTCCCAGCTGCCCCAACATCCCCGCCGCAGTTCAGCGGCAGCGGCGGTGATTAAAGCGCTCGCTCGTTTGTTCGGAGTCGTCACAGCCTCAAGAGGAGGAGGAGCCGGGCGACAGGAGGTCATTTCCTCTGTCAGCGGCACAAAAGAGGCCACGGCGACATGAAGCTGCTGTCACGGCGAGTGTGAAAGAACAGAAGAATCTGAGGGTGGAGCGTCAGAAACCCAAGAGTCAGACGTGTCATGGTGAGTTCAGGGGAGACGTACCTGAAATCTGTCACACTCACTTCTCAAATGGGGAGAAATTGTTTCTCTTCTGAACTTCTGTCTCCAGAGATTAGAACTGGAGGAGATTGTAAGAACAACAGTTGCTGGGATACAAGGAATTTAACGTTTTTGTTGATGCGTCGCTAAGGCGGAAACTCCACCTGGCGTCTGGTCTTCTTGATCTGACACCTCATGGTCCAACGTAGACGCATCATCAGAGATGTAACCTGGAGTCTAAGGACGCCATCTTGACGCCTTCT
Source organism: Hirundichthys speculiger (assembly GCA_018398805.1). NCBI lineage: Eukaryota > Metazoa > Chordata > Actinopteri > Beloniformes > Exocoetidae > Hirundichthys > Hirundichthys speculiger. Next base: position 30,758 of record JAGFBZ010000755.1, read on the forward strand.
CAACAGCTTCTGTGATGTCCTGATGGCATCTTCAGGACTCTGCAGAGCGCCCAAGCTGCATATCCTCTGGAGCCGACCTCGACTGAGGAGATCCTCCACCCCCTGCTCTGGCACTAAGATGTAAGGCTGTAAGGACCCGCAGCGGTGGCGGGAGGGTCACTGGTTTACAGAGGACTTCAAACTCCCCACCAGTCAATCTGAACTGGAGAAGCTTCTGAATGGGCAGAGGAACGTCTTCAAGAGCAAAAAGAGGTCCAGTGTCCTTGATCCAGACCTTTGAGAGTCAGTGCTGAGCTTGAGTCACGTTGTGGTCCTCGTGGTTAGTGCAGTTTCATCACTTCCTGGTTTGTCTCAGACTACAAGGATGCAGCTGTAGATGTCTGATACTAGATGTTCCACATCCTCCAGAGACCAGTGGAGACCAGGAGTTGTGACTGCAGCCATGTTGGGGAGGAACCAGGGAGGTCGGAGGAACGTCACTAAATGGCTGAGAACGTTTCTCCTTGATTCTGGGCACTAATGTCGTCTTCTACTAACAGAAGTGAGCAGTTTTGCTTTTTTCTTCAATTGAGTTTGTGTCCAGACTTGTTTTCACAGTAGATAAGTACTTTGATATGAATATTTCTCCTCTTTGGTTTTCCTCAGGTGACTGAAACCTGACATAGTTCTTTTCAGAGGAGTTTTCTCCAGAATCAGTCACTTATAAACTGTCACAAAAGAGGAGGGGGGTGGAAGGAGGACCCAAATGCAGGAGGTTCAAAAAGCAAAAAGGTATTTATTTAACAAAAGCACTTAATTCAAAAACTTCAAAAATTCACAAAATCCAAAAATCAAAAATACAAACTTAACCTGACTCCGTGAAACGAGGGTGAAAAGCACAGGGTGACACGCAGACCGGGATACGGGGGGTAAGGATGACAATGGACAACAAACTGAAAGGGAGTGACAGGACTTATAAACACACAGGAACAAACAAGAGGCAGGTGTGAACAATCAGGCGTGACAAGAGGAAGGAAGCAAAGCTGAAAACAACGGAGACAAGACAGACCTTCAAAGTAAAACAGGAAGCACTAGAGACATGGAGAGACGCCAACTTGACAAAACACACAGAATATACAGAAAAACACAGAAAAACGATCATGGCAGCTCCAGGCCATGACAATAAACCTCATAGATGTTATACATTTATTTGATCAAAAGGGCAATATTTTTCAGCAGACTTTCCACGACAGTCTCGTGGAAAATTTGAATACAAGATGCTTCAGATGTGTTGTTAGGTACAACAAAGAAACTCAGAGATGAAAGGGGTCAACAGAGAGGAGAGCAGAAGAATTAACCAGGCACTTCTCGTCAGGCTGACAGTTTTATTACCCCTTTTTGACCTTTCATGACCTTTATGACCTTTCATGACCTTTATGACCCTTTAATGATTTTATGACTTTATGACCCTCACCAGATCTGTTTCCGGACACTTTTATTGTTTCCGGGCAGTTTTATTGCTTATCTTGCCCCCACATCTGTTTTAGTGTGTTAAACCTACCCCACCCCTCTTACCCAAAACTTTGTCACTTTACAGTTCCAACTGAACCTTCTGGCTAACCACTGCACTGCTGTGCAAAACAAATCTGTGATATCATTAAGAGCTTCACATGGAGGAGAGTTCACATGGTTTTTTTATTCTGATGTGCTGTGTACATTTTGATACAAACTTCAGTGTATGTTTTTATATTTGACTTTTAATGAATTTGTTAAGATTCTGAACAATTTTTCTGTATAGATTACCGGCAAATGATAATCTTTTTCATCAAAATTAAATCTTCACTCTTATAAGACAATACTAAGTACCTCAGCAACAGACCAATGTTTTTTTCTGAAACCTGTTTTTCTTAACATGCCTACTTGTCTCATGTTTTTTTTTTAAACACTGCTGTTAGTTTTTTTTAATCTCATGTTTTTAAATCACTGTTGTCGTTCACTCACCTCACGCTGTCTCAGTACTCTGCTATCAATGAACTCTTGTGGAGTCTATCTGCAGTGTGAAAAACGCCACAGCCTCTTCAGACAGGTTAAAGTAAAATTGCACTACTTGACTCAGTTGTAAACTTGGACTGTGAAACAGCTTTTCATAATTTCTCTCTGATCAAGTTTTTTGTTTGTTAGATCCCAAATTCAAAATTAAATCTCCACTTTTATAACACAAACAATACTAATTACCTCAGGCACAAACCAATAGTTTTTCTGTGCTAGATACCCTACTTCTGCGAAGTACTTTGTGTCTTGGATCTTTTCGTACTCTGCTCGCTATTCCTATGGTAGCCTGGTGTGAAAAAAGATGGAGTTTTTCTGAAAAATCACCTCCCTCTTCCACGGCTGTCAGGATTGGAATAATGCTTAGTGATGAGAAACACGCTTTCCTTTCAGACCACGCCTTAACCAGGCCCCCTCATCAGAGCTTAACCAATACCATTCGTTTAGGTTTTCACCACTCCCACTCGCCACGCCTTCTCGACACCCATTGGTCCAGCTTAGCCACACCCCTTGCCAGACCTTAGCCAATCCCTTTCGTTATGGTTTTCCCCTCCCATCTTTGAGTGGGCATGGCTAGTATTATTTGATGATGCATTTTAGTTTTTTTTTTTTCCTCTTTTCAAGGTATTTTGAGACAGAGAATGAGTTATAAAGTATGAAGTACTTTCTCAGAGTGGTTTTGTTAATGATCATTAAAAGTTCAACTCAAATAAAATGAAAGTGAAAAAAAATTATTACTGGTTGGGTTATTGGAAAAGGTTGTTTAGTTTGAAAGACTGAGTGCAGCAATACTCAGCCATATGTCACAGAAACTAAAATATTAGATAATTGTTTTAACAAGTGATTTCAGTGGCCAGCATATTTATTTGAAATATATTTATTTAAAATTTAAAACAAAAATGTACAAAATATTATAAACTAAAAAAAAAAGCTGTGACAGCCATTTTTCAGTTTCTTTTTCTAACAATAAGTGGAACAACTATTTTGGGTAACTTTGGGTAATGTAACAATGTCATTACATTTTTAAAACAACTTTTTAGAAGCAGCCGTTCTATTCAATGTCACAATTGTGTTGATCACAAAGTTTTTGACATCCCTCCATGATCTGTCATCAAGAGCGCGCTCTTTTTCTTTGCATTGCATACAATGCTCTTTGCCTGGGACTCTACGCTCAGCCAAAAATCTTCCCAAGTGCTTGTGTACAGCCTTCTTTCTTTTCATCTTCAGTCCACGGCCATTTAACCAGTCTTCTTGTTTCTATAAATGACAAATATAATAAAGGTTATGTAGGCTTAAAACATAAATCATTTATATTCCTTACGTAGTTAAAATGTTATGTTTGAGTTACATAACCAATCTTGAATTACATAGCTGAGTTATGTATTCAAGAAAAACAAATCTAAATTTCTGACACTGCAGTAGCCTTTAACCCTTGCAGTTACCAATAGATCTTTAGGAATCACCTCACTTGTTTTTGCAAAAATACTATTTTCTATCTGTAGAACTGACTTTTGCCATATCTTGTAGTAGCAGCAACTCAGGGGTAGATTTGGCTATTTAAAAAATAATAGATACTCCTTAGATAGAGTAAAGCAAAATTGAAGCAGAAAATAAAGATGAAGGATTGATCAACACTTTTACACTGCACTACATTTCCACAGGCTGATACTCTCAAAGCAGTTGTGATTACCCCTCATTACACTTTTCCAATGAAATGACTTACCCTGTGCTTTGTCTGTCATTTTTCCTTGTTCTTCCCCAAGAAATTGCACCTTTCTCTGGCTCATCCTCATGCTCTGATCTGTATCATCAAAACAAATGTTAGTGTCTGTTGCAGTGTTCCAGTTTAGAATTTTAGATTTTTTGTTTTTCTGTTTGATTTTAATTTAGTTTTAGATTAAACATCCATCTGTAGTTTTACTCTTGATAATGATTTATTTTTGTCTCATTCATAGGTGTTAGAAAAGCAATTAGGAAAATGTGGGTGTCAAAGGTCAAAAGGTGTTGATAACCAGAATGCTACAATGCACAAAAAAAAAAAGGCCCAAAACATTTCTTTTTATCAGTTTCCTTGAAGCGGTAGCAGCATGTTTAAAGACCAATCGTTAATATATATAGTCAAAATTAAATAGGAGTTGAGAGGAGATCGAACATAGAAACAGAAAATTCACCTTTACCACTCTCTCCACAGATCTTCAGTTAAGCATGTGATCAATTTCAAAGGAAAAAAAAATCTTACTCAAGATAAGTTGTCTCCTAAATCTTCAGACCAGATGACAACAGGAATCAACAGGAGCACTGACTAAATCTGATGCTACTGGGGCAATTTTTGGGATGAATATCTTCCCTTACTTCAGTTTATTTTATTTTTTACCGTTAGTATGAGTTTAGTCTTATTTTTTTTATTAACTCTAATAACTGTGGTCTATTGGAAGACTATCAATGGAAATTAGCTTTCACTTACATCTTCATCAAATTTGTACCAACTCTTCATTAATATCCACCATCTTCAAATACAAATAATCACTTCTCGTGCAATTGACATACTTAATGACCATTTGCATCCGCATGTTAAGGGCTTCTAATTAAAGTTAGAAGTTATATAAATGTCTCCTTAGCGTGCTACACAGAATAAGAAAGTTGAAAATTTACAGATATTTTCATTAAAAAAACATAAGTTATTCACTTTCTTTCATAGTTATCAAATTAAAATAGACAAATTCTCAAACATTTTGATAAGAAGGAATTTTGCAGGAAGTGTAATGTTAAGACAGCTTGTGGAGACTATATGTGTATTGAAATTTTCCATTTTTAGGCACACGGGCCGCAACCCTGAACTGGATGAAGCAGGTATAGAAAATGGATGAATGAACAAGCAAAACTCTTTATGGTTGCATATTTACATTTGATCCAAAACAAGTTCAAAATGAGAAATTACATTCAAGCTTCAGTGCAGAAGGGGGGGGGGGGGGGGGGGGGGGGGGGGGGGGGGTAGGTCAGAAGCTCTACCTGAGGGAAGGATTAAAGAGGGAAAAGTTTCAAAATAGAAGGACACCTGAGGCACTACAACATCTGACCAAAAGTGTTTGAGAGAATACAGGAAAAAAATGGCCCACAGTACTGCGCTTTAGAGCCCATTAGAAAACATTTATGGGATCAAATGGAACTACCCATTGCTTTTATCCATTTGCTTTGTTTACGGCCTCTTTTCTTCATTGAGGGTCTCTCCCAGGTTTGCATCTATAAAAACAAATTTGTTAGAATTCAACAATTTTATTGAAATACATTTTTGAATATCAGAACTTATAGAAACAATTTCAATATTTTTGTTTAAAATACAAATGTTGATGTATGAATGTTTTTTAAAACTTATGTTCATCCATCTCTTGGGCCATTTCCTGTTCCCTCAAAGGGACACATTGAGAAGATGATGAAGGTCTTTCACCTGCGACTGACACAAAAAGTAATTCATTATTGCCAAAGAAAACATAAGTATGTTTTTTTAAAACTTAATCTCTTTCAATATTTAACAATGAGAGTTAGTCAAAAAGTAATTATTTTCATCCCCAAATATAGAGCTCAGAGTCCATGGATATTAACCATATGTCCATTCATGCAGTTTATGGATTATGGATGGTTAAAAGGACAATGTTGCAGTAGCCGCTAGTGGTTAGATAATTTCGGCTTCAGAGTGTCTGAAACCGATGATACTTGACTCCTCTTTCAGAGGCAACAGTCTCAGGCTATACAGATCATCAGTTACTGCATGTTAATCATGTTATTACATTTAAAGCACAGTCTTTAGCTTAGAATATGAGAAGTACTAAGAAAAAAACAAGCTGCAATGAAAGACTTTATAGTTCCCATGTTATTGAGTTTTAACTGTTTTGTATCATATTCAACACTTCAGGATTCTGCAGATTTTGTTGATATTTGATGACCAGAATTATCTCACCCAGTTCATATTTTTTTTTGTTCCCGCTACTAGTACAATAGTCTGAAGCTAATCATCAGTTCGCCCATTTAAAAACTGTGTATTTAGTGTTTTTTTTTAGGCTTTCAAAACATGTAGCCTACTCTGTCATTGACTGATAGTCAGTACACTCACCATCCATGTCCACACTTTCATCCTCACTGCAGTCAAGGGTATTTCACTCTCTGAAATGTAACAAATGAAAAACAATTAATGCATTGGACTGTATCTGTATATATTGTGTATTTATTAATTGAAACCAAAACTGTAAAATCTATAGATGCAAAGAAAACTTCTTTGCGTGTATAGATTCAATCACTATAATCTGAACAGAGGATGTTATATTTGCCAGATAAAAGTAACTCAAGCAATGTATAACGTGAAACAGTTAATAAGATTAAAGGACATGATGGAAAATGAGTCCTCTTTGAACTACCCTGGGATTATCATTATACTTCTGAGTAAAACTTTCAACAAAGAAATATTGCAACTCTTACAGTTAAAAATCTCTCGATCGCCAGTTTCAAAACAATGCACTGACGCATTTACAATATAGATGTTTTTCACAAGTGCAAACTCTGGAGTATCACTGTTGACATTAGAAATAACCAACGATTTTCCACAGGTATGCTTATTTCCGTGTTGCATAATCCACCGTACTGAATATATATGTTCAACTTGCTCTATTCCTAAGAAGTCTTTAATCTTTCTTTCTACATAATGAACATTTTTCACCTCAGAGGCTGGGCCCATGTCAACTTCACTTGAAAAAATTGGATGTTTCTCATGCACATTCTGACTACATTCATAAAGTTGGTTGTGCTTCACAAGAGATTTACAAATATTCTTAAAACTACTTTTCAGAGCCCACTGCTTGAAAAAGCAATGCTTTGACTCAAAGCGCATACACATATGCCTCACTGGAGGACCCAGTGCCTTAATCTGAGAAGGGAGATGCAGCAAGTAATGCTGTTTAGGTATAATATTTGTATCTGGAAACAGTTGTTTGAAATGTTTTAAATGTTGCTCCATTAAAAGCTTCAGCCTTGAAAGAGTTGAGAGAGCAATAATAGGTGAAAACAGAATTTTGACTATCTCTAACATCTTACGTAGCATTTGTGTGTAATCATTTTCTCCAATGTTGTCAAAGAGAAATGGCAGGATCTTTAACAAAACCAGCATCTGGACAGTTGACTGTTTTAATTTATTGTCATTTGACGACAGTGTACTGACAGATATGGGGCAAGGCTTATCCCTCGCATCCACAGGAGAATAAGGGAAACAAATAATTGCACTGTTGAATGTGTCTAAGTCCATATGCCCTGAAAGCACAAGATGCTTTAAAACACATTTGATTTCATATGAGGCAACACCTTCAAGAATAACATGCATGATGTCTTGTGGGGTTTGGTTGATTATATCAAAGTGAGGAAATTCTGTTAACTTGCTTCTCCTGTTTATACCATATGTTATTTTTAGATTGTCTTTCAGAAAGTCAGTTTTTGCCTTTTCAATGTCATTACATTGCCTGTTATGACTTGCCATGGTCCTTTTAACAAACAAATCTTCATTAAATTGTTTCTGCATGTCTTCAAAGTGGCATTCGCAGTGCCTGCATTTACTGTAGGCAAACCCCCACTCCTCCCTAAATCCAGCCACTTCATGCTGAGCGAGAGTGTCTCCACTCACAGACACTAGTGCCCCATAAATTGTCCTCTCACCATCTGCAGTGACAACCTGGACACCATCACACAGCTCAATTAAGTCACGGTTAATTCTCTCCAATATCTCATCAATACCACTATGGGAAAAATCTTTTGATTTTACCATGGCAAGCAGACGAATGGCAGCAAGTCTTGATCTGTATTTAGGGTTGATGTTACCTAAGGTGTAATAAATCAATAACAATTTGTTTTTGTTTGCCCAAGATCCAAGAGGATTGCATAGCTCAATTTCATCTGTATATAAAATCAACTGCAATGCTGTTGGAACTTTCAAAAACAGTGGGTGTGACTTAAAAATGTTTCCATCAATGAAATCTTGAAAAAAGCCATCTTTGCATGGCTGTGGCCTCTCATCAATCATGGCAAGAATTCTTGGATGTGATAGCAGCTGCTCCAAACTTTTTACCAACGGTATATAATGAAAACAATGGTCCTTGATGGTAAGAACTCTGGAGTCTCCATGTTTCACATAACATACCGTATGTTTTGTGACAATAATCTCTGGTTCAACTGGTTTGAACAGTTCTTTGATGGTCTTGTCTTGCAAATGGGTGGAAGCAGTTTGACTGAAAGGGTCAACAAACTGGTCAAATACCCCCATTGCATCACTCTTTAGTTGATCCAGGTCCCCAGAATGTCTCTCAATCATGTCACTCAATTGTTGTTTTAGGTGCTCCAATAATGCGGCCTGATATTGCTGGACTCCACTCACCATTTGGTTAACAGCTCTCTGGGGAGGTGAGATCTGCATGCTCAGCATGAAGTGGCTGGATTTAGGGAGGAGTGGGGGTTTGCCTACAGTAAATGCAGGCACTGCGAATGCCACTTTGAAGACATGCAGAAACAATTTAATGAAGATTTGTTTGTTAAAAGGACCATGGCAAGTCATAACAGGCAATGTAATGACATTGAAAAGGCAAAAACTGACTTTCTGAAAGACAATCTAAAAATAACATATGGTATAAACAGGAGAAGCAAGTTAACAGAATTTCCTCACTTTGATATAATCAACCAAACCCCACAAGACATCATGCATGTTATTCTTGAAGGTGTTGCCTCATATGAAATCAAATGTGTTTTAAAGCACCTTGTGCTTTCAGGGCATATGGACTTAGACACATTCAACAGTGCAATTATTTGTTTCCCTTATTCTCCTGTGGATGCGAGGGATAAGCCTTGCCCCATATCTGTCAGTACACTGTCGTCATATGACAATAAATTAAAACAGTCAGCTGGGCAGATGCTGGTTTTGTTAAAGATCCTGCCATTTCTCTTTGACAACATTGGAGAAAATGATTACACACAAATGCTACGTAAGATGTTAGAGATAGTCAAAATTCTGTTTTCACCTATTATTGCTCTCTCAACTCTTTCAAGGCTGAAGCTTTTAATGGAGCAACATTTAAAACATTTCAAACAACTGTTTCCAGATACAAATATTATACCTAAACAGCATTACTTGCTGCATCTCCCTTCTCAGATTAAGGCACTGGGTCCTCCAGTGAGGCATATGTGTATGCGCTTTGAGTCAAAGCATTGCTTTTTCAAGCAGTGGGCTCTGAAAAGTAGTTTTAAGAATATTTGTAAATCTCTTGTGAAGCACAACCAACTTTATGAATGTAGTCAGAATGTGCATGAGAAACATCCAATTTTTTCAAGTGAAGTTGACATGGGCCCAGCCTCTGAGGTGAAAAATGTTCATTATGTAGAAAGAAAGATTAAAGACTTCTTAGGAATAGAGCAAGTTGAACATATATATTCAGTACAGTGGATTATGCAACACGGAAATAAGCATACCTGTGGAAAATCGTTGGTTATTTCTAATGTCAACAGTGATACTCCAGAGTTTGCACTTGTGAAAAACATCTATATTGTAAATGCGTCGGTGCATTGTTTTGAAACTGGCGATCGAGAGATTTTTAACTGTAAGAGTTGCAATATTTCTTTGTTGAAAGTTTTAATCAGAAGTATAATGATAATCCCAGGGTAGTTCAAGGAGGACTCATTTTCCATCATGTCCTTTAATCTTATTAACTGTTTCACGTTATACATTGCTTGAGTTACTTTTATCTGGCAAATATAACATCCTCTGTTCAGATTATAGTGATTGAATCTATACACGCAAAGAAGTTTTCTTTGCATCTATAGATTTTACAGTTTTGGTTTCAATTAATAAATACACAATATATACAGATACAGTCCAATGCATTAATTGTTTTTCATTTGTTACATTTCAGAGAGTGAAATACCCTTGACTGCAGTGAGGATGAAAGTGTGGACATGGATGGTGAGTGTACTGACTATCAGTCAATGACAGAGTAGGCTACATGTTTTGAAAGCCTAAAAAAAACACTAAATACACAGTTTTTAAATGGGCGAACTGATGATTAGCTTCAGACTATTGTTACTAGTAGCGGGAACAAAAAAATATGAACTGGGTGAGATAATTCTGGTCATCAAATATCAACAAAATCTGCAGAATCCTGAAGTGTTGAATATGATACAAAACAGTTAAAACTCAATAACATGGGAACTATAAAGTCTTTCATTGCAGCTTTGTTTTTTCTTAGTACTTCTCATATTCTAAGCTAAAGACTGTGCTTTAAATGTAATAACATGATTAACATGCAGTAACTGATGATCTGTATAGCCTGAGACTGTTGCCTCTGAAAGAGGAGTCAAGTATCATCGGTTTCAGACACTCTGAAGCCGAAATTATCTAACCACTAGCGGCTACTGCAACATTGTCCTTTTAACCATCCATAATCCATAAACTGCATGAATGGACATATGGTTAATATCCATGGACTCTGAGCTCTATATTTGGGGATGAAAATAATTACTTTTTGACTAACTCTCATTGTTAAATATTGAAAGAGATTAAGTTTTAAAAACATACTTATGTTTTCTTTGGCAATAATGAATTACTTTTTGTGTCAGTCGCAGGTGAAAGACCTTCATCATCTTCTCAATGTGTCCCTTTGAGGGAACAGGAAATGGCCCAAGAGATGGATGAACATAAGTTTTAAAAAACATTCATACATCAACATTTGTATTTTAAACAAAAATATTGAAATTGTTTCTATAAGTTCTGATATTCAAAATGTATTTCAATAAAATTGTTGAATTCTAACAAATTTGTTTTTATAGATGCAAACCTGGGAGAGACCCTCAATGAAGAAAAGAGGCCGTAAACAAAGCAAATGGATAAAAGCAATGGGTAGTTCCATTTGATCCCATAAATGTTTTCTAATGGGCTCTAAAGCGCAGTACTGTGGGCCATTTTTTTCCTGTATTCTCTCAAACACTTTTGGTCAGATGTTGTAGTGCCTCAGGTGTCCTTCTATTTTGAAACTTTTCCCTCTTTAATCCTTCCCTCAGGTAGAGCTTCTGACCTACCCCCCTTCTGCACTGAAGCTTGAATGTAATTTCTCATTTTGAACTTGTTTTGGATCAAATGTAAATATGCAACCATAAAGAGTTTTGCTTGTTCATTCATCCATTTTCTATACCTGCTTCATCCAGTTCAGGGTTGCGGCCCGTGTGCCTAAAAATGGAAAATTTCAATACACGTATAGTCTCCACAAGCTGTCTTAACATTACACTTCCTGCAAAATTCCTTCTTATCAAAATGTTTGAGAATTTGTCTATTTTAATTTGATAACTATGAAAGAAAGTGAATAACTTATGTTTTTTTAATGAAAATATCTGTAAATTTTCAACTTTCTTATTCTGTGTAGCACGCTAAGGAGACATTTATATAACTTCTAACTTTAATTAGAAGCCCTTAACATGCGGATGCAAATGGTCATTAAGTATGTCAATTGCACGAGAAGTGATTATTTGTATTTGAAGATGGTGGATATTAATGAAGAGTTGGTACAAATTTGATGAAGATGTAAGTGAAAGCTAATTTCCATTGATAGTCTTCCAAATAGACCACAGTTATTAGAGTTAATAAAAAATAAGACTAAACTCATACTAACGGTAAAAAATAAAATAAACTGAAGTAAGGGAAGATATTCATCCCAAAATTGCCCCTGTAGCATCAGATTTAGTCAGTGCTCCTGTTGATTCCTGTTGTCATCTGGTCTGAAGATTTAGGAGACAACTTATCTTGAGTAAGATTTTTTTTTCCTTTGAAATTGATCACATGCTTAACTGAAGATCTGTGGAGAGAGTGGTAAAGGTGAATTTTCTGTTTCTATGTTCGATCTCCTCTCAACTCCTATTTAATTTTGACTATATTATTAACGATTGGTCTTTAAACATGCTACCGCTTCAAGGAAACTGATAAAAAGAAATGTTTTGGGCCTTTTTTTTTTTGTGCATTGTAGCATTCTGGTTATCAACACCTTTTGACCTTTGACACCACATTTTCCTAATTGCTTTTCTAACACCTATGAATGAGACAAAAATAAATCATTATCAAGAGTAAAACTACAGATGGATGTTTAATCTAAAACTAAATTAAAATCAAACAGAAAAACAAAAATCTAAAATTCTAAACTGGAACACTGCAACAGACACTAACATTTGTTTTGATGATACAGATCAGAGCATGAGGATGAGCCAGAGAAAGGTGCAATTTCTTGGGGAAGAACAAGGAAAAATGACAGACAAAGCACAGGGTAAGTCATTTCATTGGAAAAGTGTAATGAGGGGTAATCACAACTGCTTTGAGAGTATCAGCCTGTGGAAATGTAGTGCAGTGTAAAAGTGTTGATCAATCCTTCATCTTTATTTTCTGCTTCAATTTTGCTTTACTCTATCTAAGGAGTATCTATTATTTTTTTAAATAGCCAAATCTACCCCTGAGTTGCTACTACAAGATATGGCAAAAGTCAGTTCTACAGATAGAAAATAGTATTTTTGCAAAAACAAGGTGATTCCTAAAGATCTATTGGTAACTGCAAGGGTTAAAGGCTACTGCAGTGTCAGAAATTTAGATTTGTTTTTCTTGAATACATAACTCAGCTATGTAATTCAAGATTGGTTATGTAACTCAAACATAACATTTTAACTACGTAAGGAATGTAAATGATTTATGTTTTAAGCCTACATAACCTTTATTATATTTGTCATTTATAGAAACAAGAAGACTGGTTAAATGGCCGTGGACTGAAGATGAAAAGAAGGCTGTACACAAGCACTTGGGAAGATTTTTGGCTGAGCGTAGAGTCCCAGGCAAAGAGCATTGTATGCAATGCAAAGAAAAAGAGCGCGCTCTTGATGACAGATCATGGAGGGATGTCAAAAACTTTGTGATCAACACAATTGTGACATTGAATAGAACGGCTGCTTCTAAAAAGTTGTTTTAAAAATGTAATGACATTGTTACATTACCCAAAGTTACCCAAAATAGTTGTTCCACTTATTGTTAGAAAAAGAAACTGAAAAATGGCTGTCACAGCTTTTTTTTTTAGTTTATAATATTTTGTACATTTTTGTTTTTTAAATTTGAAATAAATATATTTCAAATAAATATGCTGGCCACTGAAATCACTTGTTAAAACAATTATCTAATATTTTAGTTTCTGTGACATATGGCTGAGTATTGCTGCACTCAGTCTTTCAAACTAAACAACCTTTTCCAATAACCCAACCAGTAATAATTTTTTTTCACTTTCATTTTATTTGAGTTGAACTTTTAATGATCATTAACAAAACCACTCTGAGAAAGTACTTCATACTTTATAACTCATTCTCTGTCTCAAAATACCTTGAAAAGAGGAAAAAAAAAACTAAAATGCATCAAATAATACTAGCCATGCCCACTCAAAGATGGGAGGGGAAAACCATAACGAAAGGGATTGGCTAAGGTCTGGCAAGGGGTGTGGCTAAGCTGGACCAATGGGTGTCGAGAAGGCGTGGCGAGTGGGAGTGGTGAAAACCTAAACGAATGGTATTGGTTAAGCTCTGATGAGGGGGCCTGGTTAAGGCGTGGTCTGAAAGGAAAGCGTGTTTCTCATCACTAAGCATTATTCCAATCCTGACAGCCGTGGAGGAGGGAGGTGATTTTTTCAGAAAACTCCATCTTTTCTCACACCAGGCTACCATAGGAATAGCGAGCAGAGTACGAAAAGATCCAAGACACAAAGTACTTCGCAGAAGTAAGGTATCTAGCACAGAAAAACTATTGGTTTGTGCCTGAGGTAATTAGTATTGTTTGTGTTATAAAAGTGGAGATTTAATTTTGAATTTGGGATCTAACAAACAAAAAACTTGATCAGAGAAATTATGAAAAGCTGTTTCACAGTCCAAGTTTACAACTGAGTCAAGTAGTGCAATTTTACTTTAACCTGTCTGAAGAGGCTGTGGCGTTTTTCACACTGCAGATAGACTCCACAAGAGTTCATTGATAGCAGTACTGAGACAGCGTGAGTGAACGACAACAGTGATTTAAAAACATGAGATTAAAAACTAACAGCAGTGTTTAAAAAAAAACATGAGACAAGTAGGCATGTTAAGAAAAACAGGTTTCAGAAAAAACATTGGTCTGTTGCTGAGGTACTTAGTATTGTCTTATAAGAGTGAAGATTTAATTTTGATGAAAAAGATTATCATTTGCCGGTAATCTATACAGAAAAATTGTTCAGAATCTTAACAAATTCATTAAAAGTCAAATATAAAAACATACACTGAAGTTTGTATCAAAATGTACACAGCACATCAGAATAAAAAAACCATGTGAACTCTCCTCCATGTGAAGCTCTTAATGATATCACAGATTTGTTTTGCACAGCAGTGCAGTGGTTAGCCAGAAGGTTCAGTTGGAACTGTAAAGTGACAAAGTTTTGGGTAAGAGGGGTGGGGTAGGTTTAACACACTAAAACAGATGTGGGGGCAAGATAAGCAATAAAACTGCCCGGAAACAATAAAAGTGTCCGGAAACAGATCTGGTGAGGGTCATAAAGTCATAAAATCATTAAAGGGTCATAAAGGTCATGAAAGGTCATAAAGGTCATGAAAGGTCAAAAAGGGGTAATAAAACTGTCAGCCTGACGAGAAGTGCCTGGTTAATTCTTCTGAGAGCAGTCACACGTTGTCTTTATGAGATTTCCTTTCGCACCTACCAAACACATATCAAATGAATTCCTGTCCCTTGTTTTAGCAGACTTCCACCACCTACTGAAATGTGTATTGAATCAGTTCCTGCCTTTTGCTCTGTCAGACTTGCTAATTCACTTCCTAAAGTCACCTATAAAACAGATGTAAAGGTTTGTTACAACGGACACAACCATCCAGTCTGCAAGCTACATGACTGTGTCCCACTGCTGCACTCAGCTTAAATAAACTTGGTTAAAGTTTGAGCTCTCTGCTGTTGCATTTTGTTAAGGATCTATAATTTAGTTTGTGCGATTTATGAAAATTGCCACAACAACAGAAAGCTGTTGGAGCTGCAATTGTCCAAGATTTAGGAGCAGGCAGGATGTCAGAGAGAAATCCTGATATTGTAGATCTGTGGGCCAACAAACATCCTCCAGTCCGGTGGTCTGGAGGAAGAGAGGACTTCCTGCCTGAAGATCAGATGTCAGATCATGTCTCTCTGCAGGACTGCTGGGATCCCTCAAGCCTTAATTTAATTCCTCTGCTGTCAGTCGGTAGATTCGGAGAAAACGTTCTTGCTGGAGGAAACATGTGGATAAGTGACTGTCAAAGCTAAAACTGTCAGCTGCTAAACAGTGACATTTACAAGTAAAAATACTGCAAGAAAATGAAAAAGAAAGAGGTTTGGAGAAAAACTAATCTTGTGGGTATTCTCTTTTCAATAAGTGATTGTTAATATTTGTTTTCCTGAACTGCAGAAAGAGTCATCTGAGAAGGAGACGTTCACAGAGCCTCCATGGATGGATGAACTGTCTGGGACGCCACCTGCAGGTTTATGACACCTGTTTCTGAAACTTATGGGACGTCAGGGCTGGAGCTGATTCTGCTCAACCCGGTTCATCCAGAGACCAGTAAAAGGGCAGAACAAATATGGCGGTCAGAGGGCGCGTGCCCACCTCACCCCAGTTATGGAAACCTACCTGTTTCAGCTCATTCACTCTGAATACCTGACAGTCGGTCATTGTGACTGACTTCCAGAGAATGAACGAGGACCGCCGGAGTGAAGATGACCTGTGGAGGAAATTTTTATTTGGTTTATATTAATCTTGTAATTTTGTCATTTTATTTGTCTCTAACAATATGTTTAAAAGTGATTTGTCTTTGTCACACAAGACCAATACACATCATAATGTGTGACAAAGACAAAAGCACGGGGGTCAGCTGTTATTCATTGATCAAGGAGACACAGCAGGGGTCAGCTGTGACTTCCTAAATTCAATTAACATCAAGTAAATAACTTCTTGATCAAGGAACTGTATGACATCCCTAAATTCAATCAGTCTGTTTTAAGACAAATGCCTCTGTATGACATCCCTAAATTCAATCAGTCTGTTTTAAGATAAACGCCTCTGTATGACATCCCTAAATTCAATCAGTCTGTTTTAGGACAAATGCCTCACCACTACCTGCTGTGATCTACTCTGTATGCAAACCTGTAAGCAGAATCAACATCCTTTTGTCTTGGTATAAAAGAAAACGCCCTCTCTGTAACTCAGCCAGTATTCTGCGGAGCACTGACTGACAGCCTCTCCTTGTGTGCACATAAGATTTTTGTATGTTTGTCTCTTTTCTCTGTAATAAATTCTATTCTGATTTTCTCATCGAGATCGGATCTTATTTTTTCCACAACAGACCAAGGCAGGATGAGATTCTGGATGGGTTCTAATTGGACATGAAACATACTAAAACATGGAAATTACGCAGGTAAAATGAACCCTCCAGGAGCAGCCTTTCAGGAACTCTGCTGGTGCCTGGCTTGAAGCACATTACACTGAACCATGCTCCCTTTAACAACATTCAAGCTAACAATGCAATGTTCTGCTAACCCCGTGGTCTCTCCCAGAACCTTTAAATGGTCTTTCGGACCCCCGGGGAAGCAGGTGAGGGGATCATATCGTTCTGATCACAGAAACACTCTTTAAACCAGGGTTTCTCAAGTCCTGGTCCTCAGGTATCACAGCCCTGAATGTGTTAGATTAGATTAGATTAGATTAGATTAGATAGAACTTTATTAATCTCTTGGGAGGTCTCCGTCAGGGAAATTGTGGGAAATTGTGTGTTAGATGTTTCCATCACGCCTGGCTCAAACTAAGTGCTCGTTGACAGACAGCGAACATGGCGATCCAGTCACTTGAATCAGGTTTGATGGCACAAGGAGACACCCTAAACAAACAGGGTGGTGGTCCTTGAGGACCAGGGTTGAGAACAACGGCTTTAACTGATCCAACAGTCTATCGCCTCCTCAGCTGTCAATCAATCACACCCTGATCAGCTCTAGAAGACAGAACTACATGAAAATGATCGAAACCCTCAAACAAATATTCAATAATTAAGACCTGGATGCTAATGTCTCCCTCTGGCTGTGCACACTTTTAAAGTGCAGAGTGAGAAAAGTGCAAAAGGTGTCCGGTTAAAGTGATGTTTGTCAGGAAGAGCTTCCTTGTGACTCCGGCTGCTACAGTTCAGGGGTCCGTTTCAGAAGGCAGGTTCTGCTCAAACTCTGAGTCTGTTGAACCTGAACGCAGGGAAACTCAGGGAAACTCTGTTTCACAAAGTGGACTCACTTAACCCAGCAAAAGACGGTTCAGTTCAGCCAGTTTCAGAAAGCCGGGTAACCCTAACTCGGAGTCTGTTACCACGGTAACTGACTCTGTGAACTAAACCTGGTTGAGAGCAGCTTTAATTTCTTCCTGACTCCTCCTCTTCATGAAGCTGAAACATGTTTAATTTTGTCAGATGACCGATCTTGTAAGGCACACTTTGAAGATGTCGACATGCCCCTGTGGGAAAGTGTATCTAACTTCTGTTCATGATCTCATTGTTCTGTCAATCACAATCATCGCTGCCAATATTACAAACACTTCAACAAAGTTTCCACAGGTTTCAGGTAGTTCACATCATTTAGAAGTTGATATCATTAATCTTTAACAATAAACCGATTTGAAACTGAAAACTCAGAGTTTCTGAACTCAGAGTTTCCTGAACCTCCTCTCTGGAGCAGAGCCAGGCTGTGTCCCGGACCGTCACAAGAACAAGTGACAAACCGAGTCCTGAGACGCTAGAACATCTGTTCACCAGCTGGAGCTCAGTATGACCAGCAAAGACGAGCAGCCTGCAGAACCAACAACTACTGAAGGAGAGAAGAACCATCAGGGCAGGCTGCCACATCATCATCACAACAGCCAGAAGATGAAGAGTACGGGTCAGTCCTCGGTCTACCCCGGTCGTCTTCCCTGCTTGGGCACACTGTTTCTTCTCACAGTTCTGACCAAAGAGTAAAAACCAGTCCAAGATCTTCCTCACTTCCTCTGACCAGTTCCTCTTTGGTTTCTTCTTCACCTCTGTCATGAAAGCATACAGAAACTGGAGAAGATCTGGTGGTGTTGCTTTAGGACAGGGACTTTGTTACTGAGCCTGAGTTGATTAGATATGATCTCTTTAGGAAAGAAAGTTCTTCAGGTTATTCAGAGGTGGCGCCATTAAAATCCCATCAAGACCCAAATAAGATTTGGTTAAGACTTCATTAGGACCCCACTGGAAAAATCCAGAACCATAATAAAGCTAATGAGCATGTGTTGGGGCGTAATGGGATAACAGGGAAAGAGACTGGTAATCTCCCCCAGTTTGGACTGTCACAGAACCGTGGACCGCTGAAACACAGAAAACTGCCCCAGAGCAGGATGAGTTCAGTGTTGGTAACCTCGTGGGCTGTAGGTGTCGCTGGACGCCTCTTCACGGTTTCGTGGTCTCTCTTCTCTAGGGTTGGGCCCAGAAAAATTATTCCAAGTAGGAATCGGTTCCTAACGTCCAGTCCAGGATTCATTTGGAAGATTTTTGAATTCCGATTCCTTTTTTTGGTTCCTAAATGTCCGCGCTATTTTTTTCTTTTGTTGCTGTTTGTTTTGTTTTGATTTACTACTCTAGTTTGTTGATGTTACTCTGCCCTGTGTACTCAACTCCGTGCTAGTGGCGACGTCATCGCCGACAGGACTTCACTCGCCACAACATGGATCCCAAGAGACGCCGCTCTCGAATTTTGCTGCATTTCAGGAAATGACAGCTACCCGGTGCAGTGCAACATCTGCGGAAGGTGTGTTACTGCCGAAGGAGGGTGCACGACTAATATGGCAAAACACCTTCACCTGCATGGCATCACAAAAATAAACGAGTGTACCGTATTTAATTTACTGCGTTGCTCCCCCGCTTGTAACCCTTCTCATATATACAGTCATGGAAAAAATTATTAGACCACCATTTTTTCTTCACTTTCTTGTTCATTTTAATACCTGGTACCACTAAACGTCATCATGTGACTAAAACAGACAGAAAAGAAAACACTGAATGCATAAAAGCAGTGTTTTTGGCAGTACAACGCCATAGCTATTGATGTAAAAACTTAAGTGATTTAGGTTATAATCAAGAAAACCATGGAAAATGGTAAGATATCAGCTCTTAAATAAAACTCTTATGAGCAATCTTTGTGGTTATCGTTATGTTTGTCCAAACAAATGTACCTTTAGTTGTACCAGGCATTAAAATGAACAAGAAACTGAAGAAAACAAGGGTGGTCTAATAATTTTTTCTTTGAGAGTATGTATACAGGTCTCTTCCACACCTAGCGAACGCATGTTTTCCACAGCAGGCAACACTATCTGTGCCAAACGTTCACGTTTGAATCCTGAAACAGCAGATATGGTCATCTTCCTAAACAAAAACTGTTGATTTCATTTTTTGTTGGACAAAATGTATTTTGGAGGCCAACAGCCAACTGTAAGTTGTTTAACATTTAGGCTGTAAATGAATTCTGTGTACATGCAAGCATGTGTGAGAATAAAAATGGCCTGTCACCTGTGTAAATGTGTTACAGTTTTATCAATGAAAAATTTCTATTGTTAAATAAATTGCGATCTGTTGACCTACACATCAAAGAATCGTAATCGAGGATCGTTTTGAACAGGAATCGAAACAGAGAATCGGAATCAGAATCGTTAAAATCCAAACGATGCCCAACTCTACTCTTCTCCACAAAAAACATGTGTAAAACGTCAGAACGCAGGCAGAAGTAGAGCAGAAACGTTTTTCTGAGGAAAGACAAAGTCAAACAAGCTTCAAGCATCAACTCAACATTTATCGTTCATCATGAGACAAACGTGCACTCTGAGGGCTCTGAAAACAACAAAGAGGCATTTCAGAGAACACAGGGAGTCCTCCTGAGATCAAAATTAAATGTTTCCAGCTTGTTTATTCTCCGTCATCTTTGAGAAGTGTTCTGAACACCAGCATCAGCCCCTGAAGATGAATGAGGAACCTGGTAGGTGCTGCTTCATGAAGATTATAAACACTTCTGCGTCAAAGTGGGAGCACATCAACTATAATTTATCAGTTTATATTTGCAGTTCTGGGTCTTCATTTTCTGAAAGTCAAGATTAGAGACAACAAGGAGTTGTGCAGGAGAAAGCTGGAGGTGAAGCTCCAGCAGAACAACGTGCAGGATCAGGGATGAAGAAGATCGCAGGGTTCAAGCAGAAGGAGGATCAGATAGATGGAAGTCTGGACAGATCAGGTGACCTGCACTTGTTCTTCAACAGGTTCAGTTCAGAGACCAGCTCAGCATCCTCCTCTCCTGCCCCCAGACCTACAGACCTCCACCCTCCCTGGACCCACAGCTTCACTGAATGTCTTCCACCTCAGTCATGGATCTCGCTGCCCCATCATTGTCTCCAGATGCTGGAGCTGTGGAAGACATCCTGCCTTGTTCCAGCACCAAAAAGATCTCATCCATCTTCTCCAAATGACTGTAGACCTGTAGCTCTAACATCCCACATCATGAAAGTCCTGGAGAGACTTTAATTGGTCCACCTGAAGAAGCAAACAAGCACCTTCAAAGATCTACTGCAGTTTGCTTCTCATCATGGGGTTGAAGTTGAAGACGCCATCATAGAGCTGCTTCAACAAATATGAATAAGGACTGAACGAGCCTCCTTGTTGGTCCCTCAGCCTGTTTTAATCCACCCTGTTTTTGTGCTTTAGGGGCTTACCACCAGGGATTTTTCCGATTCCGATTCCATTATCAATACTATTTAACGATTTGATTCTTTATCGATTCTCTTATCGATTCTAATTTGAAGAAAAAGGAGAACAAACTGTTTTATTAGCATCAATTTTTTTAACCTAGAAGTCATGACCTTACTAACTCAACAGCGAAGTCAAAAGAGGCCCAAACATAACGTGTTAACTGTTGTAATATGTAACTGTGCAAATACACAAGAATGTGTAACAGATTTTTCCTAATAGAAATAAAAAAAAATCTCCATTTTAAAAGGATATATGAGCTCACTAAGCACTCAAAAATAATAATAAAGACAGATAAATACTATCAAATACAACAGAACAGTGCAAATCTGCAAATACTATGAAGAATTAATTCTTTTGCAGAAAAATAAGCATGTCTGGTTTTTCAGGAAGGATACGTGATCTTTCTGAAGGTAGGTAGTGAGCAGGAGCGAGTGCTGCCAGCTGGGGCGCCGAAAAGGGGGGGTAAAGGATACGGATTATAGGGGCCCATGATTGAGGGGGGCCCAGAGAGGCTCCTAATGATGATCAAAAATAGCATCAACAAATTTCGCCGCTGTGTTGGTGGGCCCGGTAAAGATTCTTTTCATGGGGCCCAAAATCCCTAGCGGCGCCCCTGGCTGCCAGACTCTCTCTCTCATTACGGTCATCTTCTAAATGTAATGCAGAAGGCATTCGTTTAATAGCACAGCGTTAATGTTATAGCGTGTTTTACAAAGAAGCACATAGGCAGTGGGATAGCTACTAACCAGAGTTACCAGAGGTGATCTTAGCTTGGCTACTGCTGCTGGGTTGAGATCCATCAGTCCGAAGCGTCAAAAACACGACACTCATTATCGCATGTTGTGTGTTCAAATGTTTCTGCATGTTAGCCGTGTTCCCTCCCGATGCTGTTATCTCCACTTTACAATGACTGCTAGTCGCCTTGTTGCCATCTTTCTTTGTGAAGTGAAGCCAAACTTTGGAGCGTTTGAACCTGGTGGGCGCCATTGTTGTTTACAACTGCAATGCGAGTGCTAAACCGATGTAACTTAATCATGTAAGTGCTTTCCTGAACTGACTGTGCGTAACTTGCGTAAATTATGTGAGATTCGTGCTGGTTGGAATCGATAAGAGAATCGCTGGATAAACTGTTAAACGATTCCATGAAATTGTAACACACGAAACCGGTTCTCTACAGGAACCGGTTCTCTACAGGAACTGGTTCTCTACAGGAACCCCTCCTTTCCAGTTTGAATGGTCACACTCGTGTCACGCTAACAGACGGCTCAGACGTTTTTCTCTCAGCCAGACTGATGAACCTGGAAGTAAAACTTTCTGGACTAAAGTTCGGTGTTCGTCCATGCTGGAGTGATGAAGCAGGAACTTTCCTGCTCTGATTCATGTCAGGACCTCCAGCTGTCGTCCTGTCTGAACGGCTTCATCTCTGAGACACCGCGGCCCTCGCAGGCCTTCATTAGCGCCGTGTAATTACGGCAGGCTCATCAGCTCCTGGATCTGCTCAGCTCAGGAGCTCAGCAGCCGCCTCCACGCGGCCCAGGAGGTCATTGAGGAGCAGCCAGCTGTCGGCGATCAGAGGAGGACCCTGACCCAAACGCTGTGACATTTGACGGACGTCAGAACATCTAATGTGTGGGAGGAGCTTTGACTGGGTCGCCTGGTCTATTTCCATGGAAACTGCACCTTTTCCTAAACAGGACCTTCACTCTCCAGTTTGACATCCAGACAGATTCCAGCTCAAACCAGAAAACCAAAACGAAACCTGAAGCTGTTCAGTGAGACTGACGCTACAAGGACACTCCTCGGTTTTCCCCAACAGTGGGTTTTATTTAAATTAGCTGTATTTTTCTAAATCTCCTCCTTCTCACTCCCATGTTTCCTTTCAAACTCTGACTCTCTGTTTTTCTTTGGATTAGTTTTTAACTCCCAGATGATCTCTTCATCAGAATTCCCCTCGAGCAGCTGCAGTCTGTCATGTGAAGGAGTTTGTTTATGTCACCTTGACGTATTTAAAGTAAATCCTTGATAAGAAAATCTTATGACAACTGCAATAAACACTCCTACGTCCCCAACATCTTGACAGAGAATCTCCGTCTCTATAAATAGACTGTAAATACTCACAAAAAGGTTGCAAATAAGAATAGACTTTTGAAGAATTTTTCAGAGAAAAGGAAAGTTCTTATTTGGTGCAGTGTTGATCCCAGGTATAGAAAAGCACTTAATTAAAAGCAGAAACCAGAGCTGGAGTGTTCACACAGCTCTAAGTAGTTCCTGGTCAGGGGCGCAGATAGGATTTTTAAATTGGGGGGACTGAGCCGTCATTAGAATTGTAAGTTTTCTAACTGAATTAACATTGGTAGTCAAAGGCCTATCAAGACAACACTCGCCTTACATGATCAACTTGTTATTTGTCTGGTATTTTAAACACGCTCCAAAACTTAATGTCTTCAGCATGTTTTATTTAAACATTTGCGATCTCAGCAGGATAAAGAATCTCATTACAGAAACTGAAACTTCTAACAGAAAGGGAATGTCCAAAAATGTATAACAAATTAAAATTGAAATGATTCACACTTGTGCCTTCATATAAATGATTAGAAACATTACAATATGTATAAAAAACAGATATATAAACACTTGAACAACAGATTCATACAATAAAAATAAAAAGTATTTTTTCCAATAAACAAAATTGACCATAAAAAGAAAATCCCTCTGCAGCCAAACAAATTTACCGTCTATAAGCAGATTCAATATGTCCCAAAAACATCTCTCCTCCTTTCATTTCCTTACATACTGCTGGGCAGCATCTGTTCAGGTAAGTCCAAATGACTCAACATTGCAACATGTTGAACATCTTCCAAACTAAAATATGATACCTTGGTGTTTCCAAAGTTTTTTTTTTTTTTGCCAAGATAAAGAAATAATATGATTGTAGACATTTTTCTTGTGTTTTGCTATTTGTTTTTGGTTATCTCTATTTAAGTTGATGGAAACCAACTGAAGGACAACCCACTAGAGGGAGGGTCACACTGCTGTTAGCCAATCAGAGGGGAGATGTTTGCATATCATTAATATTCATTAGGATCCTCTCGTACTGTTCTCGCCCTCATTTTCACTGAACTAAAACAGCTTGAAACAAGACAACAGTAGCATATTTTTAATTAAAACCAACTCTCAGGGCATTATTTCAGATGAGAGACCACCACAAAATTTCGGTATTTTGTCTTGTCAATTTGTAACCACACAGTCTCTCATCTTCCAGAACCATCTTCGCCCTGACTACCGCCGCTGCTCTGTTTCACTGAACCTCGTCTCGGGTCGAGCTCGTCTACAAACCTGTAGTGTAGATCAGCCATGGACCGGCTTTGACTTGCCGCCATTTGGAGCAGTCGCAGCAGAAGTGGCCTGCAGTGGCCAGAAACAAGCGTCCGCTCTGCCAGAGACACATCAAGCTGACAGGAAGTCATGAACATGAGGTGAACCCGTGTGTAACAGTTCATTCGAGATCTGAACCACCAGGAGAAGGGCCAGTTTATGACTCATCCTCTTAAATTAGTCACTCTAGAAAGAATAAGACATGCGAGATAAATGTCTTTAAATGAGGGCCGTTATGGTAACAGCACTGAGTGAACCTGAATAAAATGTCCATTTCAAATGAAATATTACACATTTTTAATGAAAAAAAATGTATTTAGAGCAAATATGATACATGAAATCAGAATAATGCACAGAAAATATAATTTTTGGAAGATTTTAATTCTCAAATTTCACATAAAAAACAGAAATTTAAGACGACAACAGCAGAACTCCAGACCACACGAGGAGATTCAGACAGATTTAGTTCTGAAGTGTTCATCCAGCTACAGAAAGCAAGCGGAGGTGGCGGAAAATGCAGCAGAAATAATCAGCAGGCGAGCAGATCTGAACAGAAATCTGAACAAAAAGTCTGCGGATCCAGTTTTAGAGGACTCGTGTTTCATCTGTCAGAGGAGGGAGAACACGAAGGATGGAAGGAAACCTGCAGGAGGACTTTTTGTTCTCCGGGGATGAGACGGACGAGCAGCTGCTGGTGTTGGAGGAGGATGAGACGGCGCTGAGTGACGGCCGCCGCTCCTCAGAGGAAACTCATTATCATAGCGAGTCAGAGAGCGCTGCAGAGAGGAGAAGCTGGCTGCAGGATCCCTCCGTGGGTTTGACTCCTCCTCACACAGGCACCCACGTCATCATTTATTCAAAACGCCGCTTGAATAATTGAATTGGTTGTATTACGACTGAAAACAGCTGCGTGTACAGAAAATTAAACTGTTTATTTATAAAAAACAAACTGGAGGATGAAATAAAACCAGCAAGGAACTGATGAAGACATGTAAAAACAATAAAACATCAGAACAGAGCAGAAATGAGAAGATACAGCAATGATTGGAGGGCAGGAAAGAAGGAATAATGACTAACTAGCTAATGACGTATGTCCTCCATGAGATGATGATGTGAAAGAGTGGAGCAGCATCTGCTCATCTCTGGAGGATCGGACACGAACCTGAACCTGAGATCATCTCAGATATTAATATGCAGGAGAATCATCTCCTCCAGGAAGCCTTCTCCTGGTTGCCCTCAGCTGAACTGAACAGAAACATTTCTACTCATCTGTTTAAAGGCATCTGAAGGAGAATCTAACCGACCCTCAAAGCTGAACGAAGGGATCCTGTCACTGTCAGGGTCATACAGGAACATAGATACCAGGAGAGGACCATGCAGACAGGACTGTCCTCAACTCTCTTGTATTTTCTCTATTTTTTTCTGCTGCAGTGGCAACCTGTTGCAGCAGAGTTGGTCCTGTTGTATCTTTGTATTTTCTTGAGATGTTCCGAGCTGTTTTCTATTGCATACCCAAAGTCACCCTTCTATCAGCTTTATGAGATCAGTAGGTGTTCAGACCTCTATAAAAGCAGATGTTTGCTGGTCTGGAGCATTCAGGTGTGTGTTAACACAATGCTAAGAGGGAACGACATCAGCAGTAGTCTTAGAGAAGCCTACTGCACATAAATCTGGAGAGGATTATAAAAGCATTTCCAAACTCTTTGGAGTTATAGAATAGAATAGAATAGAAATACTTTATTGATCCCCGGGGGGAAATTCTGGCGTTACAGTAGCAACATTGAAGTAAAAAAAAGTGACCACCACCAAGACAAAACAAAAGTATGAAAGTACTCATGTGGATGATAAATGGTAAATATATATACAATATTATAAACAAAATTATAAACAAAATTATAAACAAATTATGTGTGCAAGAAGATGGTATATGGCATATTTACGGTGCAATGCAGTACAATAAAGTGACTGTGTGATAAAGTGACGTATTGAGCTTAGTTTAATGAACAACTAAACTGCAATAGTCTAAACCTTAGTCCAAAGTTAATTGTCAGAGGGAGCTGAGAGCTCTCTACCAGCCAGAGCTCAGAGTTCAGAGTTCTACAGTGAGAAAAATTAGTCAGAAGTGGAGAACATTCAAGACAGTTCCCAGGAGATGTACCCTGGTCAGACCTTTGAATGCTCAGAGAAACACAAAAAAGCCAAGAGCTTCATCAAGGTTCTGCTGGGCTCACTGAGCATGTTAGATGTTAAAGTCCATGGCAGCACAGTCAGAAGAAGACTGGAGCAGTACGGTTTGTTTAGAAGGGTTTCCAGGAGAAAGTTTCTTCTGTCTAAAAAGAACATGGAAGCACGACTGGGGTTCCCAAGACTGCTTCTGAACAAACCAGCAGACTTCTAGGAACAAACCAGCAGACTTTGTCCTCTGGACAGATGAGACCAGAGTGGAGCCCAGAACCATGTTTGGAGGAAACCAAACAGAAGGACTTCAAACCCAAACTCAAGCATGGTGGTGGAGGGATGATGGTTTGGGGGAGGTCCTCTGTCTACCAGAGAACTGGAGAAAGATGTGAGTCCATCTGTCTGACAGCTGAAGCTTGGCTGAAACTGGGTCATGTGACAGGACGATGATCCAAACAGAGCTGCAGATCTACACCAGAAGGATGAAAAATAAAAGAATCAGAGTTCTGGAATGTTCTAGTCAAAGTCCAGACCTGAACCTGGCTGAAATGCTGTGGTGGACCTTCAGAGAGCTGTGGAGAAGTGAAGGTCCAAGAACCTCACTGAACTGAGGCAACATTGTAGAGAAGAATAGACCAGAAGAATGGACCAGAACTCCTCCAGAACCATGAAAGACACTGATGAAGTCACACAGGAACTATCTACTGAGTTACTGCTGCTAAACGAGGATCTACAGCTGCTGAAGGAGGATATAAAGCTGCTGATGAAGGATCTACAGCTGCTGCAGGAGGATCTACAGCTGCTGATGAAGGATCTACAGCTGCAGAAGGAGGAGCTACAGCTGCAGAAGGAGGATCTAGAGCTGCTTCAGCAGCTGTAGATGGATCTAGAGCTGCTGCAGGAGGATCTACAGCTGCAGAAGGAGGATCTCCAGCTGCTGATGAAGGATCTACAGCTGCTGCAGAAGGAGGATCTACAGCTGCTGATGAAGGATCTACAGCTGCTGAAGGAGGAGCTACAGCTGCAGAAGGAGGATCTAGAGCTGCTTCAGCAGCTGTAGATGGATCTAGAGCTGTTGCAGGAGGATCTACAGCTGCAGAAGGAGGATCTCCAGCTGCTGATGAAGGATCTACAGCTGCTGCAGAAGGAGGATCTACAGCTGCTGATGAAGGATCTACAGCTGCTGAAGGAGGATCTACAGCTGCTGCAGGAGGATCTACAGCTGCTGACGGAGGATCTACAGCTGCTGAAGGAGGATCTACAGCTGCTGCAGGAGGATCTACAGCTGCTGAGTCCTGGTGGCCAAAATAACCCAAAAATATCAGAGTAAAGTTAGTAATTGCTGTTCGTCCACAGTAGGGAGCAACATTATAAAATCATTATACACACTGACAGAAAACAAGCAGAATTATTCCTCAGACAAGACTGGAGACAGACTAAGACTGGAAGGTCATCTTCACACCACTTTAACCCACAGCAGAGGTGCTCTGATAAAGTTCCTCATCTTCTCTGCGGCGTTCCTCCACCACACACAGGAGCAGAGCTGCAGTCTCTGCTGCATTATTTGCACATTTACTCCTGACTGCACTCTGAAAGCCACACAGATATACTCTGATAACAGCACACAGTCACCGGCTCGTCCAGTAATCCATTTAGCTGCACACGCTCTCCCAGATTATCTCACACAGATCTCAGCCTCCATCTCCAGCTCTGATCGATCGATGCCAACGGCTGCGATTACACGTTCCCCCGCTGAGCGCAGGCAGGGGGCTCAGTGTTCACACTCAGAGGCGACATCGCCTGAACTTTACCGTGGTTCTGCTTTAACGCTGAAGACTCACTCCTGAAATGTGAGGGATTTAAATTACTCTATTATGGAATTTTAAACATGGCAAACAGAAGTAGGGCCGTGCTGGGGTTGGAACAGTTAGAAAAGGAAGAAATCTGAATTAAATAAATAAGTTATAGCTGGCCTAAACAGACCACCAGATTTTGATATTTAAACAGGATAAAAGTGTCGATTTGATCATTTCTTATTGTTTTTGCACCTGATCTTCTTCTAACTTCTGAAACATCTGATCTGAAATTGTCAGTCCATTACTAGGTTTTCCCAGGTTTTTCCCTCCCAGTCAGAAGGAGATTTTTTTTCCCAGTATTATTCTCAAACAACTGTATTAGTTTAAAATAATACAGCTCACCCATCGTACAGTAGAACGCCTATTTCAAACTGCTCCTGTTCGGGGTTTCAAGCTAAATAACCAAATTATCTATAAAGGTGTGCCTCAGGGAATGATGCTGGGCCCGCTATTTTTGGTGCTAAACGTGTATGATAGTCCGAAAACATGACAAAAAATGACAATTGAAGAATAACGTTAAATAAACAACAGACCTAGGCCACCGATGAGAGTCAGATGGGAACAATCAGGAGAACAGGAGAAGTCAAACCTAAACCAGCCAGCAATAGCTCTGATGGAACTTGTTTGGAGTTTTTCAGTTCTTGTTTCACATGTCTACAACCTTCGTTTCACATGTCGATAGTCCTCTTTTCATGTTGTCTTGGTCTGAAATGTTGATGGGTGGACAGATTTGATCAGAATGTAATTTAATTTTAGTTAGCATCATAGATTAGCTAATCTAAAATAGCTACTTGTGGTAGTGTGATGGCATCACTCAATTCCAGGATTGTTTGTTCCACCTGTTTGAGAAAAATTATGTTAAAAAAATTGCTTCCAACTTCCTCTTGACAGACCAATGGAGACGTCAATGGATGTTTCATCAGATTTTCATTATACAGTCTGTGGTCATTGCTGCTGAAAATTTCCAGATCTAAAAAGATCTTTGAAATAGCTTTATTTTCTGTATCAAGGTTGAAAAGTGCAGCCTTTAAAAGATCTCGTGTAGATGTTAATGCTCCATCATAATGTGTTAAATTGACTTGGTTAGGATTAGGAAAATTTCATGGCTGGGTTTAGATTTCACACCAGCACGTTGGATAATGATGCAGAAATACAGCGTTGGACCATAACCACTCCAGGCTTCCTTCTGCAGAGAGACACCAGAGGTTGTGATGAAATAAAAAAGAAAATGGCACCACTGAAGTGAGAGAAGTGATAGTTTTGTCGTCACACTCAGTTATTTTAATGGCTCTTCTTTACTCTTACTGTGTCATATCTGTCAGCACGAAGTCTTCCTGTGATGAAGCTGAGGAGGAACGTGAAGAGGAGGAACTTTTCCACTGAGAGGCACTAACTTCTATCTCCTCTGGTAGCTATAATCCCAGCCTGTGCAGCTGCAGAGGAGGAATGTCAAGTCCATTTTGTTAGTCACTGTCTCTCTGGAGGCAGATTACACTAAAGCCCTGCTCTCTCTGGCTGGCTTTTTTTTTGTCTGTGTAAGGCAGCAGGTGCCTTGTCCAGATAACAAATGAAACTGCAGTAGAAGAGGATAAAGAGCTGCAGGGGTTTCCTCACATACCTGAATGCCTCCTCCGTCTCACACTTGCTGGATGTCATAAAAAACTACCTTTACTTGTAATGTCTTTGTAGACAAGATTTTTACTGTTTTTTTTAAATATTTGACAACATAACTTCATTTGTTAACATACATCCATTTTTACATTTTAGTCCTTGAATGCTGCACAAAAGAATTTATAAAATAAAGCTTTTACCACTTTGTTAGCATGCTATCATTCCTTCTTATGACAATAAGGCATTTTGGGATTCAGAACAAATGAAGAATTTTGTCCCATTCTTCTTACAAACATGTCTTTGTTATATCTTTGGTTTTCAAAGTTCTCCAATATTCTTTCAATATGGTTTTACATTGTCCTATCGAGAAATTCACAGAAAAAGACGTGGTCGTGGAAACCAGCATATGTTGCTCAGCTTATTTCTCTGCTTTAATGCTGCATCACAGAAGTGGAGATGAGCTTCGACACGAGCACTGACACAACCCCAGACCATCACAGAGCCTGAATGCTGGACTTGATGTTGCACTGATAACAACCTGGATGGAGTTCTTTGAAAAATATTTCCCTCCTCAAAGATCTGGAATATTGATTAGGGAACATAAATCAGACTATCATCTGCATATAAACTGACATTTGAATGAATTTACAAAAGATGATGCAGAGAATCAGAGGTCCTCATACAGAGCCTTATGGTACTCCTCATTTAGTAAAATACATGTTTCTATGGTGATGGTACACCCTCCATGTCTGAGTCCAGAAATGTCCACATCAGGAAAAGGGTAGGGTAAAGCTTCTTTTTTACACTTTAAAAGTGTCATTAGTGAATGTAGCTCTGCATTGCGGTGCCTGACAAAGGTTTCCACCCTATAATCCCTTGACCACCCTCTTAATAATGAACAGCTCCTCCCTGTGCTCCCAAAAGAGCTGTGAACAGTCAAGGTCTGGAAGAAGAAGAAGACGTCTGGAGGTGTCATGGGTGGTGTCCTGGACCATCTGGATGTGTCCTGGATGTTCACTATAGATCCTATGGGCCCTGTGGGTTGTTAGTGTGGTCTCTGTGGATTGGGATTGCTTCCTACAGAGACCATCAGGTCCCATCAGACTGGTATCTTGGTAGTTTGGAGAACAAACACCTCAGATGCTTATTGTGTTTTTGAGCACTTCGTTTTGTGGTCCCACTGCTGAGCTGCTGGGTGAGGTTGACTGCTGAAGATGTTGACATGTTGGGGGATACGGGATATGGAGTGATTGTTGGAAACAGCTCTCGCTTCTGCTTTGAACGATCAGGACAATATCGAGCTTTTAAAGCCTCAATAAGTAACAACACTTAAGCCGTCTTCTGTAAAGAAAACCTACAACAGTCATTCACCAGCGTTCCTACTCCACCACGGCCATTTTGGATGTCTTTGACTGATGATTTGTATCCAAGAGGAAAAGAATTAGCATGACTGGCCATCCTACAGTACATGAGCCTCTGATGACTGACGGTTCTTGATGCAGCGTCATCTGAAGGATCAGAAATTACTGGTGTCCAGCTAAGACTTTACACTCCTTTACACGGTGAAATTCTTCCAGATTCCTGGAATGGTTTGATGACATTCTGCACTGACGGGGAAAAAAAATTACAAATCCCTTCCCATATTTCCTTGAGGAACGTTGTTTTCAAACATTTCAGTAATTTTCTCAAATATTTGTTGACAACATGAAGATCCTCTATCCATCTCAAAGGCTACTGTTGTACCAAATTATCATGACATCACCTGCTTCTTAGTCTGTAAACTGTTTCCTGTTCCAGCTTTTTATGGGCCCAACAAAAAAATATATCTTTATATGTATCCATGTCTCTTTTGCTGTATATAAGCAAGATGTGAATTTGAATTCCTTTGCATACAAGGGGGCAGACAGTATGCTGCAGATGATGGCAAGACCAGATAAATAATACAGAACAATAGATTTAACTAGACAGGAAGAGTTACGGTGAGATGGGAAAACACCGTGTACACATACAGGTGAAATGAAGAGAAAAACATGAAACATGTTGGGTTCATGCGCAGAAACTAAAAGTTCAAGTAAATTTCAGCAGTCAGTCCAGTTGTTCTTCCTTATCTGCATTCTCCATGTGGTCTCAGCTTCTGAAACTGCTTTATTAAGTCATCTGTGTTCAGGGTCAGCAGCCTGAGCAGCGAGGTCCTGACCTCCATCTCCAGCTCTTCTGGGAGGACGCCAGGGCAGCCAGCCAGCTGAGGAACATCATCTCAGAGTGTCCTGGGTCTGCCTCAAGGCCTCCCACCTCCCCAGAGAGACATCCAGGAGACACGCGAAGCAGATACCTGAACCACCCCAGCTGGATCTCCTTGAGTCCCTCACAGACCGACTGAACTATCTGTCAGGAAGAGCCCACCAATACCGAAGAGGAAACTCACTTCAGGTTTTTTATTTCTAATCTAATTCTGTCCACAACCACAGATGAAGGCAGGGACACAGACTGAACTGAGAGCCTGATCTTTTGGGTCAGCTCTTCAGCTTCCAGGTCTGCAGAGAGTAAATGGAGCTGGTCCACGGCTCTGCTGCCGGGCCAGGACCTTCATCAGGCTCATCTTCTCCAGCAGAGACCTAACCAGGGAAGCCGAGGAGTGTGGTTGCCCTGTAACTGGAACACAGCCTCCAGCTCTGCTTCTCATGTCTTTCTAAAGTGAATATCTGAGACTTTTGACTCTTTGTTGCATCACATGCAATTTCTGAAACAATCTTATTGGACATTTTTCTCTACTACTCAAAATTTTATGAGTGAAACATGAATTGTGCAGCGAAGAAAGAAGCTGTCTTTTGATCAGCTGCGACTGAGATTTGGTCGTGAAAACTCTTTGTTGCTTTGACGTGTCGTCCATCTGCTGTTGAGCGTCTGATACAACATGAAACAGGTTTCTCATGTCATTAATGGATATTAAAACGTTAAACTCCTGCCCAGTTGTTGCTGCGCTCCTCCCCTGCGATACGGTGACAAGCGGCATCAAACATTCCTGTTTCTCTGAGCCACAGAAAGGAAAACATTCAGAAATGAGAAGCGAGGCGATGTGAGTGAAGTGGCAGGTGAATTCATCTGAGCGCGCTCCCCAGAGTCTGAGGTGGAGACGGGGGTGAAGTGCTGCATCAAATGGTTCCTGCCTTTTGTCTAAATGAGGCCGCGGCAGCCTGGAGCTGCTCCATCAGGGCAGGAAATAATGACACGTCGGTCCCAGACCTTCTCCTCGTCCCCACCACCACCACCAGCTCTCACCTTCCCTCCCCCAGCAAGGACAAAGCGAAGCGCCGCAGCTCGTTACCGCAGAGACGGCTGCAACCTCGTCTTCAAACGGCACCTCCAGGTCCCCCAACTCATCATATAATTAAACCATGACGGACCATAACGAGGGGGACTGGGAGGAACCGGCCCGAGAGCCAGAGGAGTCAAGTCCTCCTGGTCAAGAACCGCAGGTGCTGCAGAGAAGTGACCAAAATTACACTCAGTTACTTTGAGGAGACAAAAATAATCTAAAAATAACCAGAAAAGGCATAAAAGGAGCTGAGGGTGGAGAGTGAAGAAGCACATGTTGATCCAGAGCTCTGACCTGATCATCTGTAGCGTCACCCACAGGTGCTCTGAAGATGGTTTGAAGCTCATGGCTTCCTCATGGCGGGAACTGACTCCGCCCAGCCTCAGTTCATCCAGAAATGGGCGGGACCAACAAGCCTGACACCTGTTGGGAACAAAGCCACCGTACCTGAGCTACCAGGAGCTGGCTGTTCTCACTTGGCTCAGCTGATGTGATCAGGCGTTTCACACATCACGACGGGAACGTCACCTGTTCCAACTGAGCTGGAAGGGTCCGGAGGAAAGGGGGCTCGGCCAGTAGAGGGTTCCACCACTAAAACAGAAAACCTGAAAACCGCAGCGTCCTTATCTAGCTTGTCTCTTGGCCTGGTGGTCTGGCAGCAAGCCCACACTCACCATCCCAGCGATGCGCAGACAGGTTTCATCTTCTGTGCAGTCTTCAGTCATTCTCAGTCCTTCAATCTATGTGGCACAAACATCTGCAGCTCCTAGGTTCTCTCAGGAACCTTTTTCCTCTTTGGTCAGTCCACTAGACTCAGTGGCATTTCTGTCATTCACGTCTTTGTCACAAGTATCCCAGCGTGCCAACGCTGGTGCCAAACACACGTTGCACCTGAGCAGAAAAACCCTTCCAGCAGGTGGTGAGCTCACAGGATGGAGAACCCATGTGACTCGTTTGGGCTGAGCCGAACACCATGGATCAAGTCCTGGCTGCCAAGCGCTGATCGACAAGCTCTGCCCCCTAGGTAACCCTAGTCTGGCTCAGGGACATCCGCTCTTGATTTCTAAGAGCTAAACTGGATGTTCCCTTAGTCTGGCCCATCACCCAGGACCAGTTTACTTTGGTGATACAACCAGGGGCTGCTGCCTGGGATCATTCAAGCTTAGAAACCTTTTCACCTTGATGAGGTGGTGATTCAAGGTGGGGAGGGTTCCACAACCCTAAAGGAAGGCAGCTGGACACCTGCTTAGAGATATGTGAGGGGTTCCTCCATCTGAGAGGGTCTGGAGTAGAGTCGCAGCTCCTCCACACCAGGAGAAGCCAGTTGAGCTGGTTCTGGTAAGGATGGCTGCTGGAGGTGTTTCAGGCATGTACAACTGGACAGAAGCCTCGAGGAGATCCAGGACACGCTGGAGAGCTCATATGTCTCAGCTGGCCTGGGAACACCTGGGTGAATGCTGAAGCTGCTGCCCCCATGACCATAAAAAAACATGACATCATGAGCTGAACCTGGATAAGTGAGATATAATGGACGGATGAAAGGATGGATGGTTTATTATAATTCATGTGAAATAAGTGGCACTGATTCTGACACTTGAATGTGGGCCCGAGATATCCATAGAGACCAGGACGATGCGTATGGGTCTCGTGGTTCAGGAGCTACTCTTGATTTATTTTGGGTCTGTGTCTGGAGGGATCCACAGAAGCTCAGAGGGTGAGGTGTTCGATTTAACAGCAAAAGACTGAATTGAATGTGTCAGTATGAGTTAGAGACATCTGAAGGTGTCTTAAATAGCTCCTGACAGAACTGTTGAAGTCTCCCGTTTGACTGTGGAGCGAAGGATTTTTGCTCTCTTCCCATTGAGATAAAGGCGAGCAGAAGTGTCCCTGAAGTCAGAGGTGAGCTCCAGCCTGAGGGTTAGGGTTAGGGTTAGGGGTTTGGAGTTAGGGTTAGGGTGGACCTGTGAGGGTCACTCCCCTGCACCTACATCCAGCAGCTCTTCATCCAGCTTCCTCCTCCTCGCCGGATGCTCCACAGCCTCACTCTGACTTATTAACCCAAACACTGAGTGGCTTCTCAGCTCCGCTCAGAGCCTCGAGTGTCCTCCTCGTCGCTGCCGCCTGCAGATAAACGGCAGGCAGAGATGAGCCTTTATTTCCCTCCC
Source organism: Hirundichthys speculiger (assembly GCA_018398805.1). Lineage (NCBI taxonomy): Eukaryota > Metazoa > Chordata > Actinopteri > Beloniformes > Exocoetidae > Hirundichthys > Hirundichthys speculiger. Next base: position 66,169 of record JAGFBZ010000755.1, read on the forward strand.
TAACTGCTCGTTTAGAAGTCATCCAGCTTCGACTCAGAATGGCCCGGATAATGAGCAGCTCCGCGGTGAACAAAGCAGCAGACGGAGGTTCTTCTCGGCACTCATTGTTTCACCGCGGAGGTTTGAAAAGCCCTCCTGGGTGATGTCGACATGCAGACCATCAGCTCTGAGCAGCAAGACACTTTTCTCACAACACTATTTGCACAATGCTGTCTTCAACGACCTGGCCTCATTACATTTTTTTTTTTAAAGCGTTAGGGTCTTGAGGCAACACATTTTCCTGCAGAGAGCAGTCCGAGGCTGAGGGGGTCTGTTACATAATCATTTCTGCTGTTTTCCTCATCAGTGCTAACTCATTACATCATGTCTGCTGAGACAACAACGTTTCTTAACAACACAGTTAGAGCAAGAGCAAGAAGATGTTCGAGATATTCTTGTAGCAGCAACAAAACACTCCTCTTATTGGCTCGTCAGGACGCTGTGATGAAGGATTTTCTGCTTCTCCCAATAAAAGAACATCTGCAGTCTCTGAATGGACATAAAGTGATCAAATAACACTTTACATAATAACACTTTAACAACTTTCTTTCCCCACCAGGCCATTAGAAGAAGAAATAGAACGTGTGGCAACACCAAGTACCTCCATTCAGCAGCAGTTCATGGTTCTGGGCTTTAATGCCAAAGAAAAAACCGTACGTCCTCAGTCCTCTGACTTCCACTCTGAACCTGCTCTGGAGGATCTGCTGGTCCTGAGATGTCCCTCTGGGCCTGATCTGGTCTTGGGGTAAACTTGCTGGGACATTCACTCGTGGGACGACTGACTACTGTCGTGAATGTTTTCCACTTCTGAGACATCTTTGAACTCGTTGAACTCTCAATAGTTTGGAAACGGTTTTATATTCTGGTCCAGACTGACGTGAACAGACAGCTGCTCCTCAGCAGGCTCGTGCACATGTATTTTTAGGTGCTCGGCCAAGAGAAAAGAGAAAGCTAACTGTTAACTGCTAAAGCTAAAGCTAAAGTTAACTGACACTTATCTAAAATAAAAATACTGGCTTTTGCAAAATCACATCTTGATTCACATCTTTGACATTAAAGTACAATTTTATGCAGGAAAATCTAAATTTTCATGTAATTGCAACGTTACAGAATTTGTGCTGCAAAATTTCAAATTTCACAATATGTGACTTTGTCATAAAATGAAAAAATCCATTAAATTGTGACTTTTCAACATAGAGTTACAACTTTATATAGAAAAACTGCTAATTTTGTATAACTGCATCTTCAGGTCTTGTAATCACAACATTTAAAAGAAATCAAAAATTCTCAGAAGTCACTACTTTTTAACCTGGTATTACTACTTTCTGACAAATAAATTTCAACTTTGTTCATAAAAGTGGGGACTTTAGTCACTTTGCAGGTTTGTGTTGTAAAAATCACAAAATCAGGATTCTTGTAAAATTCTGACTTTGTTAGCTTCAGGTCCTGTAATCACAATATTTTGCCATAAAATCAAATTTTTGTCTTTAAATTGTAAATTCAGCAAAATTCAGGTTTTTTTTTCATAAAAAGTAAATTTTCAACATGAAGTTTCAAAATATGCAAAATTGTGAATTTTTTTTACATACAATTACATCTTTGTCTTGAAAAATAGCAAACCCATAATCACATGTCATGTTGATGTCACAAAGAGGGGTGGAAGTGGAAGGAGGACCCAAGATGCAGGAGGTCTCAAAAACAAAAAGGGTATTTATTAAACAACAGTGCAAAAATCAAAAACTCCAAAATTCACAAAATCCAAAATTCCAATACTTCAAAAATACAAACTTAACTTGACTTCCAGGTATACGGTGAACACAAGGACAAGCAAACAGGCATGCAGAGGTTAGAGACGACAGTGGACAGCAAACTGAAAGGGAGTGACAGGACTTATACACACAGGAACAAACGAGAGGCAGGTGTGAAAAATCAGGCTGACAAGGGGAAGGAAGAAAAGCTGAAAACAACGGAGACAAGACAGACCTTCAAAGTAAAACAGGAAGCACTAGAGACATGGAGAGACGCCAACTTGACAACACACAGAATATACAGAAAAACACAGAAAAACGATCATGGCAGCTCCAGACCATGACAGCTGAATCTCAAATTTGTCAACTTTTAACCCAAAATTACCAGTTTTCTACAAAAATATCTTTTTTTATGTAACGGGTGGTACCTCAGGGTGGCACTGTTGCCCCACGACGCGCAGGTATAAAAGGAAGTGGGCATGTTGCCTGGGAGCTGCCAGTTCCTGTGGGAGGCCAGGTTGTTTGCTGGGCCCACGCTGGGTTGTTGTGGCCTAAGTTGTTGGTAAGCTTTTTAATGTTTGATGTTCATGTGGATGCATGAACAATTGGATATGGTGCTGTATTTTAATCAGTGATTCTGTGATAGGACCACGTAAAGTTTTAAAGGCAGATGGTCGTTGGGACCCTAGGCTGATCAGAAGGGAGCGTGTGTGAGGAGCTCACGATACGCAGGTACAATGTTTTAATGTTTTTAGCATATTAAACAAATGGTTATAAAATGTGTCGAGTATGTTTGTAATTTTATATTTGTTTTTTACAGTGACTTGCTAACATTGTTACCTGCTGTCCTTGGTTAGACTAAATAAGTTTATTTTTGTGTCCGCCCGGCTTTATGATTATAGCAGATCATAAAAGGTTGCTTCTGTGCAAGGGCGGACGCATCCTACTTTATGTTTGTTTGTTTGTTTGTCCGGTCACCTCCCTAACTCTGTATTGTAGCCAATTATTTAATAGAACATGTTGTACAGACCTGATCGTTTATGTGTGATGGAGTGGATCAACTGAAAAGTTTGCTGTGTTTGCTTGAAGTGAACCCTATTGCAGTGTTTTTTATTTTTGCGGGTTTATCCGCCGAGTGGTGTGTGTTCATTCAGGCTGAAGCAGAAATGTCTATTTTCTAACCAGCTGGTACAGTGACGGGAAAGGTCTGTTTATGTGATACACAAAATAAATGTTGTTATATTTATTTTGAAGTTGTCTGTTCTTTGCCACTGCAACATTTATAATAAAAATCACAATTTTAACAAAATTGCATTAGAATTAGAAATTGGTGAAGTCCTGCAACCTTTGAGAGAAAATTATGATTTTTTTTGGTCAGAAAATAGTTATTTTGTAAAATTGCTACTTTATGGCCTAAGATTTCAATTTTGTTGTTGCAATGACCCAGACCTGCGACCCAGACATGGGAACCAGACCTGCGACCCAGTCCTGAGAACCAGATCTGTGACTTAGACCTGCGACCCAGACCTGGGAACCAGATCTGCGACCCAGACCTGGGAATCAGACCTGTGACCCAGATCTGCGACCCAGACCTGGGAACCAGACCTGCGACCCAATCCTGGGAATCAGACCTGTGACCCAGATCTGCGACCCAGACCTGGGAACCAGACCTGCGACCCAATCCTGGGAACCAGACCTGTGCAGAGACACAAATCTGTGGACGCGGTGGAGCGGTGAACTCCAGCGGTAGTGGATCCACAGGCTTCCCAACCATAAAGAAATATTACTGAGAAATAAAACTCTTCTGTAAATAGTAGCATTTTCCAGAAAGACACATTTAATATATATTCATTGAGAATCTGTGGCTCTCAGATCTCTGGGGCCTCGGTCCGGAGCCCAATAAAGCTTCCCTCTAATGTTTTTTAACGACCCTAATGTGACTGATCCTGATTCAGGCATTGTGGTGCTGCTGAGGAAGCAGGACGAGGGAACTTTTATTACAAAGCACATTTCCAACACAATTAAAAATGTAATGAAACAAGAGCAGAAGAAAACAGCAGAACCCGCTGGTTTCCTTCACGAGTGGCTGGAGATGGACCTTCATGCCACATGTTTGCAGAAAATCTCAAGTATTTTCACCCCATTTGGTTCCCACTCAAGTGTCCACCAGCTGAGTGACTTCATTCTGGCTGAAATACCGAGGTGGACTTGAAGAGAGCTGTGGACACCTGAAAGTCCTCAAACCTCAGTGAGCTGAAGCAACGTTGGAAAGAAGGATGGACCAGAACTCCTCCAGAACCACAAAGGGACACTGATGAACCCACACAGGAAACCTTTTGGCTTTTTTTGTTTTGTTAAACAAGTAAAGGGTCAATAAAAAAAAGAAAGTTACAGCTGCTTCTTTTTTGCATCTTCATGATGGAAAAACAATTAAAGAATGATCCCAGAGTGGATCAACAGTTGTTCATTGTCATTAGCACTGATGAATCTCCACTCGGCCTTCAGATCCAGCAGGCTGAAAAGGGAGGTGTTGCTCCAGAAACAACGCGTTCATGAATAACAATCAGTCTCAGCTCTCAGTTTCTGTTCACGTTCTTCAGCCGCAAAGACAGATGAGGAAAAAAATCTTCTGAACTCAAGCTAATTGGCTGCTTTTTAAAAAAACCGAGAACTAAGTTTCGATTCACTGGAGGACAATTAAGAATGCTCAGTCTGTGTTTTAACCGCCGCAGAGCTTCAGATTTATGTTTAAAATGTGCTATAGACTGCAAACATAACACTCCAGAGACGCCATAGATGATCATGATTTGTGCATTACTTTTCGATTTTCAGCTTTTATCTCTGTCAGCAGGCAGCTGAAATCGGTCATTGGACCGCAGCTGTTGCTCTGCGCCACGTTCCCCCCAGCAGTCCTTCAGACCTTCAGTCACGAGTTTTATCCGACTGAAAATCTGACATTTTCAGTGGAGTCTTCTCCAAAGCCTGGAAGCTGCTCGTGTCTGACAGCGAGGCACTTTCCAACCAAGCAGGGAGGCTTAAAGATGGTAAAATGCAAATTTAATGTTGGTAAGGAGGTGAAGGAGAAAAATGTTATTGAAATGATTAAAACAGCTGTCCTCAAGACTCGACCTCAAGACTTGAAAGGATTTGCATGTTTCTCCTTCTGCAGTTCAGAATATAATTAAACCATTCCAAGAATGTGAAATAGACAAGGGAGCAAGTCAAAGCTGGACACCCGTGATCTCCAGTGACTCCAGTGACTCCATCGCTCCATCCATCAGTAACTGGGAGATCCACACGGACAAGGATCACTGTAGAAATCTTTGTTAACACTACAATACAGAGATTCATTCAAAATGCTTGGGCCAGTTTTCAAAGGAAACCTGATGTAAACATTTTCCAAACACTGTCACAAAGAAGAAACATGGATTTTACTAACTGAGGAGCACCACAAGGCTCTGTCTGAGGATCTCTACTTCTTTAATTCTACATGTTCCCACTCAACATCATCTTGAGTATTTTGGATATTTTTCAGAGGAAATGGGTATCTTTTGCTTCAAACCAAAGTGGAAAAGGATCATCCAGACTGTCATCAGCAACGAGTCCAACATCCGGGCTCTGTGATAGTGGGGGGGTTGGATCAGTGTCCTTGTTAAAGCTCATCTCTTCTTCTGTGATAACAACATTAAACTAGAAAAGTACACTGAGATTTTAGAGCAACACATGCTGCCTTGAAGACCACATTAATTTTTCAGCAAGACAACATAAACCAACATTCTGGACATGTTACAAAGGCCTGGCTACTGGACTGGGTCCTCGTTTATAACCGCTGCCTATGCATCAATAAGGGCCTGAAAGCTGTTCACGTCAATTTCCACGCAAAGATTGTGATCTATGAAAAAAATATATATTTAAAAGAAAAAAAAAACTTGATAGGAAAATAGATGGGAAAAAGACACCTGTGCACAGAGAGGCAGTATGTAGCTCGAAGGCGCTACGGCTCCAGACACGTTACTCTTAAAGCTTCTCACTGTGCACCAGTTATGTTGTGCATATAATGTGCTCGTATAATTATGAAGGGGGTTATTACCAACTGTCTTAAGACATAGCTATTAATAACCAGAAAGGTATTAACAAAGTTGATAAATTGAAATGGGGCACCTCCTGATAAATCAGAAAACAAAGACTAAACGGCACAAACAGTCTCAAAGTAGCTGTTGTTCTATGCGTGCCAGCCTATGACCAGGTGTGGCGCTATAGAGCAACAGAGAAGGTGTGAATCTGAGCACAGACCTCTTCAACCAGCAGATGTTAGAAAACTGTGTAAAATAACCACAAACAACTTCTCTCATTAGAATATATCAGAATTTATTAACACAAGTATTAAAATGAACAAACACTTGAATCAAGATCCTGATATCTACTAACTAAAAGACCTGACCTCTGACCTCCTGGTCTTCTATGTTGCTGAGGGCGTGATCTCCAGTTGGGATTATTTTGATTATTTTGATTTTGTTTGTTGTGTAATTCCTTGCTTGTATGATATACTGGTAAGAGTAATTAATGCGTCATAGATGCATTCCTGTAACCTTTTTTAGTCTTCCAGAGTCATAGTCTTTCTCCAACATTGACTAGCGTGCTGTACTCTCATATTTCTCTGACTCTAGTTCTGACTCTGAATTGTCAATTGATTATATTATTTCATCTTAGATGGTCCTATTTTTTTTTTCCCCACTAGGGTTTTACCCTGTAGTCAGTGTAGTTAGCACCATGGAGTCTTTTACCGACCTCTCACCTTCTGGTGCTTGATGTTTGGCTTCTGGTGGCCATAGAAACATACGTTGCTGTTTGGTTTCTTTCTTTGCTCGCAGTTCTGGGGGTTTAGTCTCTGGATGGATACAGATAGGTGGTATACTCTGTTGCTGTGGTTTAGAAAGCTAATCTCTGATAGTCTTGTAACCATGGTAATGTGTCTGATGTCATGTATGAGATTATGCTTATAAATGAAAGGGGGGATTGTGGTGGAACGTAAACATTATCTTCTATGATTCTGTTCCTGACTGTTTATAGTGGTGTAATTAGTTCCAGACATGGGTTCTTGTACCATGTCTGGGTTATCATCGTTCCCACTCTCTTCGACACCTGCAAGATGTTACTCCTAAGTGCCTCATATATTTTGTCTAGTGTATTCTAGTTCTCTGCTTAAACCATTTGTATTACTGATACTCTTTGTTGTTCCTCATGGACCTGTTGAGGTGTGTGTGTGATGCAAATGGATTATTAAAGTCATTGAATTCCAGTCACAGTCTTATTATTTAAGTTTATCCTCAGTCTGACTCAGATGTTTCAGTCACCAGGTGGTTACAAATGAATACAGGGATAGATATAATTTTTTCCACCGCAGCCATAATTGACTGTACTCACATTGCTATAAGGGTTTTAGAGTGAAAATATGTTTGTGTACGTGAACGTAAAAATGTGCATATGATCAATGTACAGGGTTATCTGTGGATCTGACACGTTTAGTGTAGCGGTGGCTGGATCAACACATGAGTCATTCATCCTGACGCAGCAGGCTGATTTATATGCAGATACATTCAGCAGGAATGTTGCATTAATGCTAGATGTGTAGAGGGATTGATATGAGGAGAACTTCCAGGTGGACTGTGCTTTATGGAGAGAAAACTGCTTGGAAATACACAACGTTTTATAAATCAGAATAGTTTTGGCGCAAGCCTTTTTTGGCTTTTTGAAGCTTTTAGTAAGAATCTAATGCACAGTTTTAAAAATGAGCAGCCAGGTCTGTCTGCAGTCCTGACTTAGAAACAATAAACAATGTTGGAGGATTTTCAAACTGAAAATGTGTCAATGACCGTAACCTGTTGTGTGTCTTAAAAATGTGTTTTCAGGAGGAACTGGACATAATAGCAGCTGAAACACTTCATCAGTTGGTATCCTCAGTGCCAGAACTGCGTTTAAATATGGTGAGAAGTATCCTATGAGATTAAAAAAGTGGGCTGCACTTTTATCTCACTTGCGGCCCACATTTAAAAGCTGGCTGGGAATTTATGTGCAAATCTGGAATGATGAAAATGGCTTTAATATTTGAGAGGCGTCGAACTGGAGCAGGATTGCTCATTTCTCCCCAGCTGGGATCCTGTATGTTGTGTTTTTCCTGGTGGACCAGAGGGTATCTCCCCTGCTCCTTCGGGTCGGGAACAGGCTCTAACTGTTCTTTCTGCTTATGAGCCAAACAGCAGTTTGAGTATCAAACCTCCCTCGAGTCCCTGGTGGAAGATCTGGAAAATGCTTCTCAAGGGGACTCCATTGTACTGCTGGGGGACTTCAACGCTCATGTGGGTAACGACAGTGTTACCTGGAAGGACATGATTGGGAGGAACGGCCTCTCTGATCTCAATACCAGTGGTGTTTTGCTGTTGAACTTCTCTGCTAGTCACAATTTATCTTTAATGAATGCTGTGTTCTTTCTGGTTTACTTGAAAAGTCTGTCTTCCCCCCTGTTGAGATCCGCTCTGCTTCCCCTTGTTCTTCCCTGACTGTTTGCATCCATGTCCCGTTTGTTCCTTGGGTTATTTAAGTTTTGTCTTTTCCCCTGTTCCTCTCTGGTTCGTCTGTTGATTTTTGCTCCTGGTTCATCTGTTGTCTGTTATTTCCATAGTTCTTCCTGCTTATCTTCCCATGATCCTGGGTCCTTCTTTTCCCTGGTCTTCCTGCCCTTCTGTCCCACTACCTCCTGGATTGCTCAGTTAAGTTTTGTTCTTGTTTTGGACAATAAAGGACTTTTGGACAGTTCTGCATTGGGTTCTAACCCTAAATCCTGACAGTGTGTTCCAGTTACAGGGAATTACACTCCTCAGCCTCCCTGGTGAGGTCTATGCAGGGGTGCTAGAGAAGAGAGTTCGAGCGATTGTTGAATCCCAGATTCAGGAGGAACAATGTGGGTTCTGTCCTGGTTCTGTCCTGTCCTGGTCTGTCCTTGAGGGATCATGGGAATTTGTCCAACCAGTCCACATGTGTTTTGTGGACTTGGAGAAGGCTATTGACCATTTCCCTTTGGGGGTCCGGTGGGGGGTACTCCAGGAGTATGGGGTGCTGGGCCCGTTGTTACGGGCTGTCCAGTCCCTGTCCAAACCTTGAGAGGTTAGTCCACATGGCTGGTTGTAAGTCAGACTCATTTTCAGTGAGAGTTGGACTCCGCCAGTGCTGTCCTTTATCACTGATTCTGTTTATAACGTTTATGGACAGAATTTCTAGTCCCAGCCAAGGAGCGGAGGGGTTCCAGTTCGGTGGTGTCAGGATTTCTTCTGCTTTTTGCTGAGTATGTGGTCCTTTTGGCTTTACCAAGAGGGGATCTTCAGATCTCACTGGAACGGTTCACTGCTGAGTGTGAAGCGGTAGGAATGAGAATCAGCACCTGCAAATCTGAGACCATGGTTCTCAGTCGGAAAAGGGTAGAACATCTTCTCCAGGTCGGGAGTGAGGTTCTGCCTCAAGTGGAGGAGTTTAAGTATCTCAGAGTCTTGTCCACGAGTGATGGGAGAAAGGAGCGGGAGATCAACAGACAGATTGGTGCAGCATCTGCTGTGGTGACTCTATCTGGAAAAGGCAAGGCTCTCTGTTTTGTTTACAGGTCGATCTTTGTTCCAACCCTCACCTATGGTCATGAACTGATACAAATGGCTGAAGTGTTGGTGGTTGGACTCTCCTTTAGAAATAGGAGGAGAAGTTCAGTCATCTGGGTAGACTCACTGCTCCTCCACATCAAGAGGAGCCAGTTGAGGTGGTTCATCTGGTCAGGATAGCTCCTGGAGAGCTGTTCTGGGGACGACCAACCAGGAGGAGGCCCTGGGGCAGACCCAGGACATGCTGGAGAGATTATCTCTCGTAAGTTGGCCTGGGAATGCCTCAGTATCCCCCTGAGGAGCTGGAGGAGGAGGTTGTGGTTGGGGAGGTCTGGGCCTCTCTGCTTAAGCTGCTGGCCGGTGACCCGACTTCCATTATGAGGAAGTTAATGGATGGATGGATGCATAAACTTTAACATTTATTCTGAATTTTCTTTAAATGAATATCAGACACAAACAGTGTTGCTTGGTATGTCACCGTGGCAACCAAGAAGAACAGGATCGTGTAATGGAGGAGAAGTTTTCTGTAACATGTTTTCCACTCATCATGTCCATCCACCGTGTCATGTGGAGTTCAGTGGTATTTCTGTGAGGTGATCCAGAAACATTGCATCTGTGCTTTCTCCAAATGTAAAGTAACCTTTAAACGTCTGTCCAGCGGAGTGAACATCGATCATCTCGCCGCAGTTTAGAGTTGCGCTGGAAACCTTCAGTCCTGCCGCTCACAGGTGATAAACTGATTGGTTTTCAATAATCTCTTCATCAGGGTGAGCTTTTACTGTTTAGCACTGACAACATGAGGTTTGTGTGCAGGCTGACGGTTGGTCTGATGAAGGATCCGTCCCGACTGGTGAACGAGTCCCTCAGAGTGACACGCTGCGTTTGTGTCACTGCCATTTGACCTTTCCCAGACATTTCAGACACAAAATAAACTGCTGACCTTTGATGCTCACAGATGCTGCCGTGATATCGACCACAGCTGCATGCCTTCACTGTGTTAGGACCTTCATCAAATGATGAGACATGGAGCAGCTTTTGATCTCAAAAGTCCACCACTTACAAACAAGAAAGGATGAAACACCCAAAAAACAACCAAACAAACAATGAGTCACTGAGTGAAGCCTGAATCACCTTTATTTCAGTTGGCATGGATGCTTAGTTTGTTGGTCCAGTACTCATGAGGTGCCATCTTAAAGCAACTCTCTGCTCCTGCATGAATGAAATACTCTTTAAACGTTTGAAAAATCAATCTGATTGGTGATCCTGAACAGACCCCATGAGTGAGAATGAGAGTGGTTGTTTGTCTACATGTGACCTGGTGATGGACGGGCGACCTGAAGAGGAAGAACATTTATAGATAAAGAATGAAAGGAGGAATGGATGGATGCTTAAAATAATCAGCCAAATATGAACTTAAGTGGATATGAAAAGAATAACCAAAAAAGCAGCTGACCCCAACCCTAACCTGGAAGCCCCCAGTACCGGGGGCAGCAAGGTTAAATAAATACGCTACAGGATGCTCCTACAATTATACATGTTATACATTCACCTGACCAGAAGAACGTCAGCTAAAAGCTCCACTGAATGAATTTTAGGAAAAGATAAGACAATTAAAAGCACAAGCACTTAAACAGCGGAGTATCAAAAACAAGTGAACAGTCAGAGACCAGCATATGTGATGAAAAACTTCATAAATCAAAGACTAATCCAACAAACGGGGCACCGTTGAAAACTGGCACTCATCCATCAGGACCAGTATTATTCCTCTACTGCTAAAACTCACCAGAGGAGCAGCTGGAGAACTGCAACGATGAATGTCACAATATCAAAATGATGAGCACCAATCCTGTCTGAGCCTCGCTGTTTTCTGGTCCTGACTTGACTTTACATGAATTAAACTTCTGGTGTCGGTAAAGCCACTGTTTTGTGTCACTGGTCCAGGATTGAACCACACCAGGACCCTGGTGAGGGTTTCGAGCTGGGCCACTGGTCCAGGATGGAACCAGCTGTTTAGTCTCCATAGCTGGACTTCACAGGTGCTTCTTGTTGTGTGTTTTCCTGTCACATGTTGCCCCCATCTGGTCTGGAGTGGTCAACTCATCCCAGGAGAGGATGATGAAGACTGAACATCTGGACATCTTCTGGAAGTGAGGTACATTTGGAAATTAAGTTTAGAAACCTTTCAAATAAAACCTGGTCCACAGAAGCCACGAGGGACTTCAGTCCTCTTTTACTTTGAAAAAACAAAGAAAGTGAATGTGGACGGCTGCAAAAACATCTGAATGAGGCTGGTGTTCACACATGTGATGGGTCTGACCGCTGTCCTAATTAATTCGAGTAAAAGCCCCACTTACAGGTTTTTAATTTGCTCCAACACCAAAACCTCATTTATCGATAGCTCGGAGGTGTTTTCAAATCATTTGTCCCTGAATATTTCTGTCTTTGGCCCAGAGCAACTCCACTTTTCGGAGAAACATCAGGACACGTTTCTTCGCTGTGAAATTACAACCAGAGAGCCAGAAGAAGCTGGCAGGTGACCCGCAGCAACAACAGATGGGTTGTAAAAACTCAAACAAATGCATGCTGAGACCTCCACATCGACTCCTCTCAGGATCCTTCAAAATAAAAGCTGCAAATGCATCCTCACTGCGGGTCTCTGCTCAGAGCAATGCGTCTGCTCCCTCATTTATGTGTCACTGCAGGATTTTAGAAAATGACAGTCATTCACCCTGAAACGCTGTGTTAATTATGAACCTTTAATGTTCGGCAGCTGTCAGACAGCTGGGCGGGAAATATCATAACCTTTGAGGAAATGAGGTTATCAGAGGGGGACTGATGTGTGGACGGATATCTCACATGTCTGTTTTTGCAAATTAAAGACGTGTCGTCCAAACAAACTTGCTCTTGCGTCTCGAGGGAGCTGCAAAACTCCTCCAGCCGGGGTGCTGCAGGTCTGGGTCAGGGTCAGGGTCATTCTAGGGGTCTGGGTCAGGGTCATTCTCGGGGTCTGGGTCCGGGTCTAAGGTTGGGTTAGGGGCTGGGGAAGGTGCTGGGGTAGAGATGGGGCAGGTGTTGGGGAGAGATGGGGCGGGTGTTGGGGTAGAGATGGGGCAGGTGTTGGGGTACAGATGGGGCAGGTGTTGGGATAGAGATGGGGCAGGTGTTGTGGTACAGATGGGGCAGGTGCTGGGGCAGGTGCTGGGGTAGAGATGGGGCAGGTGTTGGGGTAGAGATGGGGCAGGTGTTGGGGTACAGATGGGGCAGGTGCTAGGGTAGAGATGGGGCAGGTGCTGGGGCAGGTGCTGGGTAGAGATGGGGCAGGTGTTGGGGTAGAGATGGGGCAGGTGTTGGGGTACAGATGGGGCAGGTGCTGGGGTACAGATGGGGCAGGTTGGGGGTAGAGATGGGGCAGGTGCTGGGGTAGAGATGGGGCAGGTGTTGGGGTAGAGATAGGGCAGGTGTTGGGTAGAGATGGGGCAGGTGTTGGGGTAGAGATGGGGCAGGTTTGGTAGAGATGGGCAGGTGTTTGGGGTAGAGATGGGGCAGGTTGGGGTTGATGGGCAGGATGGGTAGAGCTGGTTGGGGTAGAGATGGGGCAGGTGTTGGGTAGATGGGGCAGGGTTGGGGTAGAGATGGGGCAGGTGTTGGGGTAGAGATGGGGCAGGTGTTGGGGTAGAGATGGGGCAGGTGTTGGGGTAGAGATGGGGCAGGTGTTTGGGTAGAGATGGGGCAGGTGTTGGGGTAGAGATGGGGCAGGTGTTGGGGTAGAGATGGGGCAGGTTGGGGAGATGGGGCAGGTTGGGGTAGATGGGGCAGGTGTGGGGTAGAGATAGGGCAGGTGTAGAGATGGGGCAGGTGTTGGGGTAGAGATGGGGCAGGTGTTGGGGTAGAGATGGGGCAGGTGCTGGGGCTGGAGCTGTCAGTTGGCTGGTCTGGATGAACCTACAGCAGGATATTGATGTGACCTGCAGGTTTCAGCTCAGCTTCACTGTAACATCTCTGCATCCTTTAGTCTGCATCAGCGGTCTGATGGCAGCCCTGCTTCAGTCGGCTGGAGTGGAGAGCGATGGACAGGAACCAGCTGCAGCAGCTTTCTCTATCACTGAGGGGGCGGATTTAAAAAAAAAAGGATGAAGACCTTCTAGACTGCAGTTTTACTTTACTCCCAGTTTCACGTGACCAGAAAGCTTCAGTCAGATGTTGCGGTGATGCAACCTCAGAGCAATCCGTGGAGAGCAGAAGAGCTGGGAGGAAGGAAGGCTCTAACCGTCAGGTGCAGAGACTGTACTCAGATCAGATTCACCTCAAACACAATTAGGTGAACCTGATCTGAAGACATCACATCCATTTAGCAGAAGCTTTTATCCAGAGTGATGCACATGTGAGGAACACCTTCCCATTCAACGTGGAGGTCAAAACCACTCTGACTACGAGGAAGGGGGCATCAGGGAATCAGACCTTGACCACTCCACCTCCAACCTCTGCCGATGTTCCACTGAGTCCAAACACGCTGATGACCACTTCCAAACTTTCACACATCTGCTGTTCTTCATCTCTCAGGAGGAAACTGGACACGTCCAGGTCTCGTCTGAGTGGCATCGCTAACAAGTCACTTGAAATAATAACTGCTCTTGGTTTTAGTACTAAAGTTGCTTCACTGAGCAACATTTTTCTTTACAAATATGGTTTTTAGCCAGATCAACTGACACAGTCTGCTCAGCCTCCCATGAACCAGCTCTGGAACTCCTCCCATGATCCTCCATGTGGACCAGTCCTGGTAGAGACTCTGGTAGAGATCCTGCTAGAGATCCATGTAGAGGACCTGATAGAGATCCATGTAGAGGTCCTGTTAGAGATCCATGTAGAGGACCTGATAGAGACTCTGGTAGAGATCCTGCTAGAGATCATATAGAGGTCCTGCAAGAGATCCATGTAGAGGTCCTGCTAGGGATCCATGTAGAGGTCCTGCTAGAGATCCATGTAGAGGTCCTGCTAGAGATCCTGGTAGAGGTCCTGCTAGAGATCCTAGTAGAGATCCTGCTAGAGATCCTGGCAGAGGTTCTAGTAAAGATCCTGGCTGTGTCTTTGTCTCGATTCCCCTGGAGACAAATGACACAAACTGATTCTACCAGAATCTTAGGACCTGATGCTTTTTTAATCAGGATACTCTGATGAATGATCGTTGAGGTGATTGGAGGCTCCAGAAATGAGATAAAGGTGCGCTGCGTTGGTCTTTGTTTTTCTGCTGGAGCCTAAATGCTGCAGAGGCTGTTCGTTTATTCAGGCCAGCAGCAGAACAAATATACTTGTCTTTCTATGACATTTCACAGAGGACTGTTTTATGAGGAAAGTCCAGTCTCGCTGGATTTGCAAAAATATTAAAGGTGTGTGTTGTGTGTTATAGTCACATCACATCATGGAAACGGTGATGAAAGTCTTTTATACCCTCATCTGAACATAAAACAAAGCTCACTTTGGTGCATCAAGAAACTTATTAATTTCAGTTGTTGTCTTACCAAGATGACCTCGACTACTGTTAGCTCCGGGATCAGAGCTGATTCAGTTCTACTTTATTTGTATGGCCTCTATTCCAACACAGATTGTCTCTAGGAGCTTTTCAGAGACCCACATCATGACCCCTGAGCAAATATTATTAACTAAAGTAATTTTTTAAAAATCTTTGAGGAGGAAGAAACCTTGAGCAGGACATGGATCATCAGGAGGATCTTCCAGCTGAAGACCAGCATAATTAACTTCTCAGTTTCTTAGCTGTGAGTGTGTCTGTAAAGCAAACGTGAGCGACTCAACGCCAGAGAACATCCCTTTTTAACTTGACCTGTCGGATTGCAGCAGCGTCATATTCTCAGTGTACTTTCTGAGAAGTAACTGACTCTGACTCTTGTAACATCTGTAAGTAACATCTGACTCTAGTAACATCTGTAAGTAACATCGGACTCTAGTAATATCTGTCAGTAACATCTGACTGTAGCAACATTTGCGCGTAACATCTGACTCTATACCATCTGTCAGTAACATCTGACTCTAGTAACATCTGTCAGTAACATCTGACTCTAGTAACATCTGTCAGTAACATCTGACTCTAGTAACATCTGTAAGTAACATCTGACTCTAGTAACATCTGTGAGTAACATCTGACTCCAGTAACATCTGTTGGTAACATCTGACTCTAGTAACATCTGTCAGTAACATCTGTAAGTAACATCTGACTCTAGTAACATCTGTGAGTAACATCTGACTCCAGTAACATCTGTTGGTAACATCTGACTCTAGTAACATCTGTCAGTAACATCTGTAAGTAACATCTGACTCCAGTAACATCTGTTGGTAACATCTGACTCTAGTAACATCTGTCAGTAACATCTGTAAGTAACATCTGACTCTAGTAACATCTGTCAAACATCTGTCAGTACATCTGTAAGTAACATCTGACTCTGTAACATCTGTAAGTATCATCTGACTCGTAACATCTGTAAGTAATATCTGACTCAAGAAACATCTGTCAGTAACATCTGACTGTTGTAGCATCTGTAAATAACTTCTGACCCTAGTAACTTCTGTCAGTAACATCTGACTCAAGTAACATCTGTGAGTAACATCTGACTCTAGTAACATATGTTAGTAACATCTGACTCAAGTAACATCTGTAAGTAACATCTGACTCTAGTAACATCTGTGAGTAACATCTGTCTCATAGGCTGCTGTAATGCTGAGGTTAGTCTGTTTATTTAAGGTTAGGGTTATTTATCACACGTAAGCTGTGTTAGCATATTTGTATAAAATAGAACCGACCTGAGCAGATCATGATGCGTAGGAAGGCAACTCAGATATTCTCCATGGCTTCCTCCTGTTCTTACAGCAGAAGTTGACAGGATTTCCTCTTGTGTAGTCGTCAGTGCTGATCTTTTCTTTCTAGAAATGGAAGGAACGCAGCCTGGAACTTCTTGTGAGGTTCACCACGTCAACATTCATTTCAGTTTTGTCCTTCCTCTCACGGATCTTCTCCCTGCAGAGAGATCTTTCAGTGACTTTCAGGGCCCGAGGACAAAGCTGAGCTAAGGATGTGCTAATTGAGCTCCAGCTACATGGTCCCTCTGTGGATGTCCACCAGCAGCTCCACAGCTCCTCCAGCGTGCCTGTAGGATCTGGGAGAACCATTTTAGGACCCGTCCAAGTAGAAGTCTGCTGGTTCCTGCCAGGGGCAGACTGGTAATCTGTGAATTCTGGAAAAGTCCAGAACGGCTTCCGGTCTTCGGCCGTCAGCCCTGTTCAATAACCAAAATTTTTAGTCTGTCAACTAACAGCAGGGGACGCTAAGACGATCATTTATCAGATATAGGCCTAAAAACCAACAAAGCAGACTTACATTAATGTCTGTCAACAGAAAGATGGCAAACAGAAAACACAAGGAGAAAGGTGGATGGGAAAAATTAAAACTTAAGAAAGCCAAGTAAGGGGGAGAAGTGTTTTCCATTTTGGCACTATTTATCCTTTTCTTCTCTTTTGTGGTGAATGGTGGTTCAATGTCTGTGGAATAGGCTACAAATGTTGTTTGACGGGTGATTGGTTGAATGGTACCCTAACTAATCACAGCAGCATTGCATTGGGCAATTTAATTTAAAAATCAGTATAATGTCAAGGACCCACAATAGTATTTACTAGGTAGTCTGGTGGTTAAGTGGGTGGATTCTCATATAGTGGTTTGTGGGTTCAATTTCCAGTGTTGTAATGTGTTGTTGTGTCTCTTTTTAGCCATTGCTTTCTCTCTATCTAATAAAGCAGGGGTGGGCAATCCCAGTCCTGGAGAGCCGGTGTTCAGGACTGGATTTGCCCACCCCTACAATAAAGGCCACTAGAAAATCTTTTAAAAAGAAGCTGATATAACATATAAAACCTAACCTGCTAACTACTGCTGACCAGATGGTGAATAATTTACTCTGTTGGGTTCATAAACTAGTAAATCTGATTCTGATGGAGTCAGTGTCTCACCAGCCTTGAATCTCACCACATGTCACTGGTTATGAGGGATTATTTATGTTTACATATTAGAAAGTTTTCATTTCAAACAGAAAAGGAATATTTTAAATAAATGTATGCTTTAAAAAGCTACTTTTCATCTTTGAGTATTTTTGCAGTATCAACAAGAGGCCGGTCGGGTGTCATCTTTTTGGGTTTTTGGGTCACCTTAGCATAATATTAAAACTATAAAATGTGTCAAGCAGGCTAATAGACCTAAAAAGCTAAAATGTAATAAGATTTAAGAAAACCAAATCTATTTTATTCTTCTCGTCTGTAGTCTAAGTATCAAATAATATATGTTTATCCAAAATGTTAGAATTTTAGAGGTATCAGTTCAGGTTTAATGGCTGTCATTCCAAGTAATGCTAATAAACAAATGTTAATCAAACATATGTGATATAGATATAGATTCTTTTTCTGTTTAAAATGCAAGCATACAAGTAACTGTAAAATAGCAGTAAAAAAAGGAAATGTTAATTTTTGTTTGGAGATGCAAGTGATGTTATGACAATATATAACTATAGCACCCGTATAGACTGACGATATAGACTTGTTCTGGCAGCGACGCTTGAAATGAAAACATTTGATCAACGTGAATGTAAAGTAATATTAATGAGCGTAAGAGAATACCAGGATGTGCTCGGACTCTCTAGCCGGTTCATCGAGGACGTCCAGGGAGCATAAAGAGTAAAATCAGTCCCAGTTTAACGTGACAAGGAACCAAACAAGCTTTAACCTTTAGTCCAGGACTGAGTGAATGGAAAGTCTCTCTCGGGTTTTTGAGAAAGTTGTTCTTTAGCTTTAGGAACCAGAACTACTTGGTTAGGTTAAGGAAAATGAGCTCTCACTCTCTCTAACTGCATTTTTGTTTAAACCTGATACTGGTGCTTTTATACTGAGTCTAAGCCGTTTAATTGACACTAGCAGACATGTATCATGTATCTTAACTCTGTTAATATTTCCTCTCAGGCAGGATGCTGCCTCTGATATGTATCAGCATTATTTCCTCAGACTGATCCCAGAAACACACCTAACAGTAACAGAGCAGCTGTCTGGAACCGCTGTCCCAGCGGTCTTTCTCAGCACTGATGGGTCTGCGTCCAGGAGACCTGAACAGGTTTCAGGTTTCAGAGACCTGTCGGCTGCAACGTCTCTGGTTACTTCAGCAGTAGTATAAAAGTAAAAGTATAAGTTTTCATGTCAGTAAGTTGAGCTCCGGCTCCTCACAGCTGCAGACTTTAATTCCAGCCCAGCAGCTGGAAGATGGACTGACTTCATGGATGTCTGTGGCATCATGTATGACGTTGACCCTGTAACCACTGAGTTTTTCTGCCAGAGCTCCTGCAAGGTGTCAGTTCATGTCAATAACTCAGAAACCATCCAGACTGAGAGCTTGATTATATGGTTGACAGGATGTTCCTGTTCAGATACTTTAAAGACAGGATTAAATAGGTGTCACTGATTTTATTACACTTGATTTAATGCATTTATCTGTGTGGTGGAGGTGAGATCTTTCTCGCCTCATGGCACACTGACTCTGCAGGTTCATGCTGTCCTTGTGGGGCCTTCTGTCTCCAGACGTGTCACTGCGTTCATCTGAGGTCAGCGGAGGAAACGTCACACTTTCTCACCATCAACCACCGTTCTAATGTGCTGAGTCCTTCTTCTTTGGTGTTTCAGAGGAAACAGGCTGTTTGAGTTCAGTTGGTGACATCACCCACAGTTTCTGAACACCAGTCTGGTGCTTGGCTCTTTTCTCCCCCTCCCAACCCCTCCCTTCATCCAAAAATGGACAAGTGGGGCGGCTGAATCAGCCTGCGGGCCACGTGGCGCACGCCCACCTAACGTAGGTCAGTTTGCAGACCCAGAGGAAGCATGAACGTGTCCAGCGACTGTGGAGATCCAGAGTTCCTCTCAGACACGTGGAGCTCAGAGGTGACTCCACAGCAACGCCGAATCTGACTCTTGGTATTTAACGGCTGTGAAGAAAGGCCACGTTCACAGCGGCAGCAATTAAAGGCCATCAACTTTCATAAATCCAAATGAACTTGCATTGGCCGAGCGTTGTTAAAGGCCAGCGGGCAGCTGAGTCTCTGCAGCTCATTAACCTTTATTTAAACTTGGAATCAGAGAGCCGGAGGACGCTGAGGCGTCCGGATTCAGAGGGAGGAGGTCCTGCAGCTATCACAGGACGAATCCACCGACGTATGAGAGATAAAAGGTGACATTTTCAGACTGCTGAAAATTATTCTTCAGTCCTTCACAGAGAACAAACATGCTGAGCGACGATGTTTTTAGCTTTTGTCATGAATGAACGATCAGCTGGACCTTCAGAGTTCATATCCAGATGTGGTTTCAGCAGCTGCTGTCCACAGGTGAGATCTGAGGAGCTGGTTGAGCGTTAGGAGCTGATAATCAACCGGCTGCAGCGCCATCTGCAGGGCAGGAAGTTCTGGTTAAAGGTCGGCGTCCTGCTCATGGCTTCTCTGAATAACAACTTCTGCATGTCGCTGCACTCACAACATGAGACTTTGTTCTGGATCTGACTGCAGTAGTTTTAAGGAAAATATGCAAAACAGTGAAAACACGTGAGCCTTTTGGAGTAAATGATTGTTTTGTATTAATTTGCTATAACCATCCTCCTGTGTTAGCTTTCTGTTACCATCCCCGGTGTTAACGGGTCGGTTTCGACCCGTGTCTTAAATCAGCTTTAAAGTACACTAAAAACAATAACTTATCATCATTTTTTTTTTTTTTTGTCATCTCTTGGTTACCTCGTTAGGCTTCCTTATCCATGAAAATGTTTTTGGTGTGGGTCTCTGGGCCTTTTATTTTTATTAGTATACCTCTCGATTTCAATCAAAAAAAAAAAAGAAAAATGAACCTCAAGAGAATCCTATAAATAAATAAAAGGTTGTTGTTTTTCCTGAATATTACTGAGGGGTAGAGAACACATCTCTCAAATGAATTTGCTCGGTTTATTTTTTCATTTTAAAATTAATAACTATAGTAACATCTATGGCATTAGGGATCAGTTTCGACCCATTTGTATTTTCTTCAAGAAAATGAAAAAAAAATTGTCTGCAATAGTACTTTTAATATAAACAAATTGAAACACAGAACAGGTCCTAACACAAAATATTTATCTACAAGTTCAAAGAAACAACAACCAATCAAACAAATCAAATCAATAGAAATCAATAATTATTTCCAAAACTAATAGCTAAACAAGCTAAATCAGAGTAAAAGTCTCTTTGTGCAAGAACATACTTGTGTGTGTTTAGATGCATGTGTGGCAAAAAGTGACACTTTTAGTGTGTTTTTAGCAAGAACACCAATGAAAGCATCAAGGTACCACATGTCACCATGGACTTTTTTTCCTTCCAGGTTTGTCATAGCAATGATGACTTTTTACTGACAATTGCATAAATAGCTCAAAACATATTTTTATGTCAGTGACTCTGGTCACAGCAAACCGTGTGATACCAGGGGTCATTTTGATGACATTTCAGCAGCCGCCCTGCCATGTACATGTTGAGGTACTAAACTCCAGAACATCCTACCATTGTTTGACTTGAGTCCTTCAGCGGGAGCAGCCTCAGCACCAGTGACCTCCTCATCACACTCAGGTGTGTCTGTCTCTTCTGGCTGATACTCCACATTGTTCTCTTCCTCAGAAACTTGCTCCTCTTCATCGCTATGCTGATCTGAGTCTTCTCCCTCATTTTTTCCAAAAATATTATCTAGAACTTCACTCACCATAAATCTTCTTTTCATTTTTGGGAGCTGTGAATTGGAGATGTGCCCTCTGCAGGTCAAATGAGTGAAGTGACCTCACAGTGACCTGGTGAAGTGACCTGGACATGCCCGTCTTGTTTGTTTCGTTTTTTAGCAGTTATACTTGACAAATAAGCTTCCCGTGAAGCTCACATGATTGGGAGAGGAGGTGGCTGTCAGCATGCTGGCTGGCAGTGGACTTATGATTTCCATTTTGGCTGTAATTATTGCTTTATAATTGTATTTTTATAACCAGGTCGAAACCGACCCTAACACCACAAACGACATAAATTCAACCAGAGCATTTTAAAAATGTAGTGAAAAAACATTTTTTTGTTTAATTTTGTTGAAATCGAGGTTCCTGACAAAGTCAAAAAGCCTTGATGCGATGAACAAAATTTAAATGATTCTTTTATGCTTTTAAAGAACGGGTTGGTGGTGACAAAATGGGACAAAATGTTGTGAGATCTTCATCTAAGTCACAGGAACATGGATGAAACAGTCATAAATCTGCACGTAAATGACCAGCTGACTGAAAACCAGCTGGACTGCGACACATCTGGACCCAGGACCAGGTTGTGCTCACACCTGGCAGCAGATACGATCATTAATGGAGCGTTTGGAGAGGTGAGGCTTGTCTGGTTCCAGATGGATCTGCTCCTGACCTTTTCTACATTTTATCATCTACATTCTACAGGATGTTTCACTGTCAAACCAAGGTAAATGTATCATTTCCTGCTGTGGTCTGGACCAAGAACACACCCTGAGATGATCTGTGAGCGTCCATCACTGATCCGTCAGAAATGAGTCTAACTAGCTGCAGATGTTCCTCCAGGTGTTTCTTCTGAGCCCAGCATGTTTTCTATGTGCTGTTAGGAATAAAATATTACATTTTAGTCCCAACTGCTTTTGAACTGGGCTTGTAAGATAAATCCTTAAATCTCTGGATCTGAGTCTTTGAACCTTTTAATTCTCACACCGGCTGCTTTTAAACCCTCCCGGATCACGTATGCGTCAGAGCTGCTGCATATACCATCACCTGATCACAAACCTCCATAAAACCCTCTGAGGAAAGAAGAGAAATGCACGTCTTGTCTGACAGTCGCCTCTTAAGCATCTCTGCGCACCGCAAACATTGACAGATTCTGTCAGCATTCACAGCCCGAAACCACAAACTGCCAAAAGTGCTCCTCCAAAACGTTTTCAACAGGACGAAATGTGTCAAACATCTGTCAGCAGGTCGGCTGTCAGAGCTTCAGTGATGGTTTAATGAGACACTGCTCAGAGAAGATTTAACACTCTTCTGGAGTGAAAGTAGCACCTGCCAGCAGGACGAGACTTTTAATTCATTAAAACACTTAAACTTCTGATGAACTTTCAGCAGCAGATGAAGGTGTGAAGAGGCAGGAGTTACTCCAAACACATTCAAAGAAGACGAATCCATGAAAGGCTGGGTTTTTGTGGAGCAGAGAGGCTTTCATTTGGTCAACAAACCTGCCAGAAAATCATTGAAATCTTAAAAAAAAGGCCCTAAAATAAAAAGAAGGATTTTCTTTCCTTGTGGAAAATGAAGGCTTATGTGAACCTTGTGTATAGGCGACGTCTCTGGACCCTGAGGTGTCAAGGATGGACTGTCAGTGGATTGAGGAGCACCACAAGGCTCTGTACGAGGACCTCTGCTTCTGTAACAGATGGTATTCACTGACACGTCTGGCTACTTTGACCCGCATCAGTATGTTGGATGTGAAGCTTCCAAGTCCAGGATTGGTTACTCCTCCACTCAGAAATGGATGAACATCATTAGATAATGACTCCAAAATGTCATCAGAAGGCAACAAGAATAAAGCTTAAGTACATGGAAACTCTCGATGTGAAATCTAAATCTCCTTCAATTCAATTTAATTCAATTCAAATCAAAATACTTTATCAATCCTCCAAGGGGGAAATTCAAGTTTCAGTACACCAGGAAAAATCTGGTGTACTAGGGGGGCTGCTAGCGTCCAGCGCTCCTTTTCATGCCCGGTCCCGTGGTCCGAGTGCTAACTCCAGATAACAGCCGTTAAAACAGTTAACAGCCGTTAGAACCAGTATATCTCCATAACGATGACAAGTGAGATATCTCCAGGTCAGAAGAGGAAACACCGATGAACCAGACTGTCTCCTCTGGGAAGACCGAGCTCCATTCAGTCCGGCGAGCGACGGAGCCGACCGTCCCAGAGCCCGGTTCATCATGTGGACCGGACCAGGCCGTTGTCGTCTCCCCCGGCGGTGCTGGGCTCCACCAGGTCACCAGCCGGCCCCTGCCAGGTCAGCTGACCCATCCGGCGTGTAGACTGCTGGACGGGGGCAGCATGCCACCACCGCTACGTGAGGGGGCTCCCGTCCCGGCTCCGTGACGCTGCAGCCCGGATCCAGTGGCGGTGGTTGCCACGGGTAGCAGTGCAGGACTACTTAGCTTAGCTTTCCTGAACTGGCCTCCAGCGACACCATCCATGTCCACGGCGGCAGGTCTCCACCAACCGCAAGAGGACCGATCCGCCCCCCGCAGACAGTATGTCGACATCCGACCGAAGATCACCACAAACCGGGCACAAACTGGAGCATCCAGTGTCAAGCGTCCAGCGTAGCAGAGACAAGTCCCGGAGCAGCAGCGAGAAGCGTCCATGCCAGGTGTCCTTATGCAAGTAAATAGCAGCAGTCGCTCTGGTAGAGTGACGTTCATCCTGGATTATCTCAGGACCCTTCCAGCAAGGCTCTGCTCGTCCTCCATTCAGCTCTGGCAGCACTCAGTTTGGACGTCTGGTTAACAGTTTGGTTGGTGAAGCTGGAAGGGTCCAAATAATCCAGGATAAAAGTTGCTCTACCAGAGCACCCGGCAGCTGGAAGAGGTAGAGGCCAGTGAACCGAAGGTCCCGTCCAGGTGATGTCCTCTGGCTTGCTTTGCTCAGCTTCAGCCCCAAACTCTTCCAGGCCGACCCAGAACCAGGTAACTGAGCTCTGTCAGGTACTTATTCAGAGTCAAGACGGTGCGAAGTAGCTAACGTGATAACAGCTGGCCGTCAATCAAGATTACAGCTCTAATTATGCATAGATGAGTGGTTTTATGTTATTTTACCAGATGAATACATATGAGTTGACTCCTGTGCAGATGTCTGTCTGGTTTTTGAACCAGCCTGTAAATATCTGCATTTCAGTTGTAAAGTTGGACACATTAATGTAGAAGTGCATAAAGTCAAACCGCATGTTGGCTCCTGGTTTTATTAACCCTCCACCTTCCTAACCAGATTCATATTTCAGAGGTTCAGTCTCTCTCTCTCTTGTTAGCTCAGGAGCGCAGCAGCTCTGTTCGCTCATCGAAGACTGAGAGGAGCAGCTGGAGATGAGGTGCAGTGGAGCGTGAAGAAAATGAAGCCACTCAGACTGACTGACAGATGCGTAGATGGATATTCTGAGATATTTCAGCAGACCCACATGCAGATATATTGATGATAATATCTGCTGCTGCTCTGACACCTTTTTTATGAAAGCAATTTATTTTTCCCTCCTCTCAGATTCCTAACAAAGTTTCTGGCTGGCTGCAGATGGGTTTCCAGCGTCCCACGGGCCACGGTGCACAAACAAACCACATCTGAGCAGTTTATGTTCACTTTCGTTCAGTTTTCCTCCGATGCTGATCAAGACAAACTGAGGCACATTGTTTCTCATCAAATATGTTTCCACAGCGCAAAACATTTCTGACCCACAAAGACAATTCTGAAATAAACTTTTTCATTTTGGTTTTTGAGCCTTTCACCAGGCTTTTCCAATGTGTATCATCAGTGTTAATATTATACTATAATAACTCCATGGTGGAATATTGCCTCTGGGGACCTGCAACAGTGACTCGAGGTGTCCAGAACGTTTGGAGGGGACATTTTTTATTCCCTTTCCCAAACCAAAACAAACGCTGGAGGTTAAATTGTGTCCGTCCACAACTGAACGTGAGGAAAGTTACAAAACACACCTACATTTACTCCAAGGTAAGGTTACTTTGTTTATTAGATGATTGATTTAACCACCATTTAGTAAAAGTAATGATATGATTTAGCGGCAGGGAGGGTGATGAGTTCTTCATTAGCATTAGCTCTGGATCATAGTATTGATGACTTTTCCACTATGGACCAGAGCTAGCTAACCAGCTATAAGCAAATATACAAGTATATGGCCCTGGATATTTATTTCGTTAGGTATAAGGTGAGGCTAGTGATGTTAACGTCACTTTATTAATTTTATTAATAACAGCGACTGTATGATGTTAACATAGCTCTGGTGTGGGACAGACCTATTGACCAGAGCTAATGCTAACAGAAAACTCATCACCCTCCCTGCTAAATCATATTATTACTTTTACTAAACGGTGGTTAAATCAATCATCAACTAAACAAAGTAAACTTACCTTGGAGTAAATGTTGGTGTGTTTTGTAACTTTCCCCACGTTCAGTTGTGGACGGACGCAACTTAACCTACAGCCTGCATTTTTTCAGCGTTTGTTTTGGTTTGGGAAAGAGAATAAAAATGTCTCCTCCAAACATTCTGGACACCTCGAGTCACTGTTGCAGGTCCCCAGCAGCAATATTCCACCATGGAGTTATTATAGTATAATATTAACACTGATGATAGGCATCGGAAAAATAGCGAATTAACACAGTCCTTAACGGAGGAGCAGAAAGTTTTTCTGACCTAGCAACAGTAACTAGGAAGGGGGCGGCGCTTACAGAAAGGTCAATTGTATGTTTAAAAATGTGTAATTTTTACAATAAAAAAAACACAATTCTGCAAAAGGTGTGCTTTTACAAAAATGTTGCAAGTTTTTGTCAAAAAATTTCAGAACAAAAACTTGCGACGATACAAAATGAGTAGTTTAACGACATTCATGACTGCAAAGGTTGATATATTACAAGAAAAAAATGTCAATGTAATTTTTAAGATTTTACATTTAAAAGTCTTTGTTTTATAACCAAAAGCCTTAATTTAACAAAATTCACAGTTTTAGACTAAATTGTTTAATATACAAAAAAGTTGAGTTTTTGAATTTTTTTATTTTACAAGAAAACAGTTTCATGACAAAATCTTTAGCAAAATATGAGAACATTTCTATTTTGTTTTTAATAAAAAAAAGTGGTTGAATGTAAAAATTCACCATTTTACAACAAAAAATTCTGGTTCTATGACATAAACGTTAGCATATGCTAACGTAGCCGTGGTGCTTTGACGCTAAAGATGGCACTCGTCAGTTAATGGAAGAAAGAAACTAAAGGACCAAGGAATCCAAACACCTTTCAGAAAGTCAGTTTTTAAATGGTGATGGTTTGTCCTGATGCTGGAACTTCACGTCAGAACGTCAGAAACACGATCCAGGTTGTCCAGGAACGAGCGGGAAACCTGACGACACATCTGACTGAGAATCACGGCCCTTTTTATGGTAACCATGGTGATGAGTTGGACACTTCTGTTGTAGTGCAACACTTGGTGGTTTTTGCACATTTACGGCTCAAATTAGATGAAAGTCTTGAGTAGGGAGGCTTTTTACAACCCCAGTTGAGTTATTGAGCAGAAATAAACTTAATCACAGTTCCTCAACTGACCATTCAGTTCAGAAAATAATAATAATAATAATTCAGAAAATAAACACACAACTATAAACAGGTGTAGTTCAGTTGGTAGAGCAGGTCATCCAGGAACTGTAAGGTTGGTGGTTTGATCCCAGCTCCATGTGTTTTCAACTGTCAGTACACTGAACCCTAATTTGTCCGCGGTGGGCAGAACCTTGCATGGCAACAGCCGATGCGAGGCCTTTGTGAAGCACTTTAGGGGCACCATGATGGTGTCTAGAAACCACTAAATAACTGCAGTCCACAAATAGGAAACAGTTTATTTGCCCCCCCATGCAGTTTTCTCAAACACCTGAGATATAATTTGACAGCTAGGACCTTCATTTCACTCTGAGAAAAAAATTTAATTTGATGAAACTGAAAGAAAAACTAATGATTTTAACTTAATTAGTTAATGATTTTAACCTCTATTGGACGGTGAAGGAACTGCAGTTCCTCTACTGACCACTAGAGGCTGCAGTTCCTCTACTGACCACTAGAGGCTGCAGTTCCTCCACTGACCAATAGAGACTACAGTTCCTTCACCGATCAATAGAGGCTGCAGTTCCTCTACTGACCACTAGAGGCTGTAGTACCTCTACTGACCACTAGAGACTGCAGTTCCTCTACTGATCATCGGAGTCTGGCTGCAGTGAGTCAGTTTTTAATGACCTGCAAGTAAAAATTTCCAACTTTATAGCAGAAGTAAACATATTTCCAGTTTTGGTGCAGTTATATTCATGACAATTGCACAGGAGTAAATTTTTATGTCCACTCCGTAAATTTATACAAAGAAAAAATAATTAATGATGTGGTGTTTTGATTGAGGACTGGCTAGTTAATTACAAACTGTTGTCAGTTTAGCTACTTCACGCTCAGCACAGGCTTGACTTGTGTGATTAGAGACCTAACAGAGCACAGACACTTTTATTATAAAGATAATGAGCCTCAATCATGAAAACTTACATAATTACCTCCTCACTAAAAAGCTGCTCCTGATTCATGAAGGTTGCATATATACTCAGTTTTTCATAAGGTTGCCAGTGCACTCAGGAAACTCATTAATTAGCGTAAACTCTGCCCAGGAACCACCAAATAAGGAGGTGTAAAGGTGCAGACGACTGTGTGATTCACATGATCTCAAAACCTTTGGCTACGCCTGTAGTCTAAGATCCAGCTGAGGAGGGAGCGCTGGCAGGTGCTCTGCTGCTGAAATGCTCCCAGTGAGACCTGAAGACAGAGAATAAAAACAAAAAAACAGGACCTGGGCCACGACTCTCCAGTTCCCTGTGGTTTTATATGATTTTGAATGAAAAAAGTAAACAACCCATCTCTGTATGAGGTATATAGAGGATCCACCTCAGCTCCATGACATCGTTGGTGTCTCTGACCAGACCAGAGACCAGAGACCCTGGTCTCTGGTCTGTCAGCAGATCAGCTCCGTTCAGTCAATGGTCTAAGATGTTCAGAAACACAATCTTAAATAGCATAAATCAACAAACCCAAATCCAACAGACCACCGTGACTGTCTGTGGGTTGGTCTGGAAGTGTCCAAGAACGAAGCTGAGCAGGAGGTGGCCTATGTTCACTGTGAGCCAGCTAGATGATCGGAGCCTGGTCATCTCCTGGGACTTCACCACAGCTGGGTTGAGGCTCCTGCGACTCCAGGTAGGTATCAGGTTGACTGACTGTTGCCTGGACCACCACTGAGACCCAGCTGAGACCACGGGGATTGATGTAGTCACCTACGCAACATTTGAAACCACATCTCTGCAGTACTTGTGAAAATCTAAAGGTTCATCACGACACGATATCATATCAATTAACTGGATGGCGATGCAAAGTTTGCCAATATCTCTCAACCTCTTCAAGGGTGGCTGTAGCTTGGTAGAGCGGGTCATCCAGTCACTGTAAGGTTGGTGGTTTGATCCCAGCTCCACATGTCAAAGTGTCCCTGGGCAAGACACTGAACCCTTACTTTACCCCAGTGGGCCTGGCAGTGCCTTGCATGGCAGCAGCCGTCCACTGATGGGTGAATTGGAGGCCATTGTAAAGTGCTTTGGGGGCACCATGATGGTGTCTAGAACAGGCTATATAAGTGCAGTCCATTCACCATTATGATTTTGATTCAGTTCAAATCAGGAGCTGATGATCAATACGAGGCAGCATCATAAAATTAGACAGTTAAATGAAAAACTGTTTCTTTAGTAAAAATACACTGAAAAAGGCCACCTGATAACATACATTGATGACAGTTACATGGACTGATATCTGATCGCTATATGCATTTTGTATCGACGCTGTTGGATCATTGAATCGATATCGATTGTTGGATCACTCCCCCCTGCTGCTGCTCGGCTACAGCAGCTGTGATCCAGCTGTGGTGAAGATCTGGGACTGCAAGCCTGCTACCAGCTACTGTGGAGAGCCAGTCCAGATCTTTTAATACAGTCTGTGCTTTGTTGCTGGGCAACAGAGCTTCAGGTTTTGGTTTCCGTATGTGAAGATGAAGGGAGGGCTTTTATTTTGAAAGTCTCCACAGCCAGAGAGCATTTAACTGCTTATTGCTGTTGAGTCTCTGAACATGGCAGAATCTAAAGGCCACACATCTATGAAGCTGAGCTCCTCCGGGGATATTATTACATTCCTTGTAATCCCCCCCCCCCCCCCCCCCCCCCCCTCCACACACACACACACACGCACACACACATTCTTGGAAACATGTTTTCCAGTCTGTGATTACATTTCAGCTCATATCAGAGACGTTTCAGCTCCTTCTCT
The DNA here is from genome assembly GCA_018398805.1 of Hirundichthys speculiger. Taxonomy (NCBI): domain Eukaryota; kingdom Metazoa; phylum Chordata; class Actinopteri; order Beloniformes; family Exocoetidae; genus Hirundichthys; species Hirundichthys speculiger. The sequence goes on from JAGFBZ010000755.1 coordinate 95,824, forward strand.
GGTCACTGATGGAGAGTTTTCATTACACACACTTTAACTGGCTGGATAATGAGAGAAAGAGTGTGTGTGTGAGTGTGTGTGTTTGTGTGTGTTTGTGTGGTGGTGGTGGTAGGAGAGACACTGAAAACAACATACAAGTGTATAAACCCATGTGCAGCACTGTGGTTTAGGAATCACACCATTTCTCCAGATATGGAGTTGCCTCCTCCAGTTGCACCTCCGATCTCACATCTGTGACAGGAAAAGGAAAAGTTTATTTCTTTATCTCTTTGCAGTGAATTCACCCTGGATGTCTAAATCCTCCCAGTGTGTCATGAACCGAACATATGTTTGTTCAGTTATTGAACCGAAACATTCAGTGGGAGAATCCTGCGTCCTTCATCAACTGTGACGCGAGTCTGTCTGAGGCAAAAACAATCAAAGCAAGGCCAGCTGAAGCTGCTCTAAGATCAGACAAATTACTGTTTTCATGTTCAAATATCAGTTTTACAGGGGAAGTGTAAGAACTGGGGACCAGTCCAGGATGGCTTTTGCTCATTTTGGATTAACCAGGGTTTGGAGGAGACAGCTCTGCCAGCTCCAACAGATTTATCCGCTGAGTCTGTCCTTCTGTCTGTGCGGCTCCACTGTTTTAAAGTCAGTTCAGGTTTGAAAGTCTTAAAGGTACAGAACAGCACAGCGTTGTGTCTTCTCTGTGATCAGTCTGCCTGTTGAGGCTGGAGAATCATGAGGAGGAGGAAACTGGCAGTTTGAATTCAGCTGGACCCAAAAAGCTGCTCTCACTGAAGCACCGGAGACGAACCTTCATTCAGCATCCTCCAGGTGCAGCTGCATCCAAAACCAGAACAATGCAACCAACAATGCATCCAAAACCAGAACAATGCAACAATGGACAAAGAAGCTGGAAATAACTGGGTTCACGGGGGGAAAGTCACATGTGCTGCTGTTTGGGTGGAGGACAGTCTGTCAGAGTTGAATAAACCTTCCAGCAGCTCCAATAATGTACCGAGAAATGAGCTGGATATATTTCAGTGATAATTTTTAAACAGAACTCCAGCAGCTCATGTAATAGCCATTAATGATCCGCTTTCCCCCCGAGTGCAAAGGCTGGGGGTTCGTTCGGACCACTGCCCCTGATCTGCACTCTTCTGCAGCTTCACAGATAAAAGGGTGGATGAAGAGTTGGTCAAGTTTTAGTTTGATTTAGTTAAATGGACCATGAATCGGTTATTTTACAACACCAAGGCATAAAAACCTCAGATGATGTCAATTAGCATATTTATCCTTCTACTGTGTAGAACATCATTAACGCATTTAAGGAATCTGGAGGAACTGTTGTAAGGACGAAGGAGCAAGTCTCAGCTGACAACTGTGAACTCTGATCCCCCAGACGACGCTGCATTAAGAACCTTCATCATCAGTAACTGATGACTGTAGATACCTTTATCAACACAACATACAGAGATGTATTCACAAAAGACTCTTGAAACCTCACTGTTCAAAAAGAGGCCTTATGCTCATCATGTCCTGAGCTGGCGTCAGCATCTCTGGACTCAGGCATCTGGATGGACCATCCCAATCTCCCAACTAAGGAGAACCACAAGGCTCTGAATGAGGACCCCTGCTTCTTCAATTCTACATGCTTCCACTCATCTTGGGTTAATCAGTTAACATGTCCATTTATGCAGATGACACTCTGAATTATGTTCATAATCAGTATTCCAGATCTTTTTTGGACAAAATGGTCATGAGTTGCCAACATATGCTGTCTTCAAGTCCATGTAGCCATAAAACCATCCCAGTGTTCCAGATCACGTACTCCTGCACTTATACTTAAAGCTGTAGGTACGTAAGTGAAAATACTACAACAAAGCCCTGTTTCATTGCTGCCATGGATGAGTTTGGAAAATGCCACACACTGAAGTGTTGGATCGTTAAGCTTAAGTCCCACAGGACGCGGAATAGAAATGGAAATGGGAGCATTGCGCCAGCCGCTTTGAATCTCCACCATTCAAATGTGTATGGAGTCTACTTTGGTGCTTGGCTGCTGGTAGAAACATGTCAGTTTACATGCAGCACATCGAGTTGGCAGGAAGTCAGGCACGAAAACGATTGAGAGATCCTCATGAAGTTTCAAAATATAACACCGCTGGCAGGCTTCGACCCATACGTTGAGACTATGTCAACAGTTCAGAGGATTTTAGCTGAGCAGTTTGAACCACGTATGAGGAAAGGTTCAGTTCATGTCAGTTCAGTCTTTAGGTGGTCTCAGTTCTCAGGTGGTCTCAGTCTTCAGGTGGTCTCAGTCCTTAGGTGGTCTCAGTCTCCAGGTGGTCTCAGTCTTCAGATGCTCTCAGTCCTCAGGTGGTCTCAGTCTTCAGGTGGTCTCAGTCCTTAGGTGGTCTCAGTCTCCAGGTGGTCTCAGTCTTCAGATGCTCTCAGTCCTCAGGTGGTCTCAGTCTTCAGGTGGTCTCAGTCTAGTCTCAGTCTTCAGGTGGTCTCAGTACTCAGGTGGTCTCAGATCTCAGGTGTCTCAGTATTCAGGTGGTCTCAGTCTTCAGGTGGTCTCAGTCCTCAGGTGGTCTCAGTCTCCAGGTAGTCTCAGTCTTCAGGTAATCTCAGTCTTCAGGTGGTCTCAGTCTCCAGGTAGTCTCAGTCTTCAGGTGGTCTCAGTCTTCAGGTGGTCTCAGTCCTCTGGTGGTCTCAGTCTCCAGGTAGTCTAAGTCTCCAGGTAGTCTCAGTCTTCAGGTAGTCTCAGTATTCAAGTGGTCTCAGTACTCAGGTGGTCTCAGATCTCAGGTGTCTCAGTATTCAGGGGGTGTCAGTCTTCAGGTGGTCTCAGTCCTCAGGTGGTCTCAGTCCTCAGGTGGTCTCAGTCTCTAGGTAGTCTCAGTCTTCAGGTGGTCTAAGTCTTCAGGTGGTCTCAGTCCTCAGGTGGTCTCAGTCTCCAGGTGGTCTCGGTCTTCAGGTGGTCTCAGTCCTCAGTCAGGTGGTCTCAGTCTCAGGTGGTCTCAGTCTCAGGTGGTCTCAGTCTTCAGGTGGTCTCAATCCTCCGGTGGTCTCAGTTCTCAGGTGGTCTCAGTCTCAGTGGTCTCAGTCCTCAGGTGGTCTCAGTCTTCAGGTGGTCCTCAGTCTCTCAGGTGGTCTCAGTCCTCAGTGGTCTCAGTTCTCAGGTGGTCTCAATCCTCTGGTGGTCTCAGTTCTCAGGTGGTCTCTGTCCTCAGTTGGTCTCAGTCTCCAGGTGGTCTCAGTCTTCAGGTGGTCTCAGTCCTCAGGTGGTCTCAATCCTCTGGTGGTCTCAGTTCTTAGGTGGTCTCAATCCTCTGGTGGTCTCAGTTCTCAGGTGGTCTCAGTCTTCAGGTCGTCTCAGTCTTCATGTGGTCTCAATCCTCTGGTGGTCTCAGTTCTCAAGTGGTCTCAGTCTTCAGGTGGTCTCAGTCCTCTGGTGGTCTCAATCCTCTGGTGGTCTCAGGCCCCAGGTGGTCTCAGTTCTCAGGTGGTCTCAGTCTTCAGATGGTCTTAATCCTCTGGTGGTCTCAGTCCTCAGGTGGTCTCAATCCTCTGGTGGTCTCAGTCTCCAGGTGGTCTCGGTCTTCAGGTGGTCTCAGTCCTCAGGTGGTCTCAGTCCTCAGGTGGTCTCAGTTCTCAGGTGGCCTCAGTCTTCAGGTGGTCTCAATCCTCTGGTGGTCTAAGTCTTCAGGTGGTCTCTGTCCTCAGATGGTCTCAGTCTCCAGGTGGTCTCAGTCTTCAGGTTGTCTCAGTCCTCAGGTGGTCTCAATCTTCTGGTGGTCTCAGTTCTCAGGTGGTCTCAATCCTCTGGTGGTCTCAGTTCTCAGGTGGTCTCAGTCTTCAGGTGGTCTCAGTCTTCAGGTGGTCTCAATCCTCTGGTGGTCTCAGTTCTTAGGTGGTCTCAATCCTCTGGTGGTCTCAGTTCTCAAGTGGTCTCAGTCTTCAGGTGATCTCAGTCCTCTGGTGGTCTCAATCCTCTGGTGGTCTCAGGCCCCAGGTGGTCTCAGTTCTCAGGTGGTCTCAGTCTTCAGATGGTCTCAATCCTCTGGTGGTCTCAGTCCTCAGGTGGTCTCAATCCTCTGGTGGTCTCAGTCTCCAGGTGGTCTCGGTCTTCAGGTGGTCTCAGTCCTCAGTTGGTCTCAGTCCTCAGGTGGTCTCAGTTCTCAAGTGGCCTCAGTCTTCAGGTGGTCTCAATCCTCTGGTGGTCTCAGTCTTCAGGTGGTGTCTGTCCTCAGATGGTCTCAGTCTCCAGGTGGTCTCAGTCTTCAGGTGGTCTCAGTCCTCAGGTAGTCTCAATCTTCTGGTGGTCTCAGTTCTCAGGTGGTCTCAATCCTCTGGTGGTCTCAGTTCTCAGGTGGTCTCTGTCCTCAGTTGGTCTCAGTCTCCAGGTGGTCTCAGTCTTCAGGTGGTCTCAGTCCTCAGGTGGTCTCAATCCTCTCGTGGTCTCAGTTCTCAGGTGGTCTCAATCCTCTGGTGGTCTCAGTTCTCAAGTGGTCTCAGTCTTCAGGTGGTCTCAGTCCTCAGGTGGTCTCAATCCTCTGGTGGTCTCAGTTCTCAAGTGGTCCCAGTCTTCAGGTGGTCTCAGTCCTCTGGTGGTCTCAATCCTCTGGTGGTCTCAGGCCCCAGGTGGTCTCAGTTCTCAGGTGGTCTCAGTCTTCAGATGGTTTCAATCCTCTGGTGGTCTCAGTCCTCAGGTGGTCTCAATCCTCTGGTGGTCTCAGTCCTCTGGTGGTCTCAATCCTCTGGTGGTCTCAGTCCTCAGGTGGTCTCAGTTCTCATGTTTCCAGTCTTCAGATGGTCTCAATCCTCTGGTGGTCTCAGTCCTCAGGTGGTCTCAATCCTCTGGTGGTCTCAGTTCTCAGGTGGTCTCATTTGTCAGGTGGTCTCAGTCCTCTGGTGGTCTCAGTCCTCTGGTGGTCTCAGTCCTCAGGTGGTCTCAGTTCTCAGGTGGTCTCAGTCTTCAGATGGTCTCAATCCTCTGGTGGTCTCAGTTCTCAGGTTGTCTCAGTCCTCAGGTGGTCTCAGTTCTCAGGTGGTCTCAGTCTTCAGATGGTCTCAATCCTCTGGTGGTCTCAGTTTGCAGGTGGTCTCAGGTGGTCTTAGTCCTCTGGTGGTCTCAGTCCTCTGGTGGTCTCAGTCCTCAGGTGGTCTCAATCCTCTGGTGGTCTCACTTCTCAGGTGGTCTCAATCTTCTGGTGGTCTCAGTTCTCAGGTGGTCTCAATCCTCTGGTGGTCTCAGTCCTCAGGTGGTCTCAGTCTCAGGTGGTCTCAGTCTTCAGGTGGTCTCAATCCTCTGGTGGTCTCAGTCCTCTGGTGGTCTCAGTTCTCAGGTGGTCTCAGTCTTCTCAGATGGTCTCAATCCTCTGGTGGGTCTCAGTCCTCAGGTGGTCTCAATCTCAGGTCTCAGGTGGTCTCAGTGGTCTCAGGTGGTCCTCAGTCCTCTGGTGGTCTCAGTCAGGTGGTCCTCTGGTGGTCTCAGTCCTCAGGTGGTCTCAGTTCTCAGGTGGTCTCAGTCTTCAGATGGTCTCAATCCTCTGGTGGTCTCAGTTTGCAGGTGGTCTCAGTTGTCAGGTGGTCTTAGTCCTCTGGTGGTCTCAGTCCTCTGGTGGTCTCAGTCCTCAGGTGGTCTCAATCCTCTGGTGGTCTCACTTGGTGGTCTCAGGGGTCTCAGGTGGTCTCAGATCTCATCTGGTGGTCTCAGTGGTGGTCTCAGGTGGTCTCAGTCTATCCTCTGGTGGTCTCAGTCCTCTCAGTGTGGTCTCAGGTGGTCTCAGGTGGTCTCTCTGGTGTCTCAGGGTGGTGGTCTCAGTTCCAGGTGGTCTCAGGTTGGTGGTCTCAGTGGTCTCACAGAAACACTTCTCATCTTTTCATCTTGGTTCAGTTTACTGCGTCTTCCTTCTCATTTTGTCTCATCAGCTGTTTAACAGAAATCGTTTCTCTACAAGATCGTCTGAATAGAAAAACACTTTTTGTTTTTTAATCTTTAGTGACACTAATTTCACTTGGAAAAGCTTCACCAGCTTCATCTCCACTCAGCTTTGGTGGGATCATATATTTTTGGTGTATTTTTGGCTCCTCATCATAAACATCAGCCTGAAGGTTCTGTTCTCCAGGAGTCCAGACACAATAAAGCTCAGCTGAAGGAGCTGCAGAACATTTCAGATGAACATCTCTGTGCTCACGGCGGCGCTCGTGTGTCGGCCGGTCCGGGGGGAGGGTGGTCTCTGTCACGGTCCGTGGAGCTCAGGCGCTGCCGGAGGAGGGGGGGGGGGCTGAGATCCCCCGGGAGCTGGGATGGAAGCGAGGCTCAGCTGAACAGCGTGTTCCTGGCTCTTTCTGCAGAAAACTCTCTCTGAGCAGAGAAACAACAGGAATTCGTGTCGTTCTCACTGATAAAACTCAGCTCCAGCTGGAAGTCTGTGAAGATGTTCTGCAGCTTCAACCCTCCATGATGCTGCTGGTCAGAAAGACCTGCTGGACTGATGGAGCTCACAGGGGAACAGGAGCTGGTCACGAAAGGCCTTTACAGCCCCGATTAAAAATAATGACGCTACTGGGGATGGGAATTGATAAGATTTTTCTGATTCCAATTCCATTATTGATACTGTTTAATGATTCGATTCTTTATCGATTCTAATTTGGGGAAAAAGAAGAACAGTTTTATTAGCATCAATTTTTTTTAAGTCACGGCCTTACAAACTCAACAGCGAGGTCAAAAGAGGCCCAAAGCCTGGATAACGTGTTAACTGTTGTAATATGTAACTGTGCAAATACACAAGAATGTGTAACATTTTACTAACAGATTTTTTCCTAATAGAAATAAAAAAAATCTCTCTTTTAAAAGGATATATGAGCTCACTAAGCACTCAAAAATAATAATGCAGAAAGATAAATACTATCAAATACAACGGAACAGTGCATAGTACAAATCTGTAAATACTATGAAGAATTACCAATTCTTTCGCAGAAAAATAAGCATGTCTGCTTTTTCAGGAAGGATACGTGATCTTTCTGGAGGTAGTGAGCAGGAGCGAGTGCTGCCAGACTCTCTCTCTCATCACGGTCATCTTCTAAATGTAATGCAGAAGACATTCGTTTAATAGCACAGCGTTAATGTTATAGCGTGTTTTACAAAGAAGCACATAGGCAGTGGGATAGCTACTTACCAGAGTTACCAGAGGTGATCTTAGCTTGGCTACTGCTGCTGGGTTGAGATCCATCAGTCCGAAGCTTCAAAAACACGACACTCGTTATCACATGTTGTGTGTTCAAATGTTTCTGCATGTTAGCCGTGTTCCCTCCCGACGCTGTTATCTCCACTTTACAATGACTGCTAGTTGCCTTGTTGCCATCTTTCTTTGTGAAGTGAAGCCAAACTTTGGAGCGTTTGAACCTGGTGGGCGCCATTGTTGTTTACAACTACAATGCGTGTGCTAAACCGACGTAACTTAATCACGTAAGAGCTTTCTGGAATTGGCTGTGCGTAACTTGTGTAAATTACGTGAGATTCGTGCTGGTTGGAATCGATAAGATGAATCGCTGGATAAACTGCCAAACGATTTCATGGAATTGAAACACACGGAACCGGTTCTCTACAGGAACCAGTTCTCGATTCCCATCCCTAGACGCTACTGAGCAACAACTGTTCCAGGACCTGTTCTGCTCCTCTCCGGGCCTGCTGCAGCTCAGTAGTCCTGGTTCCTCCTGACCCGACCTTTGGACCCGCCACTGGGTTCTGTTCACTGCAAGTCCCTGCCTGTTTTTCCTGATCCAGATCTGACTAATCAAGGGTCAGGTCTGGGTATGAGGAGCATCCTAGGACCTGTGGAGAAGCACCTCCACATTAAGCTCCTGAGTGACAGCCTGTCATCCTGCCTCTAAGTGGGCGGAGCCTCCGGCCTCTGAGGAAGAGACTTGCTCTGGCTGCATGAATCATGAATGACCTGTGGTCATAACCTCCTCCCTCCATCCCCTCCCTCCATCTCCTCCACCCCCTCCCTCCACCCTCCTCCTCCTCCCTCCATCCCTCCTCCATCTCCTCCATCCCCTCCTCCTCCCCCCTGATCTCTCCCCTCCTCCTCCCCCTCCTCCCTCCCCACTATCTCCTCCCCCCCTCCCTCCTCTCCCTCACCATCCCCCCCTCCTTCCCTCCCTCTCTCCTCCCCCATTTCCTCCCTCCACCTACCTCCCCCATTCCTCCCATCTCCCCCCACCTCCTCCCCGCCCCTCCTTCTCCTCCCTCCCACCTCCATCTCCCCCCCCCCAAGGTCCTCCCCCCCTCACTCTTCCTCCTCCCCTCCCTGCCCTCCCTCATCTCCTCCCTCCAACTCTTCTCCCTCCATTCCCCTCCCCCTCCCTCCCTCCACTCTCCCCCCACTCCCTCCCCATCTCCTCCCCCTACCTCCTTCCTCCATTTATCCTCTACTCCCCCCCCCACTTCCTCTCCCCCCACCTCCTCCCTCCAGTTCCCCATAGATCTTCTCTCCTCATTATAAAAACATGGTTTTATAGTCATTGTACTCAGGATGGAGTGAACGTCGTTCAGGCTTCAGTTACATCAGCAGCAGGCTGGTAAAGGCAGGAAATGTATTTATGTTAAACTAGAATAAAATGGATTTAAAAAACGATATATTACACATGTTCAGTGTCGATCTATGGAAGAATGAAGTCAGTGATTTGACAGCTGGTGGCAGATGAGGTGTTGAGCTGAAGACCTTCTCTCAACCTTCTCCCCACCCATCTTCAGCTCTGTGACGTCTGGTCTTCCTGAAGTCCAGTATTATGTCCTGTTTCAGATTACGGCGTGATGAAGCTCAGGAGCTAGGAGCTTTGTTAGGAGCATCAGCTGAGCTCATCAGTTGAGATGGTTTCTTCATGCTGTCAGGAATCAGATGGTCTCCTGCCTCACAGTTTCCATCTGCAGCTCATAAACTGCTGCAGATTCAAACTAAACAACAGGAGGAAAAATATTGACGAAAACTTTGTTTCAGCCTCCTCCTCAGCAGATTCAGAGGAGAACATCTAACTCCATTATGAGTTCCCCTCAAGGCTGCAATTACATTTTACTTTTTTCAGTTAATTCTGCTTCTGATCCAAAGGGACCTCATTTACATGAAATTTCAGAAGTCAGAACGCTGCAGCGCCTCTGGGGCTGGTTGTAATTCTCATAACGGGGAACCAGAGATCCTGGAGATCCTCCCTTGGAGCAAAGCTTCCTCAGGGGTTCAGAGGAGACCAGCTGAGTCGTCGTAGCTCCGCCTGCGTCTCTGTAACTGCTAGAGCTGAGGAAAAACTTTCTGTTTGAGAGGAAACTCCTGGCATCCTCCCTGGGGATGAATGTGGAGCAGAGCGGTCCTCCTCAACTTAAAAAAACAAAAAACAAAGAGAAAGACCCTCCTCCTCCTCAGGGAGGAGCTGTGACTGACGAGGCAGAACTTCCTTCCTGTTGATGTCGGTCCGTCACAGGTGTTTGACTCCGTGTTTCAGCTGCTGTCAGCAGGTAAACAGGCATCTCCTTCTCCTCCTCCTCCTCCTCTTCCTCCTCCTCTCCCTCCTTTTCTTCTTCTTTGTGTGACAGACAGCAGCTCTCAGGTCAGTCGACACACTTGATCAGGTTTTTCCTCCTCAGAGGTGTGATTGTCGATGCAGCGCATGGTTCCAGGGTGAAGGAAGTCCTCCCGCTGCTGCCTCCGGTCTTCTCACCGTCCTCAATGTTCCCCAGTGAGGGAACATCTGAGGATGGGGTTTCCTAATGAAGACAGCCTGATTCTGTCTTTACTGTCTGCACAGTTCTTTCACCTCCCTCAGATGTCTTCTCCTGCAGGAGTGGATCACATGATGCTAAAGCATTAATAAGTAATGTTGGACTCTGGAGAAAGTGATTCATCTGGTAGATCTCAGTGTGTTCAGGTAGAAGGAGTTTCCTCTAACAGGGGTGTTCCTCTGTACCAAAGAGCCCCAGACCCAGTCTACCAGGGAGCCCCAGATCCAGTCTACTATGGAGCCCCAGACCCAGTCTACCAGGGAGCCCCGGATCCACTCTAGCAGGGAGCCCCAGACCCAGTCTACCAAGGAACCTCAGACCCAGTCTACAAAGGAACCTCAGACCCAGTCTACTAGGGAGCCCCAGACCCGGTCTACCAAGGAACCTCAGACCCAGTCTACTATAGAGCCCCAGACCCAGTCTATCAGGGGGCCCCAGACCCAGTCTACAAAGGAACCTCAGACCCAGTCTACAAAGGAACCTCAGACCCAGTCTACTAGGGAGCCCCAGACCCGGTCTACCAAGGAGTCCCAGACCCAGTCTACTATAGAGCCCCAGACCCAGTCTATCAGGGGGCCCCAGACCCAGTCTACCAAGGAACCTCAGACCCAGTCTACAAAGGAACCTCAGACCCAGTCTACTAGGGAGCCCCAGACCCGGTCTACCAAGGAACCTCAGACCCAGTCTACCAGGGGGCCCCAGACCCAGTCTATCAGGGGGCCCCAGACCCAGTCTATCAGGGGTCCCCAGGCCCAGTCTACCAGGGAGCCCCAGATCCAGTCTACCAAGGAACCCCAGATCCAGTCTACCAGGGGGCCCCAGGCCCAGTCTACCAGGGAGTCCCAGATCCAGTCTACCAAGGAACCCCAGATCCAGTCTACCAGGGAGTCCCAGTTCCAGTCTACCAAGGAACCCCAGACCCAGTCTACTATGGAGCCTTAGACCCAGTCTGCCAAGGAACCTCAGACCCAGTCTACAAAGGAACCTCAGGCCCAGTCTACTAGGGAGCCCCAGACCCAGTCTACTATAGAGCCCCAGGCCCAGTCTACCAGGGAGCCCCAGACCTAGTCTACCAGGGGGCCATAGACCCAGTCTACCAGAGAGTCCCGGATCCAGTCTACTATGGAGCCCCAGACCCAGTCTACTATGGAGCCTTAGACCCAGTCTGCCAAGGAACCTCAGACCTAGTCTACTAGGGAGTCCCAGACCCAGTCTACTATAGAGCCCCAGGTCCAGTCTACCAAGGAACCTCAGACCCAGTCTACTATAGAGCCCCAGGCCCAGTCTACCAGGGAGCCCCAGATCCAGTCTACCAGGGTGCCCAAGACCCAGTCTACCAGGGGCCCCCAGACCTAGTCTACCAGGGGGCCCCAGACCCAGTCAACCAGGGAACCTCAGACCCAGTCTACCAGGGAGCCCCAGATCCACTCTAGCAGGGAGCCCCAGACCCAGTCTACCAAGGAACCTCAGACCTAGTCTACTATAGAGCCACAGACCCAGTCTAGCAGGGAGCCCCAGATCCAGTCTACTATGGAGCCTTAGACCCAGTCTACCAAGGAACCTCAGACCCAGTCTACTATAGAGCCCCAGGCCCAGTCTACCAGGGAGCCCCAGATCCAGTCTACCAGGGAACCTCAGACCCAGTCTACCAGGGAGCCCCAGATCCACTCTAGCAGGGAGCCCCAGACCCAGTCTACCAAGGAACCTCAGACCTAGTCTACTATAGAGCCACAGACCCAGTCTAGCAGGGAGCCCCAGATCCAGTCTACTATGGAGCCTTAGACCCAGTCTGCCAAGGAACCTCAGACCCAGTCTACAAAGGAACCTCAGACCCGGTCTACTAGGGAGCCCCAGACCCAGTCTACTATAGAGCCCCAGGCCCAGTCTACCAGGGGGCCCCAGACCTAGTCTACCAGGGAGCCCCAGGCCCAGTCTACTATAGAGCCCCAGGCCCAGTCTACCAGGGGGCCCCAGACCTAGTCTACCAGGGAGCCCCAGGCCCAGTCTACTATAGAGCCCCAGGCCCAGTCTACCAGGGGGCACCAGACCTAGTCTACCAGTGAGCCCCAGTCCCAGTCTACTATAGAGCCCCAGGCCCAGTCTACCAGGGGGCCCCAGACCTAGTCTACCAGGGAGCCCCAGGCCCAGTCTACTATAGAGCCCCAGGCCCAGTCTACCAGGGGGCCCCAGACCTAGTCTACCAGGGAGCCCCAGACCCATCTGAATCCTCATCAGGTGGTCCTGTTCTGGCTGCAGATGTTATGATTGAGCATCTATCGCTCTGTTTACAACGACCCTGGGACAATTAATACGAAGCTGTTGTTGCCTTATATCTAACGTTAGATCTCTTTTTAAACATTTTATGTGTTCAGTGTAATTGTGTTTTTCAGCTACTGCTGCTCCCAGCTGATACCAGCTGATAAAAACAGGTTAAATAGAGTTTCAACATAAATCATCAAACATGGACGACTCTCTGAAAAGATTTTCCAGGAACATTTTCATAGTTGCTCTCATTTGTGGTGATTTTTTTTTCTCTGCTATAGAGCAGATTTCAAATCACTTTTTCACCAAGTCTGACGCTGTTTCAGTCCTAGAATGATTCTGTATTTCGATACATGAACTTTCCAGCGAAGCTCTGAAGATGCTGAAACTTGCAGGAGTCAAATCGAACTTTATTCACAGGATCAAAACAAAAACTGATGATTTATTGATTTTTTTCTTTTTTTTCCCCTTTCATCCCCAAATTCTTCATTTCCTGTCACAGCTGTGATGGAATCTCTTCGTGCAGAACAAACCGAGCAGGAGCAGGAGGATTAATGTCTGAGCTGCAGCTCCAGGGACCAAACCAACACCAAACACCACCACGGGTTTCACAGAGAAAAGAATCGACTCATAAAGCTCCGTTCAGACAGGATTAACATCCAGGTGAGAATAAAATCTTTCCTGTGCTTATTGGTTTTCCTCCTGATTCTGGAGAGCGATTTAATCCTGGTGGAATATGATGATGCTCAGCAGCACACGGATGTTTTCCTTGAGGGGGCGCCACTGAGCTGAGAGGGAGGTCCAGGAGTCTGACTGGTGGCTGACGAATCCAGTCCAGTCCGGATTCAGATCGCATCAAATTAAATACAGGAGCAGCACAGTGGACTGGTATTTATACTGGACCTGCTGGACCTGGTGGACTGGCATTTATACTGGTCCTGCTGGACCTAGGTGGACTAGCATTTATACTGGTCCTGCTGGACCTAGGTGGACTAGCATTTATACTGGTCCTGCTGGACCTGGTGGACTGGCATTTATACTGGTCCTGCTGGACCTAAGTGGACTGGCATTTATACTGGTCCTGCTGGACCTGGTGGACTGGCATTTATACTGGTCCTGCTGGACCTCAGATGGTGGACTGGTGTCTATACTGGTTCCGCTAAACCTCTGTGGAATGGTGTGTACAGGACTGATGTCTACACTGGTCCTGTTAGACCTTGGTCGACTGGTGTCTATACTGGTCCCTTTAAACCTCAATGGTCTGGCATCCTCACTGGTCCCGTTAGACCTCAGACATGGTATATATACTGGTCCTGTTGGACCCCAGAGGTTGGACTGGCGTCTGTACTGGTCCTGTTAGACTTTAGTGGACTGGTGTATATATTGGTCCCGTTAGACCTCTCTGGACTGGTATCTACAGTGGTCCCACTGGACCTCAGACTTTGGACTGGTGTCTTCAGTCATCCCGTTGGACCTCAAACAGTGGACTGGTGTCTATAGTTGTCCTGTTAGTCCTCAGACGGTGGACTGGTGTCTACGGTGGTCCCGTTAGTCCTCAGACGGTTGACTGGTGTCTATACTGGTCCTGTTAGTCCTCAGACGTTGGACTGGTGTCTACAGTGGGCCCATTGGACCTCAGACGGTGGACTGGTGTCTACAGTGGGCCCACTGGACCTCAGACGGTGGACTGGTGTCTACAGTGGGCCCGTTGGATCTCAGATGGTGGACTGGTGTCTACAGTGGTCCTGTTGGATCTCAGATGGTGGACTGGTGTCTACAGTGGTCCTGTTGGACTGGTGTCTACAGTGGTCCTGTTGGACCTCAGATGGTGGACTGGTGTCTACAGTGGTCCTGTTGGACCTTAGATGGTGGACTGGTGTCTACAGTGGTCCTCTTGGGCCTCAGATGGTAGACTGGTGTCTACAGTGGTCCCGTGTTGTGTTTAAATTTTAATATTACATCCCGTTGGACCTCAGATGTCGGACTGGCGTCTGTACTGGTCCTGTTTGACCTCAGTGCTGTATTTGATACAGCTGATCACTGCATTCTTTTACCGAAGCTTGAAAATGTTGTTGGTCTTAAAGGGACCACATTAGCCTGGTTTAGATCATATTTATGTTGTCGATTCCAGTCTTCCAAATACACCAGAGTTGGTGTTCCTCAGGGTTCTGGACTTGGACCGTTACTGTTCACCTAATACATATTTCCATTAAATACTATTATGAGGCAGCATGACACAAAGTTTCATGTCCATGCAGACGATACTAGGCTGTACCTATTCATTAACCCAGATGAGACCAGTAAATCAACTGAACTACAAACATGTCCTACCAAACACTGGACATTCATGGACGTCTTTTTTAAAGCTAAATAAGGTCGGCCCATCGTGGCCATTATTTAGCCCAAAGGAAGACGTTGAAAACCCGTCTCTGTTTCACCATTGTTTCCTGGTCCAGATTTAGCCCAAAAAAGACTTTGAAAATTTGTCTCTGTTTAGTCATTTCTTTTTTTCTTCTTTGAAAAAAAAAAACACATCACAACTCCCACTGAATTGGAAGACATTTGTGTGAAGGGACAAAATGCAGAAGAATCTCGACGTGCTGAACCTTAGAAGAAGTTCCAGGGCCATGTTTAACATTATTTTATCAAGAAAAAGATCAGCACTGATGGTGTAATAAGTGGAGATCCTGTCTACTTCTACTGAAATAACTGGAGGAGACTACTATCACAGAAAGGCACAGGTCTGCAAAGCCCCAGAAGAATGTGAGTTATACCCCATTGAACACCCGTTACCCTGTGGTTACTTGGGTAGCCCCTATAAAACGTGGGCTGTATATCCTATGTGCTCTATGCATCACAAGGCGTTTGCTTCAATCCTAAATGCTCTGATAGTATTTTTTGATTGTGTGCATGGGTTGTGAGGATGTGTTCTCAAGGCAGATGTCTACAGTAAATCAGTCCTGGACTGTGGTGCCAGATTATTGTTACTAGCACTTTTCACCAAGCTCATCTCATCCCACAATAGTGAGGCCACCAGGATCTACTGGGATTGTTGTCAGGTCAGAGGTCATAGGTGGTGTTGACAGAGGCAAAAGCTGGGCTACTAGTCCAATAGAGGAAACCACTATGTATACTTTGAAAAACTCATAGCAGAGCATATTAAAGCCTCTCAGCTTTGATCTTCATCACTTTGCAAATTGACCAAAACAATCAACTGAAGACGCCATCAATACAGCCCCCCCCCCCCCCCCCCCCCCACCAAACTCAAAGAGAGAAAGCTTCCCAAAAAATCAAAGTACTCAGACAACTTTGTCAGAAGACCACGTCCAGGAGAAAGCCAGAGAGCTATCCCACCAAGCAAAGCTACGTTGGAAAGACAACTTTGTCAGACATCTAGACCACGTTTTGATTTGGTTGAAAAGTGAAAGGAGAAAAGCCGTCACTTCAGAGACGTTGAAAAGACGTCTACAGGAAGACGCCTATCAACATATAAATGTGGTTGAAAAGTGAAAGGTGATAAAAGCTACACAAAGGGACAAAATCTGTCATTTTTAAGACGTTACAGTTGAAGCCAGAAGTTTAAATACACTGTGCAAAAAAAAAAAAAAAAAAAAAAAAAACACACCTGTTTCATGTCAGTTAGGATTTCCAAAATTAGTTTATTTTGTTAAATGCCACAATAATGAGAGAGAGGATTTCTTAGAGAATTTTATATTATTTTTTTCAAGGTCAAAAGTTTACATACACAAAAAGTCTTTAAACAATGTAAGGAAGCCCAGATGATGAGGTCATGGCTTTGGAAGCTCCTGATAGGTTAAATGACAACGTGTGAGTTAATTGACGGCACACCTGGGGATGTAATTGAGGCCACACCTCAAACACTCTGCTTCCTTGTTTGAAATTATGGGAAAGTCAAAAGAAATTGGCCAGGAAGCTAAAACTTGGTCACAAATGGGTCTTCCAAATGGACAATGACCCAAAGCACACTGACAAAATGGTTAAAAAGTGGCTTGAGGATAACAAAGTCAATGTCTTGGAGTGATTATCAAAAAGTCCTGATCTGAATCCCATCAAACATTTGTGGGCAGATCAGAAAAGGCCTGTGTGAGCAAGTCAACCAGCAAACCTGACTCAGTTCCTCCAGTTCTGTCAGGAGGAACAGACCAGAATTACAGCACTTTCAGAAGCTTGTAGACGGTTCCCCAAAACGTTTGACCCAAGTCATGCAGTTTAAAGGAAATGCTTCTGATACTAAGGAAATGTAATGTTAACTTTTGACCTTGAAGAAAATATAAACTTCTGTCTCTCATTATTGTGGCATTTAACAAAATGAAATAATTTAGATAATCCTGACTGACCGGAAACGGGAGAGGTTTAGTGTGATTTGACTTAAGACAATGAGACAAAAAATGGAAAGTGTTTTTTCAGTGTATGTAAACTTCTGACTTCAACTGAAACATCTTAAAAATCACAGCTTTTAATCCTTTGTGTAGCTTTTATCACCTTTCACTTTTCAACCAAATCAAGACGTTGTTTAGATTTGTCTTTTTAACGTCTTTTCAACGTAACTTTGCTTGGTGAGGTCTAGGTGACATAAAGACCTGGATAAAAGCCAGTTTCCTGTTGAGATTGTTGTCTCTGGACCAGAACACACCAGAAACAGACATTACTTTGACATCCAGTTCTTCTGTGAGGAACCTTGGAGTTCATTTTGTGCAGGACTTTTCCTTTAAATCACACATTAAAAAGTTTCTCTTTCAGCTTCATAATAATAAGTAGGTTCTTCTAAAATGACTCCAGCTGATCCAGCCAGAGTTCTGAGGGTCAGCAGAAGAGATCATATCTCTCCAGTCCCTCCCATTAATTCAGGATAACATTTACAGCTCTTCTAACATGTACAGTTCTTAACAGCCGAGGCCTCTATTATATAGAACTTTTAGCTTCATGTCCTCCCAACAGAAGTCTTGACTCTCAGACAACAGCTTCACTTGTGGTTCCTGGAGTTCCCAGCATCAGCATGGAGGAAGACCCTTCAGCTATCAGGCTCCTCTGGTTCTCCAGTTGGTGTTCAGGAAGGTGACACCCTCTCTACCCTCAAGGGTCGACTGAAAACCTTGTCTTTTTGAGTTAAGCAGTAGCTTCATGATGCTTAAACTCTTCTAGCATGTATAGGTCATTATTATGGTGTCTTTCCTGTCATCTCAGACTCTATCTCCTCTCCGCTGTCGCCTCAAGCTTCTTCAGGAAGGATAACCGCGCACTCGTGAAGGTTTGGTGGTGGGTTCCTTAGTGAGGCTATTTTTATTTTCTTAATGAGAACAGTGACTCTCAGGAGTGATTTCAGGTGAACAGGTGAGCAGCTCTTTCCTCCTGCTCTCGTCCCTCTGCTCCCTCTCTCCGGTCAGCTCCTCTCTCTGTTCCTTGGAGTCTGGGCAACGTTGGACTTCACTACTCTGAAACCTTGGATGTGTTAATATTTCGTGTCAGGTGGTTTCTGGGTGAGGGTGTTTCTCACCTCTACTTGGCAGACTCTCTGAAGTGAGTCTTCCTTCATCACTGCCTGGAAGGTAGATTTCCTCTGGGTGACACATTAGTTTGGAGTTGTCTCATAGCAGCTGTTTAGTTGGCTACACTCAGCAATTTATCACTAGGATCTTTAACGCTTTTTTTTCTTATGCGACTTTGATCGGGGGGGGGGGGTTAGGCACACAGGGCGGAGCCTAGGGGGGTCTCACACTGCCCCCCCCAGCGCAGGAGGCCCCTCGCCTTGTGGGGATCCCCCGCCAGGAGGCCAGCTGTCATGCACACAGGAGCCACCCAAGCATGCAACCCCCTCACTACAGCAAACCTGCCCCCAGTAGCACCAGCACCATCAGGCCCCCAGGACCCCCATCCCACCACAGCCCACCAGAGGTGGAGCCCTCACATGCAGCTGATGGACAAGAGGGAACGGTGGGGAGGAAAACACTAAGGGTGAGTATTGGCAAGAACCTCACAATACTATATGTATCATGACACTTGGGTCGCGATATGATATTATCACGATATCACAATATATTGCGATATTCTACCCAGTTAAAGGTAGGGTAGGTGTTGTTTTTTTGCAACACTTTTTACAATATTGCCTGAAAACCTTTTCACATTCCCATTGCACCCACTGAAATAAAATGTTTGCAAAAAAAACTAAACGTTTTGGTCCGCTCTAGAGGGTGTAATCAGAGAAAAACTCTGACCAATCAAAATAGTGATTGGCTGCATAATACGTCCATCAAATATCAATGCACTCCCACCCACCCCTCCCTCCCTCCCTGCGGTTCATGTAGTCGTGAATCGTGTGAAGGCGTGGTTTCGAGGGGTGGGCTGAAGAGGAGGAGGCGGAGCCTTTGGGAGGAGGGAGGGAGTGTATATTTTCAAAATCTCACTTGAGTTGGATTGCTGGAACTGTTTTTTCAAAGAACACCTACCCCACCTTTAGTATCAAAATTAAAAGTAGAGATGAAAAATCAAGTTGCTGTATATGTTCATCAGATGATATTGATCATTCAATTCAATTCAATTCAATTCAATTCAATTTTATTTATATAGCGTCTGTTACAATGACAATTGTCTCTAGGCGCTTTACAGAGACCCAGAGCATGACCCCCGAGCAAATATCATCAACCAAGATTATATAATTAAATCCAATCATTGATAATGGCAGGTAAAAAACTCCCACGTAGGGAGAAAAAAAACCTTTATACCAAACAGTGGCAAGGAAAAACTCCACTTTAAGAGGAAGAAAGAAACCTTGAGCAGGACCTGGCTCATATGGGGGGACCATCCTGCCGAAGGCCAGCCGGGGTAGAGAAAGAAAAGAGGGGAGACAGGACAGAGAGAGGATGGAGGACAGAGAGAGGAGAGACACAAATGACTAAATACAATGACCATATAAACATAAACAGATGGAGGCAGCAGCACTGGGATGAGATGGCCAGAGGACCAGGTCGCCGATCACCACGCCAGTCGGCACCCCGGGATGGACAGAGGATGGAACTGCGAGTCAGCATGAAACCCAGGAAACTCTGGCCTGCAAATACACAAAGAGAAAAGGGGGCAGAAACAGCACAACAAACACAGGAACGCAAAGAAAATGGAGCACAGTTTCAGTAACAGGGTGCTCCCAAATAATTATAAATGAGCTGGAGGAGGAGGAAGGGAGGAAGAAAGGGAAGAAAAAGGAGAAGAGCAGTGGAGACACCACTCAGCAGATCATGCTGGTGTCTCCCTGTAGCGTAGGCCTATAGCAGCATAACTATGACGAAGCTGTGATTAAGACGAGCTACTCTAGTCTTACTACTACAACTATAGTTATAACTATTAGCCCCTACACACTATAGATTAGACTAATTGTAGGCTTTACTGAACAGAAATGTTTTCAATTTAGTTTTAAAAATGGAGATGGTATCAGCCTCCTTAACCCAAACTGGTAGCTGGTTCCATAAAAAAGGTGCCTGGTAGCAGAAGGCCCGTCCTCCAAACCTACTTTTAGATATTCTAGGAACGACGAGTAATCCTGCACTCTGAGAGCGGAGAGCTCTATTAGGAGCATAACATGCTATCAAGTCTTGTAAATAGCACGGAGCTAGGCCATTAAGGGCCTTATATGCGAGAAGCAGAATTTTAAACTCAATTCTAAATTTCACGGGAAGCCAATGGAGGGAGGCTAACACGGGAGAGATGTGATCTCGCTTGCGGGTTCCTGTCAGCACCCTCGCTGCTGCGTTCTGGATCAATTGAAGGCTATTTAGCGAGCTTTTCGGACATCCTGCTAACAACGCATTGCAGTAATCCAGTCTAGAGCTAACAAACGCGTGGATTAATTTTTCAGCATCACCCTGGGAGAGGATGCTCCTAATCTTGGCAATATTTCGGAGATGAAAAAAGGCAGTCTTGCAAACCTGATTAATATGCTGCTTAAATGACATATCCTGATCAAAAAGGGGACATTCAGGGGACAAATTGAGTCAAAACTATTTGCTTCAAAATAACCTATTTATTGTTTATTATTAGTGTTTTTGCACATTTAAGTAACCATTACAACATGTTGACGATATCGATATTAGGAGCTGAAAGATCGATATTATATTGGGCAGCTGAAAATCGGGATATATTGCCAAATCTTTTTTTTTTTTTACACCACTAGAGAGCAGGGAGGAGAGCAGGGAGGGTGAGTATTGGCAAGGACCTCACAATATGATATGTATCATGACACTTGGGTCACGATATGATATTATCACGATATATTGCGATATTCTACCCAGTTAATATCAAAAGAGATGAAAAATCAAGTTGCTGTATATGTTCATCAGATGATATTGATCATTCAGAAGACAAACTGAGTCAAAACTATTTGCTTCAAAACAACCTATTTAATGTTTATTATTAGTGTTTTTGCACATTTAAGTAACCATTACAACATGTTGACGATATCGATATTAGGAGCTGAAAGATCGATACTATATTGGGCAGCCGAAAACCACGATATATTGCCAATTTTTTTTTTTTTTTCACACCACTAGAGAGCAGGGAGGAGAGCAGGGAGGACCACCATGACCACCTCTGATATCTCCTCCCCAGGCAGGTCAGCAGCTCTGAACCCTGACTCTTAGATGTGAGGATGGGAATGTGAAGTTCAGGCTGTTTTCTGACTCCACGATCAGAAAACAATGGGTGAAACGTCTTTGTTTCCTTTCTATAATGCAGCATAATTCCTACATGGTTGTCTCTCAGTGGACATAAACGCTCCCTTCATGGCGCTGTACTCATTGGGAAAGGCCTCATGGCGGCTGGTGCCAGGCTTTACTCTGGAGTTTCTCCAAGATTGCAAATTTCCCTTTCTCATTTCCATTCAGCATCTGCTCGTTGAGACTTGCCTCATTCATTTGTTTGCTTGAGTTCCAGCCATCTCTGCCCACATAGTAGTCAGTGTTTGGAATGAATGAACCGGATTACAGATGAATAATAGTGAACTGGACTGGGGACCAGTCGGCGGCCTAACGGCGGCGGCTGAGACTGAAGGGAGAGCTGCTGGTGCTCCTCTCTGTCAGACCTCCTCCTCTTCCCCCCACTTTTATGAGGAGCCATGTGAGAGCTGACAGCCTTTAATTCCCCGCAGAGCAGCAGCATGCGTGTGTCTGGGGTTGCCATGGCGACGGGCTGACCCTAATCGAAGTGGGTTTCTCGGTTTCATCAACCCCGGCTGTATCTGCTGCAGCAGATTCCTTCTCCGTCAGCCGGCGTTGAACAAAATAGTAACTGTGTTTATTGCTAACACTTTTCTTGTCCTGTCAGGAGAACTCTGAACTTCCCGCTCTGACAGCTCAGGGTTCTGCTGCTGATCTGGGGTCGGCGCTGCTTTGGACTTTTCACTTTTCTCACACTTTACAAAATGAAGACGAGGGCCCAGATGGGATTTAAATGAGACTGGAAACAGGAGGTCCCATGAGCGTCACGCGCGCTCTGAAGCGGAAAGAAAATCATCCACGGAGAGGAATCGTGTGAGGACGACGCTCAGAGCTGGAAGATTGATGGTGATGAGCAGCAGGTAAGCTCACCTGAGCTTACCTCATCACAGGAAAGGCTAAATGACAGAGCAGATGAGAGGACGTGTTTATCTCTGAGTTTAAACTGAATGAATCAGACATCATGACTCCAGAGCATGATGGGTGTTTCCCTGCACCACCACACCTGCTTCAAACGCTGCTCTTTAGGACCCAGAGGAGGCGGCAGGATGAGTCCTGGGGGGTAGTTACACCTGGACGTCAGGTGGCCATTTCCAGCCATCTTTATCTGGTCTGAGGTGGTTCTACATTAGCTTCACACCCACATTACCTCTAAATCATGTGTAATTACTTGAACCTGATGGAGAAACTTCCTTCAAAAGCGTGAATGACATCTCAGGTGTTTTGTGATTGGTTGAGTGTTTGTGAGGGGCGGGGCTGAATAATGGACGTCTGTGCTGCTGGTGTAGACTGCATAAACACCACTCCACCCAACCCCACTCGATCCAAACCGGACAAACGTGTGGCTCGAGCAGGTCTGGAGGCCACCTGGGGCACTTTAGCTTGGCTCAGCTAAGCTATGATGCTAACGAGAATCTGTCCATCATTTCAAACGTTGCTGCCAGAATACCATCCAAAGCGAGTTCTTGTGGAGCTGAGGCGAGGACAGAGACAGCTCCTGACAGCTCGTCCACTGATTGACCGCGGCCTTTGGGACCTCTGTCGGCTGGGTCCGACAACCCAGAGGGGTCCACTGGTTTGTCCAGGAACCAGTTCTACCAAGAACATATGTACATCAGTGAAGTTGCTCACTAATTAACATAAATCCGCCCGGGACCACCATATAAGGAGGTCCAGACTACCATGTGGTCCATGGTAGTCTTGAAGCCTTCAGGTGAACTCATATGTAGGTGTGATGGAGCCCCTTAATTTAGGGACTCCATCCGACTACAGCAGCTGCTTCATCTGCAGATCTGGATGAGATGAAATAAACGGTTAAAATCCAGCGGAGAACTCTCACAACTGCTTTTATTAACGTGGAGGTGCAGCCACACATTCGAACTGAAAAGGTTGTAAAAAACGAATTAACCTGAATGATTTATAATCCAGCTGAAAACAGCCTTCAGCTGCATCGTCTTCATCCTCAGCCTGAAACACTGGAGGTGCTGGGAGGAAGACGAGGGTGAGCGTTCACGTTTCTGCTGCGTTGACTTCATTGCTGCAGATATTTACTGTTGTTTTGTTTTCTTCTTAGTTTTTTTTGGAGCATTTATTACCAGATCTGAACGCGTTTTTTTTTCTCCCCAGTCAGTACAAACAAACAGAATCAGCTTCATCTCACGCTCTGATCCGCTCGGCGATGCGCCGCAGCTTCAGGGAGGATGTTTGTCTGGAATAATTGGATTATTCTAAACTTTCACAGATGCTCGCAGAGCTTCCATCTGAGCCGAGAAACAGCATCTCACGTAGTTGGAGACCACAGATATAAGAGGTAACCACCTCCATCTGCTCCTGCACCCAAGATAATCACCTTCTTTTCTCCTTAACTTCATTTCATCTGTGAATATACATCCAGTTTTACATTTCAGACCTTCTCATGACACCAAGATGAGTTGAGGAGATGAAAAGTTTCAGGTATTTTTTAATCTAAAACAGTGACATAATTTTTGGTTTCAAACTCATTCTGTGATAGAGAGGGAAATGTGAACAGACTGACTGCAGAGCTCCTCCTCCCCCGCCCTTCGACTTCATGCGTGCGTTATGAGTGAGTTGAGGTTGTTTCAGCTATGAAACAATCAGCTTCATTTATGATTTTTACATTTAAAAAAATGTACAGTTCTACAAAAGTAGAAATTTTACAGCAAAAAAATTAATAAATGTGATTTGATGTCAAAAAGTGTTGATTTTGTAAAGATGCAGTTCTAAAATTGATTAATTCACAATTTTACAACTGAAAATATAGATTTTAGGACTCAAAGCTGTTTGACAGTTGTCATTTTATTTAAAAAAGACAGTATTTTACAGTTGAAAACTAAATATTACGTTAGAAAGTTTTAAATTTACAATAATGATATATAATACATAATAAATAAAAATTCAAGATTTATGCAACAAAAGCCTGCAATTCTAGAAAAGTCAAAATTTTACAACAAAACATTGTAAATATTTGGGTTTTTTTTTTAAGATAAAAAGCTTTAATTGTCAAAAAGTTGTGATTTTGAGAAATTTTAATATTTGATCAAAACTGTTAAAAAAGTTCAGATATTTATGAATTTATAACGGCACAACAGAAAATGTTTGTCAAAAAGTAGCAATTTTGACAATAAAATGTAAAACATGAAGAAGTCAAATTTGTCACATTAAAGATTTTATTTAAAAAAATGTAGGAATTCAGGATTTTACGATGAAAATTCATGATTTTCGACAAACTAGCAGTTAAAAGAACTCAACCACTTCAGGACATAATGTTGAAGTTTTATGTCAAAAAGCTTCATTTTTGTAAAACAAAATGTTTCTTTTAAAAGAAAAATGTCTCAGGAAGTCTGGAACCACAACAAAGTCTTGACTTTCTATGGAAGACCCGACTCAAATAAAGGAGCTTGAAAGTTTTGTTGCAGTCCAGAATTTATTTATTCATTTATTTATTTTAGAAACTGAATTGTTAATATTGCTACACTGTAACAAATTTCCTGTAGAATCTACAGTAAATAACAGGCAAAAAAGTTGCCAATCAAGCGCTGTAAAATTGTTGTCAATTACTGTAAAAAATAATTACAGTATATTATTGTATTCTGTTTACAGGTTTTTGCTGTATATAAATTACAGTAATGTGTTGTTATGTTATATTAGAAACAACCATTAATTGTATTTTTAGTTTACAACATTATACTTGTAATCCATTCAAATTACATGTGTTACCTGGCAATTAAATGTTCCAGTAAAGAGCTGTGTAGAATGTTTTTACAGTTGATCTTTGTTTAGCAAATTAAGCACTGTGATTGCTGATAATCCAAAATGTATCAACTCTACATTAGATTATCTTCTGCTGTTAAATAAAACAAGAGTCAGTGCTGCAAAAACAAAACCTTTTATTAAGGTATAATACAGCAGATGTGTATGAAATGTATTTAAGTTGAGTTGACCTCAACAACATCTATATTTCAAACAACCTCAAATAGCAACACAGTCAAACATGTAACATGTAAAAACTAACCATATATTCGAACTACTTTTGAAATGTAATGAAATACAGCCATTCAAAGTCCATTAATCTTTTGAGAAGTGCAGAAACATGAGGGCTGACCCCGTTCTTCCTCTTCTCGTTGACCTTCCTGCTTCTTGGATCGATCCACTTGATTGTCTTGGTGCCAGAGGTTGGGTTGATCCCAATGAAGCATCTGAAGTCACAAAATCAGAGGAAAGGACACTTAATGAAATGTATTGTTTACAAGAGACAGTAAAACCCATCAAGTTGTGGAGATAAGCATCAGTTTTCCAAATATGCAAAACTGCAAAACCAATATTTGCTTTGATTGCAGATGTGCAAGGCAAGGGCAATTTATAGTATTTAGTTTGCCCATTTTTACCAAACAGTTTTTCTCAAACGGCTTTACATAGCATCATAACAACATCCTCTACCCTTAGACCCTGACACTGACTGAGGAAAATCTCCCAGAAACCTTTTTACCAGGGAAAAAAGGAGGGATCCCTCACAAAGGACGGGCAGAAGTGCAATAAATGTTGTATACACACTAAACAGTTTATAAAACAGAATATGGAAACATAGAAATGTTAGTAGGGGCTGATGAAACTGAAGCAGAAAGTGGCTTTGCAATGCAATACAATGGAAATGCAGGGAGTTGAATAAAAATAACACCGACCATGTTATTCATAATGGAATATGTAACAAAATAATGTTCCACTAGCGTCACCTTCAAGCACATACCTTTGGATGAATTCCAGCGTGCTTCCCGACTCTGTTTGGTACACCAGGTTGAAAATGTAGTAGCATGTGAAAAGTGCTGTCAATCCAGCCACAACATTCAGGTGTGGACCCACAACCACATGCCCCTCAGTGCTCAGCATCCAATTTGTTTCTGTGAGAACATCACCTAAGAAAGAAGGAAAGGAAGAAAAATACTTTATTCATCCACAGTGGTTAATTCAAATCATCCAGTAGCTTACAAAACTTAAAATTATATAAATGTCAAATATAACGATATGATATGATTTAAATGCCTTCAGCTTACACTCCATCCTCCACTTAACCACAAATGACACAGTGCATTTTGATGGCAACATGTGCACCATTACACTACCTATGTGCACCATTACATTACCTATGTGCACCATTACATTACCTATGTGCACCATTACATTACCTATGTGCACCATTACATTACCTATGTGCACCATTACATTACCTGTGTCAAAGGACCTGAGTCTGCTTTGTGT
Organism: Hirundichthys speculiger; assembly: GCA_018398805.1. Taxonomy (NCBI): domain Eukaryota; kingdom Metazoa; phylum Chordata; class Actinopteri; order Beloniformes; family Exocoetidae; genus Hirundichthys; species Hirundichthys speculiger. Next base: position 121,852 of record JAGFBZ010000755.1, read on the forward strand.
CTTTTGGTACACAGCACTTTTTGGGTACACATATGATTTATTATTGTTCTTCTGGCATTTTTAGATGCATGTTCTTTCTGTTGCCTTTCACAGGAACATACCCACAGGTAAAAGGTTGAATATGGAGAATTACCAGAATACCACCATCTATTGATCAAGATAGGCAACAACAATAACAGAAAAATAATTCCTGCAGTTGGTTGCCAGGCAGTTGCTAAGTGTAACAGACCGTTGCTAGGGACGCCATTCTGATCAGAGTAGCCCAGAGAAGAATCATTAAACAACTTGAGACTAATTGTGAGTTTTGACTTGTAGCTTGCTACAGGGAGAGTGGAGGCTCCTCTCCTTCCACACCGCTGCTGGAAACCTGCAGGATCAGAACCCTCTGTCCCGGTGTCACAGCTCATCAAAAAAAAAAAAAAAAAAACACTCATCTGGTTGGTGGTACCGCGAGTCCATGACACAAACACACCCCCAAAACACCTCTCCTCTCCTCTCCCCTCCTCTCCTCAACCTTTAAATTAATGTGTCATTATATACAAGTGGTCTATTGCAACAGACTAAAATAATACACCACCTGAGATGATGAGTCTTGGAGAGACTCGGGAAGCAGCATTGTTCTCTCAATGTCAGCTGCTGTTGAGAACACCTGTAAGAAAAAGAAAAAATAAACAAAAAAACTTTATCACCATTTTGAATTGGAGGCATTATCATCACCTCAGCTCAACTGTTGAGGGTAACATGATCAAACTGATATCATTTTCAGAAGCTTCAACATACAGTATAATAATTTTACACTTACATCGGCCTGTAAAATGAGGCCCTCAGATTTCTCCTTGAAATGGGCCATCAAGCAGCAGAATCACACATGGGCATGGATCACACTTTTCTTCTTCGTTGTACTTGACCAGGATGCGCTCAACTTCATCTGCACTGGTCCCTCCTGTTTTGTGATGGAAGAACCTAAGGATCAGCTTCCCCTTTTCTTCCAGCAGATCATTTAGATCAGTGTCACTCTGACAGTTTCCATCAGTGAGGATGTTTTAGAGACCACAGCAGAAACAAAAACTGACACACAGACACACACCACGGAGATGAAGAGGAGACAGTCTGGACTCTTCATCATCACTTATAATAACACAGCGCAGTGACAAACATTTGTGGTGGAGGAGACCAACATCAGTTTGGTCTTTAGAGAGGCTTATATTTTTATCTGTAGTGTTTAAACCACAGAACTGTACAGTAACATCAGGATTCATCATCAGTAAAGTTTTTTTAATCGGTTGGCACTTCACACACTTCCCCTCCCTCTCTTCCTCCCCCCCTCCTCTCTGCAGCTCATCTCTCCTCACTCGCTGTTATGAATGATCTGCATGAAATAATTAAGAATTTTAAGGTACATCAATTGGACTTGGAGTAAAAAAAAAACACGCACCACAGACGTGTACGTTAATAACATGATTCATGATCATAAAATGTTTTTATATCAAGTCGACACATTTGTCCATCTTCTCTCTCTCTCTGCTCAGACTTATTTCTACTTTCACCTGGTTTCAGGTGGAGCTGCAGCTCGATCAT